>CM076583.1:606467569-606878843 GCA_034641835.2 Pinus albicaulis
GAGGTATCACACGTGTGAAATAGAGATACTATGACCAAGTTACAACCATGGGAAGTTGGCTGCCCAACTAACCCCAACAGGGCTCATAAACTCTTTGCGTTACATCTCCTCCGGTTAGGGTTTTGGTTGTTTAGGGTTTTCTCTTATTCTTCAATAATAAAAAGGCACTTGAGCCTCATTGTAACATAGTTCAGAGGCATGTAGCCGTCACATCTCTTCTCAGTGATAAGCTACCATGGCCCTAGCTAGTTTATGTCCATTCTGTCTTAGTCTTTATTAAACTTCACATAAGTGCCACTGTAACATCTCCCATTTCAATATATATATATATATATATATATATATATATATATATATATATATATATATATATATATATATATATATATATATATATATATATATATATATATATATATATATATATGTATCCATAACTTAATTTTATAGTTAAACTATCATTTGTCACATTCCGATGTATTTCTGTTACTAACCATTTACTATGCCATTGTTTATTCATTTACAGTTTATAGCAGTGTCTCACTTGTTACAATGTCAACTACAATTTTTCTCTTAATACAAGATTTACTTTCCTCATTAATAAGTCTTTCATTTATTCTTATGAATACTCTATTCCTTTTTAATTTATCCACTAGACTTTATAACCCTTAATCACATTACATATGTTCGAATTCATTATTTGACAATAGTCAATAGGTGATTATCATATACTTTCTCACATCATAAAGGTATAGCCATACTTTTATTTGATGTTAAATTTAATAACTCCATACTCTTACTTAAATTAGATCCTCATTGATATGTTTATTTTAATTATTCTACCCCATTATATAATGGTTCTAAATTTCAATGTATTCGTCTTTGGCGATTATTTATTTCTTTACACCTGAAATCAACTTTGGTTATTATACCAAAAGTCAACACAGTGTATCATGTATTTAGGATAATCACAACTACACATTGGATTAAAGGGTAGTGCTATTCTAACATTTCCACCATTATGTCGCTTTTAGCTCTCGGTTAACGCAACCCTACCTCATTTAAAGCTTATACCATAAATATTAATTCTTTTTTTTTCTATATGCAGAGATAATATCAAATCCAATACTCTCTAAGGTATTTAAGTTTTCTATGCTGGTATTTACATTTGGTTCCTAATTATAATTACATTTCTGCTTGGATTTTGATCCTCAAATGTCACATCTAAGTTCATTTCTTGCAGGTATACCATACATTACCTGCTCCTGGAATTAATATGCATCATATTTTCTTTTCTATTGGTTTCATGACAGCGAAATTAATTGTATACAGGTTGGTCAAACGCTTAATTGTTTTTCATATGCTCTCTGCATAATCGTGCCGAAAGACATTCCTGTCTTCTTTTAAGGGACAAAATTCCCTCTGCCCATTTTTATTATTAGTATTTCCTATGAAACTGTACATTTTTTTTTAAGGATGACTGTAATCATCCATAAGGATGTAAATATCTCACTTATAGAATACAATGTATAATTATTTGTTTTATACGTTGTTTAGATTTTGTTGAAATGTTTTCATAAGTACAGATTTCATGTCTCACGACATTTATATCAGAATGATTTATTTCTCTGTTTCAATACCAGTGGTCCATTTAAAATTATTTAAATTAGACTTACAGTATACCATCCTTTCTCCACTATTACGTATATATCTATTTTGTTGTGTATTCCAGAGTTCTTTCATTTCGGTCGACATCCTATTGAAATTTAGACAGAATATCATCTTTCCAGTTATACTTTTGATTTTAGTTTTATTGTATGAATACAGTTCAAAGATATACAGGTATATAAAATATCTGTCTATAAAGTCGATGTATGATTTATTTTCAATAACAATATAGAAGTTATTTCAATGATATAGCACAACACAGATTTATCATTCATCCCTGTTTAGAAACTATTTCATAATGCAATGTATAGTTTGATAACTACTTAATAGGACTGTTAAATTTGAAAAGATATCAAATTCCTGTGAGGTACCTAACCTCATATCTAGACCCAATACTATGTTATAGACATTATGAGAGTTGGTCCTCTACAGAGTATGTCAGTACAACAATACAGAATTAACTATTCTCTCTATAGTTAATTCTGTTAAATATACAGACGACCAAAATATATTTATATCTCATATAATTTCCATTACATCACGGCATTAAAATATAATTCAAAAACAATTCAAATTAAATGTGCATACCACTTAGGTTAGACTAGTTGTCTCCCAACCTTAGATCTCTTTCTCCACACCTCATCCCCGAGCAGAGATCCTTTCCTCCAGTGATAGACAACCATTTTTCTATCCTGAATCAGCTTATTTGAGCTTGCTTTCCCCAGCCTGTTTCTCTTAACTGCGTCAAGTTAATTCAGGATGTTGTTTTCCTGTTTGGCTACGCTTTCCCTTTGTTTCTTCCAAAAAGGTACTTTTAAAAGTAATTTTTCTGCTTTCTAGCTTTATTCCACCCCTTCCCAGTAATTTCCTCTTTACTGGGGCACTTTTTAGATTTTTATCTCCAATCTAATTTTAGTATTTACTTTATTCCTTCCAAAGATTTTTGGAAGTCTTGGGAAAGACTTACAATCTTATCCATCCTCGTGGATTTGGTTCCCGGATCTCTAATCATAATTTAGTCATTGCACATTAATTTTCCATTTTATTTTATTAACTTGAAATAATAAAATAAATCCACACAATTGTTTCCCATTGGGATCCACTATACCCTTTTGGACTTGTTCAAATGTCTAATAAAAGCATAGAAAACTGGGGATATTATAGCCACAGTCTCCACAGATCATATTAGAGCATGAAAAATATCACATTTGAAATTATTTTTTATCGTCTCAAATGGGTTTTTTTTAATAATTTGATTTTGTTTACGATTTTGAGAGATATGAGCAATTGAAATTACACTTGTCTCGAACACTGTGCCGCTACGCGTCCTATGAGTTTGTGGAATCATTTAGTCACCCCAAAGGTCATAAAATTTCAAGTGTCTTATATCACTAGAAATATCTATTTAAGACCTCAAATGGGTCTTTGACAGAATTTGATTTCATCACCTATAGCAAAAGTTATCAGCAAAGTTGCAGCAAAAGGTCCATTTCAAACACGATCTGGATCAAAACAACTAATTAAAAGTGAAACCAATTAGACTCCAAAGTAATTGTAGGTATAGCAAGAGCCACATGTTGGAAATGTCATTGTTTTTGTACATTTCCACCACGTGGATTTTGTTTGGTAAAAACATGCAAACTTTTCCAAATTTTGCAATCCTGAAATATTAAAAAAAAATGTTATTTTCAATTCAAGGCTAAATTTAGAGCACTAAAAGTTTTTTATTACACTTAAATTATGAAATTTTATATTTAATAGTTGCAATTCTACTAATTCAACATAGTTTTTAATCAAATTCAAATCAAAATAATAATTTTCCTATGTTAATTTTTTTTGTAAGCTTGGTATTACCTCATTTTTCATTATTTTTTAAAGGCAAGATACAGCTAGATAAATTTTGTTAGGTGGCCTCAACTTGCCCTGAGCGGGAAAGCAAGTATGTTGGCCACCTGATGGCATGGTATTCCATCCAAAAATATAAGGTTCTTAGTGTGTCATACCAAACTACCATTGCATGAATGTTCATACATAAATTGTTTTTTACTTGCCTACTGGCAAGACTGGTGAACCATAAAAATCTAAATGTTATCTGCATATAAACATAAGCTACAAAATACTAATCAGCATTATGCAACATAAAACTAATATGCCTCCTGAGTCAAGGAAGATTCAACAGGTGTCAGATCCTGGACCAAATTTCCAGGAAGCTCAGTCAATTTGGAGATGCACGAGAGATGATACTCTATGCGCTCGAGGTGCCCATCTTGTTTTTGCAGTTGGAATTTGATTTTATCAAACTCACTCTTGTAATCTGGAAAATCTTGAACAATTGTGACCAAACTCATTGAAATTTTTTCTAGGGCTTTGCCTAGAATGCCTTTCATTGACCAATATAGGAACAAGGTTTTTTTGAACTGTGTCAATCTACCCTGCTTTTTCCCCGAATCGAGCACCAGACCCCTCCATTCTTCCGCTTTCATTTCCATCTTGCCAGCCTTCCGGTTAAGGCCAGCTTCCCACTCTTCAATTAGTTTTTGAATCTCCTATGTCGTATTCTCATGGTAAGCCTTCGCGGCATCTTGAATAATATCCATAGTGGGCCTCCTTCCACGCGGCTTGCCCGTGGCCAAGCTAGGTTGGCCCTCGACCTCTTTGCCTTTGTATTTCCGGCCTCGACCTTGTGGTTTCGGCCTATTTGACCGCGAAATATTATTTTTCTCCTCATATGGGTGGCTATGTAGTGCCTGTGCAGGTGTGGGAGGGTGAGACTTCCAGAAGTCTCAAGATCCCAAGAGGTTACCTGTCTAATGAGCAACACAACAACATAATTTTATGAAATAAAACAAACTGCCATTCCTTGCAACATAGTTCCCATTACTTTCATTCCCTGAGATATGTAGCAAGTCAATTTCCCATGCCCCGCCCCCATGGGTGGCATGGAGGTTGGCCAGATTTCCCTTACAAGTCTACCCAGTGACATGCCTAAACCCTATGGTACCCTAACCCATGTTAGCACCTACTACCGAAATTTGAATTGACACCTTCAACCCACACCCTTTCCCTCAGCCTTCAACCAGCAACCCTAACCCAAACAGATGAGCGGCCCACTCGACATGACTCCATCCTTCCCAATTCGCAGAAATAGCTTTCCTACCCTCAACCCCTTCGCGGGTCAGCCCCACCACTCCTTCACCTTTCTCACAGAGGCAGGGTGGATCTTGTTGGTAATTCAAGACGTGAAGGTGGTGTATGTCGAAGGCCTAGCAGCCGACAAGACTCCAGATAAAGGGCATTCATCCCAGCCCTACTCAACCCTTCCAGGCCTATACTCCAATATGTTGTGATTCTCGCTATGTTGTATGCAGATAGCGTACCCCATTCCCCCAAATATAAGAAGACACAGCAACATCCCGGACTCACCTAAGTAACCTTTCCTATCACCCCACAACTCCACAAAACTAGACAAATTCCTATACAGGGTCAACTCCATACCCTTATAATACCAAGAATTACAAACATATTGGCCCTCGACGCCTTGACTTAGTATAATCATGGCATGAAAGCTATAAGAGGAACCATTAACATGCTCGATGTTCGTCGTGGGTGTGAGTTGAGGAGGGGCTGCAGCTCTTCTGTGACGCCTGCACCAGCTTCTGCCTTCGCAACAAAACCCCCACACCATCCACAACCGTGTTTTTGACAAAATTCATGAGCCTCCGTCCCTCCACCTCGCCTTATTATCCATGGAGAAGGACATTCGGCCACCCTTGCCACTCATGTGTAGGGTGGTGGGCTTCATTACTGAGGCATCCATTATAATTGCTAATGGGAGGGCCAACCTACCACTCCACACCCCGATCGGGGTTAATTTTCCTATGTTTTTTTTAATGACAAAAATAAATTCAATTTATTCCAAATTTAATTTGCAAACCATGAGATGGGTGATGTGTTAAGGGTTGGAGAAAGAAGACAGAGCGATGGCGTGCAGCGACAATAGGGTTTACAGTCCAGTGTTTCTTACCTGCACGGCGACGCCCTCCTATAAATGAACAATGGAAGAACCTGACCTCTCTCACACTTGCTCGGGCTCGAGATTTCGACTCTTTCCCTTGTTACATGGACTGAGTTATAACGAAAAATTGCCTGAGAAGACTGCGGCAGGGACTTTTCTGGGCGATGACCCTTGTACATTGCCACTTCAGATTACCTTGTTTCCAGCACCAGACAACAACTCCACGTGGTTCACCGACAGAACCCCTGGCCTGACTTCGGAGGGCTTGGGTGAGGCACACTCGAGGAGGCGGCATTTAGGTCGCATAGCTCCCTACTCCAACCTGCGGTTGCGGACCTCTTCTGCTTGAAAATCGAACAGAGTCACACATTGCAAACTATCGCGACCTGGGCCTACCTGGAACCATTTGATGGCACTTACTCCAGGGACCCTGCGATGCCCATAACACATTTGGAGCTCGCCAATGCAAAAAGATCCAGCATCGACTCTTGCGGCTAAATACATAAGGGCAAACAGAACCAGGAATCAGGTAAATACAAAGATTTTTCAATTTTTTATTAAAACCCCTGTTGGAGAACATATAGTATTATGGACAGATGCTTTAGAACAGGTGATAGACCTCAAAATGAAAATCACACAACTAAAGGCATACCTAGTACCATTACAATCACTGATACATGAAGGCAGAGCATTGCAACACCACATAACTTTAAAGGAATACTCCATAACCTCTGGCTCCACCATTATTCTCAATCTATGGTTGCAAGGAGGAGGAAAAGGGGACCGAGGAAAAACTAAAAGTTTTGGTGGAGTAGGGGGAGGCACCACCTCAAAACAAGACCAAAATAATACAAGACCCTCCTTCAAAAACATATTGTAGGGGAACAAAAAACAAACTGCCTCAACAGAACCAGAGGGCAATGCCCCCAGGCCCTACATAGTAGAGCAGCTGAATCATACTCCTGAACTAGCCATAGATACCCCTGAGATAGATGATCATCGAAATACTTATCAGGAACAAGCACTTATGACGTTTCAATAGCTTCTGGCCCAAACCAATGGACCTCTTTTAATGGATATTCAAAAACTAGACTATGGAGTGCGAAATACATCTCTGCTCAAAAGGCTTCTTTATAGTTAAATTCCAACATTCAGAAATCAGAGACTACATTCTCTAGGAGGGTCCATGGTTTTAAGGTTCTACAGGACTTTACATCACCCCTTGGTTCCCGGACTTGACGCTAACACTATGGTTGTCTCTAGAACGCAGGTTTTGGTCAAGCTATATAACCTTCCCTTCCATTTCTAGAGTGACAGTGTCCTTCAAGGCATTGGGAATGTCATTAGGCGATACATCAAAAAAAATACCCAACGATTGGAGGAGAGAGTCTTCACCTTTGCACGTATCTGTGTAGAAGTACATCTCAGCGAAGGACAGCCAGAAAGCATACAGTTGTTACACAAACAGCAAAAATGGATGCAACATATAGACTATGAAAATACAGCTTTCAAATGTAGAATATGAAGACATACCGATCATCTACAAAACACTTGTCCTGAAGCAAAGAGAGACAACCGAAGAAAGAAGAGGACCGGAAAAACACCCAAAGGATGGCAATTTCCCCCATGTGAATCAGAGGACGAAATAGAGGAAGAAGAGGCAGTTCCCACCACAAATGGGAACAAACAGTCCACCATTATCCTAAACGCACAAGAAAAAGAAGTTCAAGGTCCATTTGAAATACTTACAAAGCAGGACCCGCCCACAAAGGTACCAGAAGAAACAGACAACGTTGGGAACAAATGGCATCACTCTTCAGATACCTCTGACTCGGACAAGGACGTTGGAGCAACTACAGTGGAAAATCAGCTCACCCTTGTCTCCCCCACGTCATCTCAAGGAACATGGCAGAAGGTGGAAAAAAAGAAAGGGAGAAAAACATAGTTTTTCTCCCCATTGTATATTAATGGTTTTTATATGTTATTTTTGAACACCAGTATTAGCTGGTCGTTGGCCTATATTTTCAGCTAGTGCAACATGTAATTTTGTTTCTCATAATAAAATTAGGACTTTTCATGTGGAAATTTTTTTTGCAAACCATGAAAACCTACTTACTCAAATCTATAATTATATCTGGAATACATAATTTTATGTTCAAAAATGAAATAGGCAAAGCCAAATTTCCCATAACTATGCAATGTTTTCATGTGACTTGGCCAAATTCTATTCTAGTAAAATGCTAGATAAAAAAGTCCACAAAGTCTTTGATACGAAGCACAAAAACATTAAAAAGGAATATGTAGTACAAGCAGACTACAAATTTATAAATAAACACAATAAAGCCGCCGGAATATATTAGCATAAGGTGTTGCTCATAAGCAATCTGGAAAAGAATGAGGTTTTTGCATTTACTTTATAAACAATATGAATTATACATTTTATCCATTATAACATATTTGCTATTTGTTTCTCCATCTTATCCATCCCACCGAAATGCAAATTTTGCAATGAATACACAAATCTACGACCTAAAAATAAATGCCATTAAGGTAACCACAACAAGTGTTTTGAAGTCAAGTTTTATGCATACAACTAGCATAAAGTTTAACTAGCACTATATTTGCAAGTTGCACCATAATGTAAGAGCTTATCACTTGCCCTCGAGGTCACAGAAGCTCTTTGCTCTGTAAGCATAGACTAATTTGGATAAACGCTGAGAGAAAACTTTCAAAATCAGAATCTCTTTCTGACACGAGGAACCAAAGTGCAGATAAGTGATCAAAGAGGATTTACAGGTGGTTGTCCTCTTTCCAGGCACGAGAAATCGAACTGCAGATAAATAATTAAAGAGCTTTTACAACTTGTGACGTCGAGCTGCAATCGTAGTTAATTACGCCGTAAGGCGTTATTATTTGAAAACAACTTTGCTGGTGTGCATCGTGTCATAATATGAAACCCTTAGATTATATGTTAGACGATTAAAACATTTTCAACCTTTGATGGAAAAATTAGTTTACAATGCAGTTATGAAGAGAAAATGTGAAGAGTTTCAGAGAGGCATAAGTGTTACAATCCCTGCGCCTGCCTCATTGCTGCTGGAAAATGCAACTGTTATGATCGACTTCGTCTCGCCTCGTGTGCATTTTCTTGCTCTTGGTTATACCTGGATGGTACGAGGTAGTGAGGCCGCGGTTGATGTCGTGGAAGGAGAGGAGGAGTGCGGTTTTGCAGGACAGGAGGAGGATTCAGGCACTAGAGGCCGCAAAGTGGCGGAAAGAAGCGACCCGCAGGTGTAGGAATTGCTTGACAACGATCAGAACCCTGCAGGGGCAGGTTTATGTGTACATACTGCGAGCATGTTTCGTGGCGGCCGGTTTTGGATATACCGGGTATTGCACCTGGTATTGCTGGTCCCGGAATCCAGTCTAACGGTGTTGTGATCAAAGGCGGTATTACACAAATTGGCATCCCTGTTGCAAGCCTCTACGGAGGGAAGAATACCAAGGCATGGAATGGGAAGGGCTGGCTTAAGGAGTGGTCAGTGAGCGATTCCTGGCTCAGGGAAACGACAGATTGTTTGGGAAGCAATGGGAATCTTCTTGGTGATGTTTTTGGGGGAACGGAGGAGTGTTCGGCTTGCGAGACGTATCCCAGAGTTGTTATTTTCTTTCTGAGAATTGTAGGATTAGGCTTCTTCTGGATCAGGTGGGTTTGGAGAAGGGTATTTAAAAGGGGCTCTTTGGGGGATGAAGAGGGTTTGCCTTCTGGTGTGAAGGCCTGCTCAAG
The DNA here is from genome assembly GCA_034641835.2 of Pinus albicaulis. Lineage (NCBI taxonomy): Eukaryota > Viridiplantae > Streptophyta > Pinopsida > Pinales > Pinaceae > Pinus > Pinus albicaulis. The sequence continues at coordinate 606,477,040 of CM076583.1, forward strand.
GAAGGGTAGCTATTGTTCCTTTTGATGTTGTAATTGGCGAAGTGGCTCTCTGATAAGTGTTGAATTGACTGTAAGAGGAGTATGGTCTTTTTGGTCCTTTTAATGAGGTATCGAAATAAAAAAATAGGGCACTGTTTCTATTTTATTTTAATAATGGACCGAAATAGGCCGAGGACCACAGACTGTCTGTTTGCACGGGCCAAACAACCCTCCACTTTCGTGTGGCTAAGCTGCGACGACTGTGGGGTGATTTTCTGTCAAAATCAAGGAGGAGCTGCCCTGAACGCAGCTGCTTATTCACGCGTCTGATGGACTTGAACCTTTATGTGTGGCTGGACATATTGCCGTTTATTGCCGTTTTTTCGTTGAACCAGGGTGCTGTCAGCAATGTCGGTCATTTTATAATTTCATGGATGGAATGGGGTTTTTGTGATTTTTAAAATTTGATCAGTACCATAGAGATGGGGAATGATATTATATTGTTGAGTTAGTGGCATATGCCAGGTCCTTTATATTGCTACAACATATATTTCTTCAAATCCTGGCCATTGGTCAGAATAGTCGGATCCAGTCTCATAGCTTTCCCCTTCCTATGTTAAGTTACCATTATTATATTTAGGAATGGGTCTCGCCTTATGCATGATTGATTATATTGTTTTTGGAGAACAGATTGGATTTTTCTTTTTATAATTCAACAGAATCACTGTGAATAACGGGTAGAAACCTCACAATTACTGGCAATAATCTCGATTGAATTTGAATTATGTTCAATGTGCTAAAGAGTTTTTTGTTTTTGTTTTTGTTTTATTAAGAAAAAATGTGTACATAGAACATGGGTTCTGCTTGGAATAGAACAGATTGGACAAAACCTTGGGGTAAAGAAAGCAATACCGTTGCAGAGGATCCTTCCAGACAAGAAAATAATCCTACCAGTGGTAAGGGGGAGAAGGATTCTGGTAGCTTCGAACCACACAAACTTGCAGGAAATGTTACCGTCAAGAGTCCTGGAATCAACCAGTCATAACCCCCTGTGAGTTTCAAAATACTCTGGCATTTTGTCTCGCATCTTGTCTTCTTATTTCAAGTTATCTTTATTTCGGCTTAGGTTGAAAAGAAAAGTGAAGATATTATAATACTAGGAAAGAGCGAAGGGCAGTTGAGAGAAACTCTATCATGTGGCCTGCAAGGCAAATGTCACTGTAATACAGATTTATTCTCTTACCCAATCTGAAATACAGAGAACTAACAAAAAGAGCTAAACATGAATACATGGTACAATGATGAGCAAGATACATTTTCTTCATATTAGGGTGTAATGTTACAATTGCTAATACATACCAATATAAATATCTTTGTTACCCTGGCATGATTAGCGATTGTAGATTGGGGTTTGGTGTGAATACTGGCAGTAGTAAGGTTTTTTTTTTGTCTGTTCGGGAGTGGTAGGGTTTTGATCCGGTGGAAATGCTTGTAAGGGTAGCTATTGTTCCTTTTGATGTTGTAATTGGCGAAGTGGCTCTCTGATAAGTGTTGAATTGACTGTAAGAGGAGTATGGTCTTTTTGGTCCTTTTAATGAGGTATCGAAATAAAAAAATAGGGCGCTGTTTCTATTTTATTTTAATAATGGACCGAAAGAGGCCGAGGACCACAGACTGTCTGTTTGCACGCGCCAAACAACCCTCCACTTTCGTGTGGCTAAGCTGCGGCGACTGTGGGGTGATTTTCTGTCAAAATCAACGAGGAGCTGCCCTGAACGCAGCTGCTTATTCACGCGTCTGATGGACTTGAACCTTTATGTGTGGCTGGACATATTGCCGTTTATTGCCGTTTTTTCGTTGAACCAGGGTGCTGTCAGCAATGTCGGTCATTTTATAATTTCATGGATGGAATGGGGTTTTTGTGATTTTTAAAATTTGATCAGTACCATAGAGATGGGGAATGATATTATATTGTTGAGTTAGTGGCATATGCCAGGTCCTTTATATTGCTACAACATATATTTTCTTCAAATCCTGGCCATTGGTCAGAATAGTCGGATCCAGTCTCATAGCTTTCCCCTTCCTATGTTAAGTTACCGTTATTATATTTAGGAATGGGTCTCGCCTTATGCATGATTGATTGTATTGTTTTTGGAGAACAGATTGGATTTTTTTTTTTATAATTCGACAGAATCACTGTGAATAACGGGTAGAAACCTCACAATTACTGGCAATAATCTCGATTGAATTTGAATTATGTTCAATGTGCTAAAGAGTTTTTTTGTTTTTGTTTTTGTTTTATTAAGAAAAAATGTTTCTGTATTTTTATTAATACACGAGATCCTTCATGCATTTAATACAAAAAGGGGCCATGAGGTGTGACCATTTTCTCATCAAAAGGTAGCCCGTGTCAGTTGAATAGTTGATGACATTTTAAAAATGGAATGTGCAAAATGTTATTGATGAACAAAAGTCTTTGGAATTAAATTTGCTCTGAAGAGCAAGATGTGCTAGTAATTGCCATTTTTGAACAGTTGAGAAATGTTCGGAAGAAATGTGCTCAATAATGCGACGGTGACTTTATAGTTCGATGGGAACTAGTGTCTTTGATAATAATAACTGGTTGGTTATGTTGTCTCCTGTGTTTGAGAAATTTGTGGTATCACAGCTCGTTTCATTAATTCGATAGGTATTTAACATGTTCATAGGAATATCTAATGAAGATTGCAGTGCCGAAGTCATTCTATAATGTGGAAAACTGTAACTCTATCACATTATGTGAGCTCAATCTCTCTTGCCATTGAATTTTTTTTAAATCTAATATGATGACTGCAAACTTGATTCAATGTATCATTCCTCTACTATGGTAGATACAATTAACATTAACAAATTATGTATATTGCTTCCTCACAGAAGTATATGTTGCAGACTAAATTAGCATACATAATTTCCAGCGTAAGTGTTAATATTATTAAATTTTTTGTCTGAAGGGGCACTCAATTAACATTTACAACAAGCAAATAATTTTCTCTTTATCCAAATAGTAGTTTTTAGTTCCGTTCTCACGTGAAGGGAAAGGGAAAGGGTTTTCCATCACAAAGGTAAAGCCTGAAATGAACGTATGCAAGGATTGATGATAGAAACAGAAGGGTTTTACCTTGTGTTTGTATGGGTAATGGTTTGTAATGGAGTCACCATGCTTTCCTCTTTTCAAGTCTTATTTTAGGTTGTTCTGAATCACGTCTTCAAAATAGAAAAAAGTTGTAAACCAGGATTATATTTGGGAAAAATAACGTACTCTGACTGGGTACAAGGTCGACCTAGGGAACAACGTCATGTACCTCCATCAATTTGGTTAGGATGTTCGAGTAAAGCGAGTTTTATGGTTTTGATGTCATCAGGCGTGGTGTGCTCCTTTTACAACGGTGTAATAGATTTCTTCTTAAGTTGACAGTGTTGGTAATTTTAGGTAGCGTATAAATTACAAGTTGTTTAGTGGTGTTTCTGATTGCATTTGGTGTGTGGCGATTGTGACTCGTTAGTGATGGGACGCATAATGTATAGTTAGCGAGAGAGGAGAAGGTGCAGAGAGAAGAATATTTAGTTCGGCATTGGCTAGGACTCCAGTTATGACTCCAAAAGCACACAGATGGTTTGCTCTGCTTAATGGCTTTTTACTATTTATTTGTGCCTTGATCTTGAATTGGATTGATCTACGATGTGTGGAAGCGGAATCAATAACAAAGATGTGCCTTATTTCTGTAAAGTTTTCACCTCGAAAACCCATTTTTCGATAATCCTCTTATAGCTCTTATAGCGAACCAATCTACATGCCAAAAGAGAGAACCAACCATCATAACTTTATCTACAGTGGACTTCCATGGTTCTCCAATGACGTTTACAAGCATACAATTTTAGTGAAGATCACTCAACATAGGAAAAAACAGAGAAGGGAGATTGAACCTGTGTGATTTATTTCCACTGACCTCTCCCAGCTCTCGAGCCTTGACCTCCGACTTGAGAAAAGAGTGTTGCTTTGAGTAGATTGATACCCCTTTGCATTTGTCTCAGAATCATGCTGTTGTCTCAGAAAGAGCTAAACATGCATACATGGTACAATGATGAGCAAGATACATTTTCTTCATATTAGGGTGTAATGTTACAATTGCCAATACGTACTAATATAAATATCTTTGTTACCCTGGCATGATTAGCGACTGTACACTGAGCTTCTCCTTCTGCATGGTCTTCCTGTGATTTGGACATTTTCCCCACTGAAAGAAAAATAGTGACTAACTGAGTTTTTCCTTTTTCCTCCCTGGGTAGGAATTCAATTGCAGCCATTATCACCAGTGTCAAATCAGACCAATTCAGGGGAACATCATACTATAAGCTCTTTGACATCATGCTTGGCAGCTTCTTCTGCAGTTGCTGGAAGTCCACTGGAGAAAAAGAATCATACAGACGATGGAAAGAAATCTGTCTCACCAGTGTCGTCATCTCCAAGCCATATTTGTTTTGGATCAGTTGTACCTGTCTTACTTCCTCCAGTAGACACGACGCCAATTATTACTAACTCAGTTCCAGATTGTATGTCCCAAGCTATGAAAAGTTCATACAACAACAGGTCTCCCCCTGCTACTATATCACCACATAAGTTGTTGCCGAGGGTTGTTAGCTCTTCTGAGGAACTTTTAGCTCCACCAAATCCTGTCTCCTTGCACATTCCTGTTTCTGAACCAATGAGCAACTTTTCATTGGGCCCTGAAACTAAACTTGTCTCCGGCGCACAAACACCTCGTGTCTCATCCCCTATTTGTGGACGTGTCTCATCCCCTATTTGCGGACCTGTTTCAGCTCAAGGATGCTGTTTTAAAAAGGATTCTTATAAATATCAAGCAATTTTTTTACTATCATGGTTAACTGTTACTCTACTAATAAAGGCCTATCATGGTTAACTGTTACTCTACTAATAAAGGCCTCCCGCAGTGAAAACACCGTTGTGTGATAAGCATAGAGTTATGTTTGAGCCCTGGCCTTTGCCATTTTACAACAAACAAGAAAACTGTGGTAAATGTCAAGTGAAAGTGTCATGATAACGCATCCTAGCAAACCTTGATATTTGAGACTTGTTTCTCCATTATCTGATCTGTCACCTGTCTGATCACATAAGTGAGTCTGTTTCTATTGTTCAATAATTGGAGAACAATAAACCATGAAACTAAAAGTTCTATTTTCATGTTCTCAAAACAAGCTTCAAGTCTGCAACTAGGTGTCTTCAATATTTTCTTCAACTTTTTTAAGTTTTACAGTTTAAATCAATTTTGCATTTCATCTTGTTGAGTTTCAACAATATAATTATGTCTTCTTTTCCGTATAAAATGACACATCAAATTAATTACAATTCATCTCCTTCTAGCATTTTTCTTACGGCGTTTCCTTTGCAACATTAGGTGCAATTGCTAGTATATAAGAGAATTTCATAAAATTTTTTACTTGAAGTTTCAATGTTTGCAAAACTTGTGAGTTTCTGAAACACAGTAGAACAAAAAGGATAATGTGGACCAACAAAGTTTCTTAATGGTTTTTATGTATGTTACAGTGACAAGAATAAGACACTTGTTCTATCCAAAGACTAATACTAATAACAAGACTAATCTCACACACTAGTATATTCTATTAACTTCTTACCTCTAAGATAAACTTGGAAGTTAATGATGTTATACGGCATTATTGTGAAGCTAACTTTAAGGCTCAAACCCACGCTACTATCAATGAATTTTACATTCTTTACAATACTTTGCATATACACCTCAGATAAATCGGTGTCTTTGCTAAGCTGAAAAATAATGAACTTGGGATCAAAGAAAAATGTCATTTTATGCACAAACCACATCGACTTTGCTAGTTTTAGGAAAGATCGATAGAAAGGTGTTATTGGATAGCCACCATTGAGAACATGATTCGTTAGTTAAAAATTACCAAAGGATGATTCCTTTATCTTGGGATGAAGAATATGTAGGTATTCATGGTGACATAAGTTTTAGGTGGATTAGTTATGTTTGGCTGAGTGATTAGATTGGGGTTCAATATTTTCATGAAAATTTTAAAACATCAAGACATAGAAATTTGATATGTTGTTACATTTGTCTTTGTGAGATCATTAGTGTCTAGAAAACTAATATGAAGAATAAAAGCTTCAAATCAGGAAAAAGCATATATAGATTCTATCACATGTTGTCAGTTCACAATACTAGAATCTACAAAGAAAAATTATCGAAAATCAAATATCATGGGGCATATTTTATGGAACACAAGAATAATAACTAAATGGTATATTTTTTTTTCATGGAACAATTCTAGCCATATCATATTACATGTTTCTAAAAAAAAAAAAAAACGTTGTTTCTTTTTACGGCTGATAAAAAAAAATGAAGGTTTTTTTGCAAACAAAAACATATCTAGTAAAAAATTTGTCATTCTCATGGGTACTTGCAAATTTCTTTTGCAATTGACACAGTTCGTCCAAGTGGCAGTGGAACAAAAACTATGACAATGAATAATAGGTAAATATTAGTGCAAAAAAACAAATGCTAATACAAGATTTATGTTATTCAAAGTGTTCAATAAATAAATGAACTTATCAATGATGTGTTTTTCAGACATATACATTAAGAACAATGAAGCCATAGGAATTGGTGTTGAAGGAAAGCTTTTTCAGAGTGGCTTGATGTCAACAATTATGTTATTGATTGTCAAAGTGAAAATGCCATGAACAGAGAGTTTTTGCAAATTGAACATTGTGGATGATATTTTTTCCATATATTCTTGGAAATTTGTCTCGACAATTATTGGGTAGAGTTGTTGGAGTTGTGGCATTTTCAATTTGCAATCTATTTTGTTGTCACGTGTCTCTAGTATGCAATCGACAATGGGGCAATATATAGTTGTTTTACTTTCTTTGTACAACGTGCAATTTGCTGAATTTGGAAGCATGGGATTTGGACATTGAGCACATATTTGCTCATAGGGTGGTGAGAAAACATTCTTTTGTTTGAGTTTCCCTTGTACCTGTTTCAAAATTGAGTATAATTATTAGGGTTTGATAAACAAAATATAATGACTTTGAACAGAAGATTAGATGTCCATAGAATGTAAAAGTAAAATGCTTGTAAACACTTGTGTTGTTGATTTAATGACTAACAACAGGTGTTCTTTTGCACAATCATCGTTAAGAACATCAATGAAAGTTGTTGATGCAGATCGTAGTATTTGGCATCTTTTGGGCCATATCTAACAATATTCTTGAAAAGATAAAGTGCTTTGTTTTTGGATGCAAGCTCATTCATTGTCGTCAAAAAGTCTTCTCTGTGAGTTTCATTCAATTGCACCTCGAATTGGATGCAAAGTTTTGTCTATTAGAGTTATGGAATATTGCGATTATGAAAATACACTATTTTCTTTTTATGTCGTTTGACAGTTAAAGCAAAATCATAGCAATAATTATTGATCAATGTGTAATAAAATATGGAGAATGTTTTGGTGTAAGAATTGACTTACAGTAGTTGTATCATGGGTAGTCTCACCATCTTTGATACTGAGTTCAAACTGCCTGTTGTTCTAGTGGCATGATATAACAACAATTCCAACAGAACCTACTGGATATGTCTCACTTGACATAAGAAGGTTTTTTATTGTTGTATTTGGAGCTAGTCTACGATTGCTACAAACTTGGGGCACTATTTGCACTGAACTTTTATCAGTTATGACTATACAACTTGATGCATATCCTCTCTCATAGACCCCTTTGCTTCTCACTGCAAATTCTGTAATACCGATACTTTTTCTAAAACAAAACTTGTCGCGGAATCGATCTATAAAACTATTGCTTATATTGACTATAATTGTCAATTGGTCACTTTTTCTACAAGATATGCATGCACTGGTTGTGTTTTGACTGGTGAATTTGGATTTTTCGTTTTCCCTAGTCCATACTATTAGTGTCCAATAGTCATAGTGATCAAAATTGACTCTTTTCACTGTAGTTAGAGTCTTATGGTCAAATTTTTATATTTTCAAATAAAATTTAATACCTCTCTTGGTTGTCAAATGGTCAAGTCATTGTCTAAGTGTGATTGTTACTTTCATGTCATGGTCATCAAGGTCAAATCATAATCAACTTCATGAGTCATTTAGTCACCATAGGTCATTTTTTCTTCATTAAGTGTCACTATTTATAAATCTGGAAAGGAACAGTCATGGTGTCATAGGGTTGATCATGAGAGTGTCATGAGTGTCATCATTTTTCAATTTGAAGTCATGTGACCATAATCCAAAACAAGTAAAATGTCATGAGAGTTAGAACTTAGGGAATAAATCACATCATAAAGTCATTTGGTTAAAGTACATGATGTCACTCCACTAACAAGCCAAAATCGAGTTTTTGAGTTATAAAGGAACATCCAAGTGTTTTAAAACTTCATTCCATCCTTCTACAAGTTTCAAGAACTCCTCTCCATCAATTTGAAGCACTACAATAGCCACCAAAGCTTCGAATTTTTCCCACTACTGCTCTTCCATCAGTTTGTTGCGTTTTTGGAGGGTGTAGCTGCACTTTTAATTTGGAGATCAAAAGGAGAAAGAAAGGGTCATGTCATCATCTCAGTGATTCAAGGGTTCTATAAACAAGTAATTGTAACCTTGCAAATCCTCTGTGCAATCATTTTCTTCAAAAAATTGGTCAAATTATGTCTCTAAGGTTTGTTGCGTTTTCTTGCTGCATTTTCCTTTCCAATGGCGTTTTGCTTCTTTTGAGAGGAATCCTCCTTGATTTTGGGTTCCCACATCCCTCGCTATCCTCATCAAGCATTCCCCACCCTTCCCCTCACTCAAATTCCTCCATTTCATCATTTCCCTCATAAAACCCAAGTTGTTGTTGCGTTTTTGGTACAAGTCCTTGCTTTCCTCCCCCCCCCTCATTTCTCACTCATTTTGAGAAACTTAACTTGCATTGTCTCCCTAACACCTATCCCTATCTCCCATAATTTTTTCAGATTTTTTCCTGCCCCCTATCCCCTCCATTCCCTTCCCTCAAGTTGTTGTGTTTTTAGCCCTATTTTGCAGCTCAAAATCCCTTGCCCTCTCTTGTTTGAAACTAGGGTTTCCTAATCAAAAGTGAAACCAAAATCATGGTGAATACCAGTGAAAGGAGGAGGAATAAGGGAGGAGAGATCTCTAGGTATGAGCCAACTCATATGCAAGAGGTTAATTCATCAGAGTTCATCAAAAAATCATTTGAGCAAGCATGTTGCCTAGGGTTTTGTCAAAAGGTGCAAGAGGTGGGATACCATCATGATTTAACATGATAACCTTGACCTATTAGCTAATGCATTATTAGTGGTGTTAATGCAAGACAGAGAGTAAGGAAAAATGAGACAAAGTTTTGAAATTTTGAGTTTTGTGATCATTTTCTAGGGTTTACATTGCACAGAAGGACAATTTTACTTCAAAATTAGTTTATGAAGTAATGAAGATGAATTTGAAAAAAGGGAATGAATTTTTTGTAAATCATAGACCAAAGAACAAAGCCATCCTTCAGTTTCTACACAGGTTTCATATATTGGAAGATATTCAACTTTCTTGGAGGCCTATTTCATAAAATCAAATTCTCTAATTTAATTGCCTGTTTTAGCCATTCTTTTGTGGCATGGATTCCAAGAATATGGGAATGAATTTCGCAATACTGAGAGATTTTTTTCTTTATAACAACCTTATATACTTAAACCTCTCCCAATTTTGTAAAAAAATTTATGGTTAAAGATATATTAGCCCATCTTTGACCCCTATTTTTACAAAAAACACAAAAAATTGACTACCCAAAAACGCAGCAAGTAGTTGTTGCACTTTTTCTCAAGAGGTCTAAATGTGTAATTTCAAGCATGTGGAGATAGCTTATGGCATAAGGATGTCAAAAAATTACATGGGGACACTTGGAGATTCATAAATTTTCATAAAATGGTCAAACGGTACCTATTTTTCACCTTTTTGCCACTTTTTTAAGGCACTTGTTGCGTTTTTTGACAGTTTGACTTCAAGCCAAGTTTTGAGGGATTTCAAGCAGGTTTTTGTAGTTCTTAGTGACTCCATTGTGTATTAAAAATATTCATATTTCCAACCATATATTTTTCAACAAAAAAATCATCCAGGAAGTCCTCCAATTCATCTTCCAAAAACTTCTTGTGTTTCTTAGAAAATTTGTTGCCTTTCTGGGTTTGAAGGTTTTTCATTACACATGGAGGTCAAAGGTAAAAACTTGGTCGATGTAACAGCTGGCTCATGAGTTGTTTGATGATTAATAGTATTATTAATTGTCATCTTTGTAAAGAATCTTATGATTAATGCCTTGAGAGAACAACTCAATTAGCTAGCTAAAAAAGGGGAAATTTGTTTCTAACTTCCATAGGATTAGAAAATGAGTCATTAGGTTTATTAATTAGTTGTTTTGGGTCAGGATTCGACCCCTAGACATGGAATTTTGTTGTTTTTTTTATATGTACTCAAAATCAAGTCATTGAGAGGGTGGGATATTTGAAGTTCACACTCTTTTGGCACTAGTGTACTTGACTATTTGTAGAAGTAATTTACAGGCAGTTGTAGCTATTTTTATGGGTTTATTGTGATGTGGTTAGTGACAATGGTTTTTCCATTATTCTTATGCATCTGATGATCAATTTTTTCAAGCAACCATCTACTTTCTTCCTATGCTTTATCTTTCAAGGTTTGAAACAAAAATCATTCTTTTATGCTCTGTTTTTGTTTAAGATAAGCATATAAGTGTTTCATCCTCTAAATAAGTGAATTAATTATGCTCACTTAACTTCTTATATGCTTTCCTCCTCACCACACTACAATGAAAAACCAATTGTGTCACTGATCACACCTACCTTGCCTCATATTATGTCAGCAGCTGATATTTTGGGATATCTTTCCTAGTTTCTAAACGTGGTGCTTCTTTGTCTAGCGAACCCTAATCAAACCCTATTGAGCTTATAACTAGCCTAAAATCCTTATTCTCCAGTCATTTCCATCGACTGTGAGCTTGATATTGAGAGAGCCCTCTCTGATTTGGTAAGGCTAGATACCAAGTCAAAATTTGGTCTGTGGTTACCTCTTTGGTTTCCTTTCTTAGCCTGGTTGCTAAGGATCTGTAACACATACACTACAAGGACATCACCTGCAAAAACATTTGTGTGTGCACTTGTGCATAATTGCATAATTGAGTATAAGGAATGGTTTGCACAGTTTTTAATCTGTGCAATTTTAAGAATAAAAGCACTTAATCTTCATAGAGTCACATTTGACATAAAGCAGTAATAGTTGGGAAAGTTGCAAGTTTCTAAAATGAGTAGGCAATCTGACCTCTTTGTATCTTGCTCTCTTTTCACTTGTGCATTTGAGAATTGGGAACCAGGGTTACTTTTTTTCATGGTACTGTGAAATAATTCAATGAATTTTTGACATTACTTCAAAGGAAGAAGTTAAAATATGATATTATTGTATAATAATAAATGAAAACAAATGCAAAAATAGTGTAAAAAGAGAAAAGTTTTGTGAGATCAAATAATGTGTCTTGCCAATTATTTTTTGTTTTCAAAAGTGTAAAGAACATAGAGTGTTAATGTTGATTTCATTTGTGCAATGCCATCCGAAAAAAGTTGAAATGGAATCAAGATATCTTGTAAGTGAATTAACGTAACAGTGAATTGAACATTTTTTTTATGAAATTTTGTTGATTGTTAGGACTGAAACAATAATAAAGGCAGAGCACAGTTGCACATTGGAAATAGATACGTGTAATGCATGTAAGGTGAATATCTATCTATTTCAAAATGACCAAATTTGTTAGAGGTCTTGAATTTTGAAGGCATTGTAGTCAAAAGGTTGTGCCAAGGGCAAAGTGGGATTTTGTTATTCAATATGTCTTCAAATTGGTTTAGGATCAAGCACAACAGGCTGGTCTGTATGTTTTTCTGGTCACATGCAATGTTACTGTATTGATTTTTGTATCATAAGTTTTTTTGTGTTTTGTCTAGAAAGACTATTTAACAGCTACAAGTGAGAGACAAATATGGAAAAGAAGGAACCAAAAGCTAAAAGATCAAAAAGAAAAACAATGCAATGAGAAGCAATTGGTTTATCTGTATTAAACAAAGGTTTGGAGTGCATTGTAAGATGTAATAGAATGTTGTTTTTTGGAGAAAAGGAATCAATAATATATTTGGAAACAATTGTTGTAGTAAAATCATTTTGATAAGAAGCAACTACAACAACAATTTCATAAACAGTATGCATAACATTATATCAAATGGTCATAGTTCCAGTAAACAGATGTACAAAATTATTCGTAGCCCTAGTTGTTGGTATATTCCTATCAATTTAGAAAAAAATTTGTTAATATCTTGTTGCAATTGTTTTGGTTTGAATTTATGCATAACTATAGCAAATAAGGAAGAGAATTATGAACTAGGTGATGTTGTCTATGGGGAGAGAAGTGGCAATAGACAATATTTTTTTTGTAAGCTTAGTAGGTCCTTTCATTCATTCATTTTCAAAGAAGGTTACATCCATAAAAGGCATTTTGTGGCCTCAACCTACCCATTGGGAAACCAGGTCTGTAGGCCATTGGAACACATTATAAGCCATCCAAAATTTGAGGTTCTTAAGTCTTTCATACTCAGCCTTATAAGCCCGAATGTCTAGAAACTAGTTCACCCTTAACATGCTAACAAAATACTAATCGACATATGCATCATCAAAATTTAACAAAAAGGAAAGAATTAAATATTAGTCATCTGAGGACTCCACTGGCTCGGTCCTTTGCACTGGAACCTCGTATTTCTGATTGAGGAGGGCACTGAATGTGCTTCTCAATACGACTTGGATGGATATTCTCCTATTTAAAATTGAACCGGTTGGAATTCCTTCTTAATTTCCTGAAACCCGGGATCAAATTTAATGGAACCTGCTTCATTCATAATAGCTCTTGCTACTATGTTGTTCATCATTCAATAGAGATGGATTGTCTACTTGTATTGGGTGAGCCTGCCACGCGTGTGGCCTGGATCAGGGACCAACAAACGCCATTCCTCCATATGCATCTCTTGCTTGGCCCATTGATTGAGGTTGGCCTCCCAACCCGCAATCATCTGCCTTAACTGCTTAGGAGTGCTTGTTGTATATGCTTGAGCTGAAACGCTAATATGTTGAGCCTTCAATTTTTGTCCACTCCTCCTTGATGGTTGTCACAAGGATGTTCCTCGTCCTCCCCCCCCCGGGACCCATTCTTTTGACTTCTCTCACGACTCCAAATGCTTGATGAACGTGTGCCCGTGGATGGCCTAGCCGTTTCCGTCAACCTACGCTAAACTGCAATATACTCGTCTAACCAAGCCACCAATAAAACAGAGACCCATGACTCGTAAAAATAGCGGTCTCTCAAGTTACTAGAACCTAGTATATTTACAGATAATAAGAGCATGAAACAAATAACATTAGACCCAAGCCATGTGAAAGCATAGCAGGTCTGGACGACCAACCTCCATTGGTGATTTCCTCCTTTTACCAACACCTTTTGCTCAGACATTGCACGAAATAGATATAAGCCAGAAAGGGTCTGTCTCCACCAGAGGGAAGAGATACCCGCCGACTCCTTAGGCCAATTACCATAAAAAATACATCAACACATTGTAAAACTAGCAACGACGACATGCAAAGTATATTCAACAACCATTTTAGACAAATACATAAATAACCATTCCAACCAAGCGTAAAATCCTTCCCACACAGACAAGGAGCCCATATTATACCATACATTCCTATTCAGAGCAGTAAGATACAATTAAAAATGGATATCGACTTAGAAACAACAATTTCAAGATAAAATTGAGCTTTACAGACATGCTCGTCAGATGGGAAGACACTACCAAGTCGCACAGTCACCCATTCACGGGAGGGGGCGAAAATATTACAGGCAACATTCACAATAAAAATATGTCGTGGGAAGGGATGAAAAATAAGAAACGAGACATACCCTATTACCAACGCCATGAAGCCAACATGGATGTCCTCCCATAGACAAAGCCTCCATGCCAAGATTTCCACTAGAAGGGAACCCAAATGCCTCCTCGCAGCTCTCCAAAACACACTATAACACAACGCAATTGCGTGAAATGAGGTACAAGCATTCACCACCTAAATTTTTATTGCTTGGCAACAATTAACTCCCTCCTTAATCTTTCCCATGCCTCCTCCCATCACATCAACCCAATCACACATATCCTGCGTCTGTCAGAGCCACCCTTCTGCATTATCCCCCATCTAATCACCATTAATGAGAGTCCCAAGTGGGACGGTGAACCGGCACACACCCCGATCATGGAGTAATAGACAATCTTTTGAAAACAGAGCATTCGTATCAATGTTCAATGATTTGTGGAAAAAAAATTGATTGGAAGTTTTATCTAATACATGATTTACAAATCAAAGGAGGTATTTTAAGATTAGTGCATACTGTGTTTGAGACACAATAGGCATAGGAAGAGGAAGAAATTATTGGAAGAACAGTAATCTAGATTGTTGTTCAGTAGATAAAAAAAATTAAATTAGTGGATGTATACAACAGGCAACTCAAAAATCAAGATACATTATAAAGAGCGGTGTAGATATTGATATATATGTAGTAACTACAACTAAACATTGAACGATAAGACACATCTATATGTTAACCATGGTATACATCTTAACAATGAATATTAAATATTTATATTATGGCAATCCAAGTAGGTTGTGTGCCTAAGGAATCTAACGTGCAAAAAATTGAGTATCAAAATCCAAATGCATTTGAAAGTGTGGTTTGTGCATGTATGCAAGGATAGTGGATAGAATACAAACAAAGTAAAATGATTTACAATGTAGAAGTGCTTTTGCAGCAAGAATACAGGACATAGTTTCTTCTACCTGTCCTAATGTTCCATAGTTGATAAGTGTAGAGCGCTCTTTATGTCACTGTGAGACAATGTGTATTGCATGCTATTGTTTCAGACAGTAGGAAACCTAAGTTTAAATTAATTGTCATTAAATTAAAAATTTATGACTGTTGGATAAGCAAAGAGAAAAGTTATTAACGCTCTATATTTTCCAAGATGGAGAGCTTAAAGATGAAGTTAAAAGTTAATTATTGTTATAGATGACCACTTATTTGGAGTGTTTTGTCTAGCTTTTGAATAGTGGTCTACAAATGAGATTGTGCAAGTTTCATTTGCAAATCAAATTGAAATATGGGTTAAGCAGATTATTGATTCCTTAGCTATGATGCATATATTGTTATCCTTGTTTTTCTAGTTTCAAAACTTTTAGAACAGATATGAACATTGAACATTTGTCTTTAATCGGATTAACATTGCAATAGTGACTCAAGTGTACAACGAAGGTACACTAAGGCAAATAGTATGATGGTCTGTCCGAGAGGAATCAAAGACATGGAAGGAGAAAGAGTTATTTGCAATATTTTTCCAAAAGTGGTCCAGCATTGATCCATAATCAGTTGCTATTGTGTGTAATTTGAAATTGTTTTGTTGCATAAATGACAATAGTTTTTTCTGTCCACAACTATTATGTTGTATGTCCAGATTGAAGTCACCAACAATAGCAATTTGATAGTTTGTTGGCACAAGTTTTAAAATGTATCTGATTAAATCAATGATTTCCTCAGTGGTTGCATTTGGTGTACAATAAACATTTTCAATCGCAATAAATCAGATGCAATATTTAAAATGGAATAAAGCAATTATTGATTCAATACAATTTTTTTTGTACATGAAGACATTGTGAATTGTGAGGTTTCTTGTGTAACATGTTAGAATGCCATGCAAATGCAATAGTTTCATGTGATTATATTTTTTTTTTTCAAACATTGGGTTTGGTAGAGGCACACTTGTTTTTGTTTCATGGAAACAAAGGATATCAACATTCATTAGATCATATTCAACAATAATATCTTTGAAATGCAACGAGAGGCTACGTGTGTCCAATGAACATATTTTGTAGTAGTCATTTGTTTTGTTGACTGTAAACTATACTTAAGTTGCAGGGGAGCATTTTTTCTAAGTCTCTGTAGTTCAATAGCAACTTTGTTAGAGAGACTGGAGTTTCTTTGTTCTAGTTTGTTTATTAGATACAACGATTCAATATTTTTGACACGTGAAAGTTTTATGTAAACAAGTCCATGTTGTCTAACTCCTTTTGGGTCAAATGTCAATCTGTCAATTGTCAAGCCTTGTGATCTATGTATGGTTCGTGCACATGCTAGTTTAAAATGGATTTTTTCTCTTGTGTAACTATGGTTTTTTTTTTATTGAACATGTCTACACACTCTAGTAATAGGTGTCCAATTAGACATTATGTCATTTGTGAACAAATGTTGCAATTTTTTTCATTGGACATTGCCCACTGTTGGATCGAGAAACTCAATCCAAATATCACCATTATTAGTTGTTGTGGATGCTTTAAAATTGCCTTCAGCTCCATTGACCAAGCCATCTTTAATATCATAATTTCCACCAATCAATTTGTCAAGCATAAAGTTCAACTAGCACTATATTTGCAGGTTGCACCATAGTGTAAGGGCTTATCACTTTCCCTCGAGGTCATCAAAATCTCTTTACTCTGTAAGCATAGAACAATTTGGATAAACGTTGAGAGAAAACTTTCAAAATCATAATATCTTTCAGACACAAGGAACCAAAGTGCAGATAAGTAATTAAAGATTGTTTACAGGTGGTTGTCCTCTTTCTAGGCACGAAAAAGTGAACTACAAATAAATAATTAAAGAACTTTTACAACTTGTGACGTCAAGCTGCAATCATAGTTATTATATCAGAGAATTTCATATTTTTTGTTTACTCGAAGTTTTGATGTTTGAAAAACCTGTGAGTGTGTGAAACACGGTAGAACTAAAAGTATAATGTGGACCAACAAAGTTGCTTAATGGTTTTTCTGTATGTTACAGTGACAAGAATAAGACGTTTTCTCTATCCAAAGACTAATACTAATAACAAGTCTAATCTCATACAATAGCATATTATATTCTTACCTATAAGATAAACTTGGAAGTGAATGATGTTCTATGGCATTACTGTGAAACCAACTTTAGGCCTCAAACCCACGCTACTATCAACAAATTTCACATTCTTTACAATACTTTGAATATACACCTAAGATAAATTGGTGTCTTTGCTAGCCTGGAAATTAATGAACTTGGGATCAAAGAAAAATGCCATTTTATGCACAAACCACACTGGCTTTTCTAGTTTCAGGAAAGATCGATAGAAAGGGGTTATCGGATGGCCACCATTGAGAACATGATTCATTAGTTACATATTACCAAAGAATGATTCCTTTATCTTGGGCTGAATAATATGCAGGTGTTCATGGTGACATAAGTTTTAGGAGGATTACTTAAGTTTGGTTGAGTGATTAGACTAGGGGGTTCAATATTGCCATGAAGATTTCAAAACATCAAGACATAGAAATTCGATCTCTTGCTACAATGCATTTGACTTTGTGAGATCATTAGTGTCTGGAAAACTAATATGAAGAATAAAATCTTCAAATTAGGAAAAATCATATATAGATTCTATCGCATGTTGTCAGTTCACAATCCTAGAATACACAAAGAAAAATTATTGAAAATGAAAAGAAAAAAAAAACAGTGTTTCTTTTGACTCAAGAAAAAAATGAATTTTTTTTTTGTAAACAAAATTGTACAAAAAGAGCAGTGTGAACCTGATATACATGTCCTTATCGCTGGTACTAGAAAAGTTATTTTTCAATTGACACAGTTCATCCTAGTGGCTGTGGAACAAAATCTGTGACAATGAGTAACAAGTAAATATTAGTGCAATAAAATAAATGCTAACACAAGATTTAAGTTATTCAAAGTATTCAATAAATAAATGAACTTATCAATAATGTGTTTTTTCTAGGAAGACACATACATTAAGAACATTGAAGCCAAATGAATTGGTGTTGAAAGAAAGCTTTTTCAAAGTGGCTTGATGTCAACAATTATGTTATTGACTGTCAAAGTGAAAATTCCATGAACAAAGAGATTTCGCAAATTGAACATTGTGGATGATATTTTTTCCATATATTCTTGGAAACTTGTCTCAACAATTATTGTAAAAATTTGTTGGAGTTGTGGCATTTGCAACTTTCAATCTATTTTGTTGGACGTGTCTCTAGTATGAAATCGATAGTGGGGTGATATGTAGTTGTTGTACTTTCTTTGCACAACGTGCAATTTGCTAAATTTGGAAGTATGGGATCTGAACATTGAGCACATATTTTCTCATAGGGTGGTGAGAAAACATTCTTTGGTTTGAGTGTCCCTTGTACTTGTTTCAAATGTGAGTATAATTTTTAGGGTTTGATATGGTTTGATAAACAAAATACAATGACTTTGAACAGAAGATTAGATGTCCATAAAATGTAAAAGGAAAATGCAAGTAAATACCTCTGTTGTTGATTTAATGACTGGCAACATGTGTTCTTTTGCATAATCATCACTAAGAACATCAATGAAAGTTGTTGATGCAAATTGTAGAATCTGTCATCCTTTTGGGCCATTTCTGACAATATTATTGAAAAGATAAAGTGCTTTTCTTTTGGATGCAAGCTCATGCGTTATCACCGAAAAGTCTTCTTTGTAAGTTTCATTCAATTGCAACTGGAATTGGATGAATTTTTTTGTCTATTAGAGTTATGGAATATTTCAATTATGAAAACACGATGTTTTCTTTTTATGTCATTTGACAGTGAAATCAAAATCATAGCAATAATTATTGATCAATGTGCAATAAAATATGGAGAATGTTTTGGTGTAAGAATTAAATTACAGTAGTTGTATCATGGGTAGTCTCTCCATCTTTAATACTGAGTTCAAACTACCTGTTGTTCAAGTGGCATCCTATAACAACAACTCCAATAGAACCGACTGGATATGTCTCACTTGACATAAGAAGGTTTTTTATTGTTGTATTTGGATTTAGTATAAGATTGCTACAAACTTGGGGCACTATTCACAATGAACTTTTATCAGTTAAACAGGTACGTGATGATTTGACTGCTATTGGTGAGGCATTTGCACCCACAGAGTTAGCCATGATAGCTGTAGCGGGACTTCCTAAGTCTTGGGAGGTATTTGGAGATATTATTACCTCTAGGGAGAATCTTCCCAATTGGGACAGATTCTGGGATGATTGTGTGCAACATGAGATACTATACAAATTGTTGAATCTCCTCTCTCATAGACCCCTTTGATTCTCATTGCAAATTCTGTAATACAAATACTTTTTCCAGGACAAAACTTGTTGCGGAATCGATCTATAAGAATATTGCTTATATTGACTGCAATTGTCAATTGCTCGTTTTTTTCTACAACATATGCATGCACTAGTTGTGTTTTTACTAGTGAATTTGGATTTTTTGGTTTTCCCTAGTCCATACACTACAAGGACATCACCTGCAAAAACATTTGTGTGTGCACTTGTGCATAATTGTATAAATGAGCAAGGAATGGTTTACATAGTTTTTAATCTGTGCAATTTTAACAATAAAAACACTTAATCTTCATAAAGTCACATTTGACATAAAGCAATAATAGTTGGGAAAGTTGCAAGTTTTTAAAATGAGTAGGAAATCTCACCTCTTTGTATCTTGCTCTCTTGTCACTTATGCATTTTACAGCTGGGAAAGAAGGTTATTATTTTTCATGGTACAGTGAAATAATTCAATGACTTGTTGACATTAACTGCAACGGAAGAAGTTAAAACCTGACATAATTGTATAAGAATAATTGAAAACAAATGAAAAAAATAGTGTAAAAAGAGAAAAGGTTTGTGAGAACAAATGATTTGTCTTGCCAATTTTTTTTGTTTTCAAAACTCTAAAGAACAAAGAGTCTTAATGTTGATTTGTTGTTGATTTCATTTGTGCAATTCCATCTGACAAAAGTTGAAATGAAATTAAGATATCTTGTAATTGTATTAACGTAACAGTGAATTGAACAAATTTTTATGAAATTTTGTTGATTGTTAGGACTGGGACAATAATAAAGGCATAACACAATTGTACATTGGAAATAGATACTTGTAATGCATGTAAGGTGAATATCTATCTATTTCAAAATGACCAAATTTGTTAGAGGTCTTGAATTTTGAAGGAATTGTAGTCAAAAGGTTGTGCCAAGGGCAAAGTGGATTTTTGTTATTCAATATGTCTTCAGATTGGTATGGATCAAGCACAAACAGGGTGGTCAGTGTGTTTTTATGGTCACATGCAATGTTACTGTATTGATTTTTGTATCATAAGTTATTTTGTATTTTGTCTAGCAAGACTATTTAACAACTACAAGTGAGAGACAAATATGGAGAAGAAGGAACCAAAAGCAAAAGGATCGAAAATAAAAACAATGCAATGAGAAGCAATTGGTTTGTATGTATTAAACAAAGGTTTGAAGTGCATTGTAAGATGTAATAAAATGTTGATTGTTGGAGAAAAGGAATCAAGAGTATCTTTGGAAACAATTGTTGTAGTAAAAGCATTTTGATAAGAAGAAACTACAACAACAATGCCATAAACAATATGCATAACATTATATCAAATGGTCATAGTTCCAGTAAACAAATGTACAGAATTCTTCGTAGCCCTAGTTGTTGGTATATTGCTACCGATTTAGAAATTTTGTTGTTAATATCTTGTTGCAATTTGTTTTGGTTTGAATTTATGCATAACTATAACACAAGGAAGAGAAAAACGAACTAGGCAATGTTGTCTATGGGGAGAGAAGTGGTAATAGTAAATTTTTTATTTTTTTTGTAAGCTTAGTAGGTCCTTTCATTCATTTTCAAAGCAGGTTACATCCATAAAAGACATTCTGTGGCCTCAACCTGCCCATTGGGAAACCAAGTCTGTTGGCCATCGAAACGCATTATAAGCCATCCAAAATCTGAGGTTCTTAAGTCTGTCATACTCAACCTTATAATCTTGGATGTTTAGAAAACACTTCAACCTTACCATGCTAACAAAAGTACTACTAATCGACATATGCAACATCAAAATTTAACAAAAAGGAAACAATTAAATATTAGTCATCTAAGGACTCCATGAGAGCTCAGTCCTTTGCACTGAAACCTGGTATTTTTTATTTAGAAGGGCACTGAATGTGCTTCTCAATACAACCCAGATGGACATTCTGCTACTGAATTTGAAATTGAACCATTTTGAATTCCTTCCGAATTTCCTGAAACCTGAGATCAGATTTAATGGAACCTGTTCCATTCATAATAGCTCTGGCTACTATGCTCTTCATCATACAATAGAGATGGATTTTCTGTCTGTACTTAGTGAGCCTGCCACGAGTGTGGCCTCGATCAAGGACCGACAAATTCCATTCCTTCATCTGTATCTCCTAATCAACTCGTTGATTGAGGTCGACCTCCCAACCCGCAATCATCTACATCACCTACTTAGGAGTGCCTGTTGTATATGCTTGAGCTGCAACGCTAATATGTTGAACCTTTGATTTTATTCCACTCCTCCTTGGCGGTTGTGACACGGACAGCCCCCCCCCCCCCCCCCCCCCCTTGGGACCCATTCTTTCACCTTCGCTCACGACCCCTAGTGCCTAACGGGCCTATGCCCGTGGATGGCCTAGCCTTTTCTATCAACCTTCGCTAAATTGTAATATACTCGTCTAACCAAACTACCAATCAAAAAAATACCCATAGCTTGTAGAGAGAGCAGTCCATTAAGTTAGTAGAATCTGATACATTTACATATAACAAGATCAAGAAGTAAATAACATTAGACCCAAGCCATGTGAAAGCATAACAGGTCAGGACGACCAATCTCCATTGGCACTTTCCTCCTATTATCAACACCTTGTGCTCACACATCACACGAAACAGATATAAGCCAGAAATGGTTTGTCTCCACCAGAGGGAAGATCTACCCACAGGCTCCTTAGGCCACTTCCCATTAAAAAATACATCAACGCATTTTAAAACTAGAAACGACGACATGAAAAGTATATTCAAAAGCCATTTTATCCAAATACAGAAACAACCTTTCCAACTAGGCGTGAAATCATTCCTGCACAGACAAGGAGCCCAAATTATACGATACATTCCCATTCGAAGCAGTAAGATACCATAAAAAATGGATATCGGCTTAGAAACAACAATTTCAAGATAAAATTGAGCTACACAGACATGCTCGTCAGACGAGAAGATCACTACCAACTCGCACAGCCACCCATTCATAGGAGGGGGCGGAAATATTACAAGTAACATTCACAATAAAAATATGTCGCGGGGAGGGATGAAAAATAAGAAACGATACATACCCTGTTACCAACACCACAAAGCCGACATGGATTTCCTCCCACGAACGAAGCCTCCCTACCAATATTTCCACTAGAAGGGAACCCAGACGCATCCTCACAGCTCTCCATACCACACTATACCACAAAGCAATTGTGTGAAATGAGGTACAAGCATTCACCACCTGAAGGTTTATCGCTCAGCGACAATTAACTCCCTCCTTAATCTCTCCCACGCCTCCTCCCATCGCATCAACCCGATCATACATATCTTGCATCTGTCGGAGCCACCCTTCTGCATTATCCCCCATCACCATTAACGAGAGTCCCAAGTGGGACGGTGAACTGGCACACACCACAATCAGGGATTAATATACAATCTTTTGAAAACAGATCATTTGTATCAATGTTCAATGGTTTGTGCAAAAAAAAATTGATTGGAAGTTCTATCTAATGTATGATTTACAAATCAAAGGAGGCATTTGAAAACTAATGCATACTATGTTTGAGACACAATATGCACATGAAGAGGAAGAAATTATTTAAAGAACAATTATCTAGATTGTTGTTCAATAGATTGAGCAGATGTATACAACGAACAACTCAAAAATCAAGCTACATTCTAAAGAGAAGTATATATATATATAAACATTGAACGAGAAGACACGTCTATATGTTAACCATTGTATACATCTTAACAATGAATATTAAATATTCACGTTTATGGCAATCCAAGTAGGTTGTGTGCCTGAGAAATATAACTTGCAAAAAAATTGAGTATCAAAATCCAAGTGCGTGAATTTTGAAAGTTTGGCTTGTGCATGTATGCAAGGACAATGAAAAGAATACAAATAAAGTAAAATAATTTACAATGTGGAAAGACTTTTTGTAGCAAGACAACATGGCATAATTTCTTCTGCCTGTCCTAATGTTCCATGGTTGATAAGTGCAGAGCGCTCTTTATGTCACTATGAGACAATGTGTATTGCATGCTATTATTTCAGACAGTAGGAAACCTAAGTTGAAATTAATTGCCATTAAATTCAAAATTTATGACTATTGGATAAGCAAAGAGAAAATTTATTAGTGCTCTATATTTTCCAAGATGGAGAGCTTAAAGATGAAGTTCAAAGTTAATTATTGTAATATATGACCACTTATTTGGAGTGTTTTGTCTAGCTTTTGAATAATGGTCAACAAATGAGATTATGCAAGTTGCATTTGCAAATCAAATTTAAATATGGGTTAAGCTGATGATTGATTCCTTAGCCATGATGCATATATTGTTATCCTTGTTTTTTCAGTTTCAAAACTTTGAGAACAGATATGAACATTGAACATTTGTCTTTAATTAGATTAACATTGCAATAGTGGCTCAAGTGTACAATGAAGGTACACTGAGGCAAATAGTGTGATGGTCTGTCCAGTAGGAATCAAAGACATGGAAGGAGACAAAGTTATTTGCAATATTTGGCCAAAAGTGTTCAAGCATTGAGCCATAATCAATTGTTGTTGTTATTGTGTGTAATTTGAAATTGTTTGGTTGCATAAATGGCAATAGTTTTTTCTGTCCACAACTATTATGTAGTATGTCCATATTGAATTCACCAACAATAGCAATTTGATAGTTTGTTGGCACAAGTTTTAAAATGTATCTGATTAAATCAATGATTTTCTTAGTTGGTGCATTTGGTGTACAATAGACATTTTCAGTTGAAGTAACATGTTCTTGAAAATGGAAAAAAGCAATTATTGATTAGATATAATTTTTTTTGTACATGAAGACATTGTGAATTGTGAGGTTTCTTGTGTAACATGTTAGGATGTGATGAAATTGCAATAGTTGTATGTGATTATATTTTTCTGCAAACATTGGTTTTGGTGGAGGCACACATGTTTTTGTTTCTTGGAAACAAAGGATATCAACATTCATTAGATCATAGTCAACGATAATATCTTCGAAATGCAATGAGAGGCTACGTGTGTTCAATGAACATATTTTGAAGTATTCATTTGTTTTTGTTGACTATAAACTAACTCAAGTTGCAGGGGAGCATTTTGTCGAAGTCTTTGTAGCTCAATAACAACTTTACTAGAGAGAGTGAAGTTTCTTTGTTCTAGTTTGTTTATTAGATACAACGATTCAATATTTTTGACTCGTGAAAGTGTTGTGTAAAAAAATCCATGTTGTCTAAATCCTTTTGGGTCAAATGCCAATCTGTCCATTGTCAAGCCTTCTAATCTATGTATGGTTCGTGGACATGCTAGTTGAACATGGAATTGTGTTTTTTTATTGAACATGTATACAGACTCTGGTAATAGGTGTCCAATTAGACATTATGTCATTTGTGAACAAATGTTGCAATTTTGTTCGTTGGACATTTCCCACTGTTGGATCGAGAAACTCAATCCAATATCGCCATTTTTAGTTGTTATGAGTGCTCTAAAAATGCCTTCAGCTCGATTGACGAAGCCATAATTAATACCATAATTTCTACCAATCAATTCGCCGAGCATAGTCTCTTTTAGCAAAATGACAACTGGCAATTTCATTTTGGTGTCGGTGTAGCTATCTACGTTTAATGATATAATTGTTTTGTCATTTGAACTCAATGTTATAATTTTTGCGTCAATAAAAGATAACATTTTTTCATTGTGTTTTTGTACATCTTTGTTCAAGTAGAACAAGTATGGAAATGTTGGATCGTTTGGTGGGCATTTATAACAATGATTGTTCAAACATTCATTATTGTCGATAGTGTGTGAGCAAGTTCTAAGTCTATTTAATATATACACAAATTCTTTGTTTTCTTGTCGCATAACTTGTTTTAGTTCAAAAGCTACAACATTATCTTTCCAAAAGTTGTAAGGAATACTAGTTGTTTTAAGACTTGGATGCTCAAATATCCAATGATCATGGATAGATTGTGCTTGGCATAAATCACCGCAAAATATTATGTCAAGCTTTCCAAATGGTGTGGTTGGTGTGTGCATGATTTCACGAAGACGTTTTTCAATGTTATATAACAATTGAGACCCAATCAATGATTCTTCATCTATGAGAAAAATTCTAAGGTCTACATATTCTTTGCTTAACATATCATGTGTGTTAGAACTCAATGGCATCATGTTAGATGATGAAAGCGGTAGGTGCAAAGCCGAATGCACTGTTACACCATTTGCAATATATGTAGCCTTTCCAGTGAACAGAACTATGAGGCCTTTTCTTTTAAGGGGGTCACTTTGAAGGTCTTTGTTATAGTAGCACATGAGTGCACGATAAAGTTATTGTGCAGTGATTTTTTTTCTTGTTCCTGCACCTCGAGTGATTAAGAAGTAAAGTTGCTTGGCTAGATGGTTTTTTTTTCCATAGTGTTATTTGTTTCAATATAAATTGTTGTTCTTTATTTAATTTTCTCCTATGTTCACGATATGATGTTGTGTTCAAAACAAAAGGATTCTTGATATACTCATTGTTATTTGAACTTGAAATATGCATGCCTCTAGATTGCATTTTTTGCATTAGATCATGTTGAATGTCATATTTTTCATGGAAACAAGTCCTTGTGTCATTTTCTGATGGCAGGTTGAGTACATTGCCTCTTCATCTTTGGATGCAATTGCAGTAGAAGCAAGATCAATGTCACCCCATGGAGATATTGAATGGTAGAAATGTTTTTTTAAGCAGAAAAATTGTTCTTTTGAGACAATTATGCTTTGGTCCAAGTCACATTGCCCTTTCTTAGAGTGCACTCAGACTCTCTATATGGAAGATAAAGCATAATTTTTTTCTCTATAATGGTTCTCAGGGTCGTTGTGTACATTGTATCGAATGAATCATATGACACATGTGCATTTTTATTTTGGTTCCAGTTTTCTCGACTATATAGGAAGAGGCAGATTGTTTAAATTTCAATGGGTCGAGACACATATTTATCAATGATTGACTTGAATAAAATATCTTCAGAGTTGTCATGTTCATATTGCAAGAGAATAGGTTTTTTAAGCACATATGATTGTTTCTCTGTTGGAGCGGTGTTAATAAAAACCATTTTTCTAGACAATGAGTACAAAGGCAATGAGAGTATAATGTGAACAACTTGTCTACTTGACATTTGTTGCAAATTAAACAATGCATTTCCAAGTCTATGAATAGTTTCAATTTTTCCACCATTGTTAGAAAAGCAATCCTCTCAGATTCATTTGAAATCATATGTCATTGTGCAGTCCATATTTGTCATATAAGAACTACAATATGTTGCAGCAACATAGGCATCCACTATAAACTATGCATCTGTGTTTTCTTGCCACAATGCAGGGATTTTTTTTCAAATTAATTTATCCAAATATCACAAGGACTTCTTTTCAATAGTACAATGGGCCAAAAAATGTCGAAGCAAAGGAGCAATATATATTCTTTGTTCGTAGCACCAAGATTGACCAAGAAAGTATCAAATGTCACGTCTTTTGGGTACATCTTGTTATGTAAAAGAGATTTTTTTTTTTTTTTTTTTTTTCATTATCATTATTTCTTAAAGTTTGCAAGACACACGTTTCACGCATTGGTGGAAAAGGAAAACCAAATATACAACTAGAATGTTTGTGTCTTCTGCAAGTTTTTGTGTGATGATGGGTTTGTATTTGAATCATTTGATCTCATAACATTGTTGAATCACAAGTCAAATAACTATAAATGAAAGAAATAACATAAATTTCAAGAGAATGTTGATATATTGGTGCATTTTTAATCCAAAGAAATCCATGGTCATGTTCAGTTCCTCTGCTTTGGAACTCTGTAATAAAAAAATAGTCTTCCACTTACCCAAATAGTTCATTGTTTTTTGTGATCAAAGTGCACAGGGCTGAGATCTTGTGTCTATAATAGAAACTACAAACAACTTGGTGACTTATGATCAACTTGTCAATGCATTCATTAAAATTATCATTAAGTTGGTTTTTTGAACTAGTATAACATTGTGTCCTCGATGCATTTATCAATGGATCCCAAAGGTGTCGAGCACTAGTGAATGTAACATAAAATGTTGGTGGACCGAGTTGACGTATCATTGCAAATACGTCTTTTCATATGTTTTCAAAGTACTCAAGAGACGCGTGAATGCTTTTCAGACATTGATATGCAATTGGTGATTGCAAATTTTTTTGAAGGTTGTTTTGGTTCTTGACATCTTTAGCAACTATTTTTTTGCCTCTTAGTTCTCCTTTGCGAATGGAAATCCAGGTTGAACTGGAAACCTGGCCTATAAATATACGAATTTCCTTAAAAAATATTTTGTAACATTTGTTGAAAAGTCTTCAAACTTGTGCAATAGTTCCCATTGTCCAATCTGTTGCTATAAGAAGCGATTGACCACATCAATAGGTCAACTAGAGCCATAAAACAATGTTGGGAAATTATTTTTTTCAAAGAATTTGTCCTGGAAGATACCCAATGGCTTGTATCCCTCAGAAGGTGAAATTTGTAATATTTGTATATTAAGATCGTGGATTAAGTGGGATTCTGAGTAACCATGCACAAGTGTTTCTGATTCTAGTTCTAAATCATTGTCAACACATTATGAGTATGCTTCATGAACTTCTAGGCTACTGCTCTCGTGATTTTGTTTATGCTAATCAAAATGGTCTTGCCACTCATTGTTTATGACTATTTTTTCATTTTTGTAAAGAGTTGTATTACACAAGTCGCATAAGGAAACCATCACCTTTTGTGGACAAACATTTCCAGACAAATATGCATTCTTGTATTATATTTTTCTTTTAAGCATTACTGCAATTGTCATGCAACTATCAATACTTCTAGGTAGGGTTGTTTGAACTTTGTTCAAATTGGCAGGAACATTTATGATTATGCATGTTAGTCTTATTTGTGATATTTTGTATCCAAGTTGTCGTATTTGTGCAAAGGTCATTCTTAGTGCCACGAATATCTCTTCTAAAGTTGTCAACTCTGTAACAGAAACAATTTTTGGTTTCGGCATATATGTAAAGGTGATGATAATTTAGACAATTTTCCATTGATTAATGTAGTATTGCAATATTTGCAAATTTGTTCAATGACTTTTATTGGTTTTGCGTCAACTCTAGCTATAGGTGCATGAAAATTTGCCAATGTGCTATTGTTCACAAGGCACATATGTTTCTGGAAATGCAATCTATCACAAACACAACATACATGTGTATGTGTGTCTTGTATTGACTGCAAATATGGCTCAATTGATTTATAATTGATTACAA
This sequence comes from Pinus albicaulis, assembly GCA_034641835.2. NCBI lineage: Eukaryota > Viridiplantae > Streptophyta > Pinopsida > Pinales > Pinaceae > Pinus > Pinus albicaulis. Next base: position 606,505,709 of record CM076583.1, read on the forward strand.
ACATTTTTTCTATTCTTGGGATACTAAAGCACCATGTGCACGTATTTCATGTTTCAAATGATTCAATCATCTAGGATGGTTATTGGATTTATGGGAAGAAGGAACAAGTATTGGCTTGTCATGTCGCACATTTAATAACGAAGAAATAGACTTTTGCTTTGATAATATACAATTTTTAGACAACTTAACATATTTTTTGCTCGTTGATGTTTTATTGTCGATGAAACCATTGTCTACTTGGGTACATGGTGTACCAACATTGGATTGTATGTGTAAATGATGATTGGCAGTAAGACTTGAAATGGAATTGAAATTTGGTGAACCCAATACTTGTTGGAGAGGTGTACCTATATTATATGAATCATTGACACAATAAACACCATTAATTTGCAAAAGTGCATAAAAGTGTGCATGTGATGTGGATATAGGAAAATGCATAAGATAAAGTGTTTTTGATGCAGTATTTGATGAGTATAATCACAAATAAATATCTATGATACTTGTGTTCCAGACATATATGTTAATATTAAGTATTTCACATATCCATTGAATTGAGAAATGATTTCCCTCTATATGTCCATTTGCATATTGCATTGATAGGCTGATAATATAACTTTGCCAATTGTTTACACATTTCTCTTGTTCAATTGTTTTGGTATCAAGGTGCTTTTTCAAGTATTTGATAGCTCTAACATCATTGTGAATATAAAAATTGTTGAAGGTTTTTGGAATTATTTTTCTTATGGAAAACATGTCAAACCAAGGTGCAACTATGCAAATAGAATTGAACAATGAGTCATGACAATCACCGACAATGTGGAATCAAGAATCCTTGCTCTAATACGATTTGTTTAATGGACACCATGTCTATTGTACAAGAGAGGAATAATATGCATGAATGCATGGAGAAATTGATATATAATTAGTGATACAATGTTCATTATGTGATATTGAAGGAGTGGTTCAAAGTGGCCACATGCAGGATTCTGGTTATGCAACAAAATATTAAATTGATAGTCATGGATATCTTGGTTGAAGCGAAGATATGGTTGTCCACTTGTAAATAACCAAACATTGACTGGTATTGACAACCAATTGGAAAACCATTTGATGCAAAAATCATCTCCCCACAAGCTAATTGTTGAAGCAGTAGAATCAAAAGTAAGTGTAGTGATCAGGTGATCAGTTTTTGGCTCAAAAAATGAAAGTGCCTAGAAAGTATTGGAACCAATTCCAAATCATAGTGCTCATCGTTCTAACTCCAATGTCATTCGTTTCACCTCAGTCTGACACCGTATGCTCAAGTTGTCGTGTGTTGAGTGTTTGGCGAAAAAATTAAAATTTAAGCAAGGTAGTTGACTTAGATTTCGTACTACTAAGTCAGCAGGGTGACTGTGTGGGGTACGTCTCACTGAAAAGATGACACTTAGTAGGTTCTGGTTCATTAGTTTTTGGGTACATATGATTGGTTGATGGTTTTTCTGCGTGTACCTGTTATCACACTCAAAATTTTCAAAATTTTGTTTTGATGAGTTTATCCTAAGCCCAAAACCCACATATATAACCTTTCGGGGCTTATTACTTTATAAACCCATTTGTTATAAAGTTTCGGACGTTATGTTATAAGCTTCGCACCCATCGAACAACTATGCTATATAAACTTGATGTTATATATATATATATATATATATATATATATATATATATATATATATATATATATATATATATATATATATATATATATATATATATATATATATATATATATATTGCATATCATATATATATATTGCATATCATATATATAACAAAACCGCTTAAACCATTGGTAGGACCCCTTGTGCCTTATCGCATATCGCCATTGCAATTTTTTGTTAAAAAAATCAAATATTAAACTTATAAATCGTCGATGCGATATGAAGTGGGACCCATTCTCTGCCACACTTCCCTTCCATTCCATTTTCCATCAAAATATATGTTAACTTACCCTGTTTCCGCCTTTCCGCTTTTCCCTTCCACCTTTAACGTTTCATCGCTTTTCATTCCTCGGTCGCGATCAAAGTGGGTCCCTCATTGCATTTCGCAGACTTTACGTATTTGGCATTGGAACTAAACTGTAAATAATATGATCGTCAATTTGTGATATCGCATTGTATTTGTTTTACCTTGTGAACACCGATAATCTATTTTATTTAGTTTGCAATGCAATAAGTCTGCCACATCATTCACCTCCTCCTCACGTGTCGCACTTTGTAGTGTTTAAAGTTTATATCCTCCACGATCATAAATAAAGGTTAAGAGTCGCGATATGCGCTGCCATCCGGTCCCACAATCCTCCACGTCACCTCCCCATCGCATCGCATCGTTGATTGTATTCTTCATAACTTAAACTTTAAAGGTTGTGAAGTGTGTGGATGCGATGCACTTTAGAATTAAAGTTTAAAAGGTTTCAAGTTCGGTATTTTGGGGTTTTCACATTGCTTTATTCACAAAAAGGGGTTTTAGCACAACAAGAGGATTTCGGGTAATAAAACAACAAAAAGGTTGAGTCAGGCAGCCAAAAGTGTTTAACACTCTGCTCAACAACAAATCTGCCTGCATAGCTCTCAGCTCGTCCGTCAGCATATCAGTGAATTGAGGTCCACGTCCTAAACTGCCCCACTACATCAGCATATTAGCAACAACACAACACAGGAAAAAAGGGTCGATTCAGCTCAATAGTCAGCAAATGCCATGTCATCGTTTCCTCGAAAATAGGATGATTGTTTCGTAGTTCATTGAGGGCATTTATTCTTTGATGGTGGATAGTGACATTCAAGCACCTAACTACTTTTGATGTAATTATGCACTCCTTCAATTAGTATTTGTAATAAATAAAACAGAGTCCTATTAGAAGTATAAGTCTTTTAGAGACTAACTGTCTTTTTCGATTCCAAGAAAGTGGTTTACAGTTATGATAGGTGTCAAGGTCAGAGTTCGATGATCTAGCCAACTAGGCAGATCCTAAGTATTCAACAAAGGTCTATTTATATCCAGGAGATCAAATGAGACCAGGGGGGAGATGTTATGTAAGCATTACTCTTGTAATCTTTGTCTATGAGTAATATACAGTTGCAACAGCCTATTTCAGACCTGAGATTCTTATCTATATTCTTATGTATGTTTCTTATATCAATATTTTACTTTCTCTCCAGTGTTCTAGTTGTATAATCACTTGGAATTCATGATTACATGCTCCAACTTCCTTTATACACCTAGTCTGTTGTTCTGTCATGTTTTATTATTTTGCTTATGTATAATGACTAGGAATTCATGGTGACATGCTCCAACTTCCTGTATGCATATAGCTTGTTGTTCTATCCTTAATGTGTGGTTTAATAAGAATACAATTGCCTCAACTTCCATGAGATAAGTTGACTTGTGACTTAGTTTTCATATTGACTCCATAAGCCCAATGGTAGTAAACCCTTTACATCTTTCACCTACACTAAAACAACAACATTCAATCCAATTAAGAGTTAGCCATCTGCTTTCAAGTTATTCATTGAATATAATTTATCCTTTTGAGAGGGTCCTCTTGGACTCGAAAGGCTAATTTCCATTTACAAGTTGGTTTGAAATAGTTATTCAAAGTTGACCATTGAAGCAGCCCAACAGGAACTCAATTTGGTGATAACATTTTTGCGTTGTTGTCGGGGACACGAAGGTGAAAATTTTCTCTGGGCAGAATGACCAGGTTCACATTTGACTTCTGATGGTGAACAGAAGCCAAACACAGGAAGGCCATACCATTCACCTGGCGACTCCATTGTTCGAGATCCCGAGCTTCAAAGTTCAGAGCGACTTCACTGGGAAGAATCCAGATTTCTAAACATTCATGGTGATCCAAGATGACAGGGTATGTGGCAAACACTTATATGATGAAATGTTACAAAGTGTAAGGGATGAGTTAGCAGAATTTCAGATCGATGAACATTTCTCAACAATGCTATTCGGTTGTTTGAAATCCAGTCGACTCACACTTGAAAATAAAATTTGTTTTCTTGGTTTAGCTGCTGAAAAATTAGAAAATGAAATTGAACTATTGGATGTTCAAATTGGATCATATGATTTCCAAGATCCTAAACAGTGCTTGGAAAGTCTTCCTCCTCCAAAAAAGGAGGAAATTGTTATACCATTTGACTTGCAAATAAAGGAGGAATGTGGTTATGAGCTTGATATTGTAGAGTTGGAATCAAGGTTCAACCTTGATTAAGAAAATGAAAAGGATATCCAGGATAAATTTGTCATTGAGAGCTTAAAAGGGATATCAATAAATTATGTCTTCTATGATCCCATAGCTGATTACATGGAAGAGTTCTATAGTTTAACTTTTCAATTATTTTTTCACTATGAAAAACAGACCCATTTTCTGTTACCTATATCATTTCATAATACATTTTGTTTTTGGTTCAAGTGAAATCAAATGGTTCAAGTACCAGATTAGCTCATTGCCTGGCTTTATTGGAGGTTTCATGTCACTTGAATCAAACATGAAAATTTCAGTTGTTAGGGTAGGTAGGAGTGTGTGTGAATAAGCTCAAGTAGTCTGAGCATCTTTTCAACATGTACAGATTTGGTTTTTCAGCAGTTATCATCAAGCTTGAGCCCGAGGAGAAGGCCATAAAAGCTTGGCGAAGTCTTCATCAATTTCAGAAAATTTTCAATTTTTCACGAGAGAGGCATTGGAACTACAAGTTCTTTGTTCTACCATAGGGGCACACCATCCCTAGTGGAGCCACTGTTATCACACTCAAAATTCTCAAAATTTTGTTTTGATGAGTTTATCCTAAGCCCAAAACCCACATATATAACCTTTTGGGGCTTATTACTTTATAAACCCATTTGTTATGAAGTTTCAGACTTTATGTTATAAGCTCTGCCACCCATCGCACCAAATAAAACTTCTCCCGCAAAGCAACTTTCTATTAATATTTCAGATGATATTACATCAGAAGTCAGATTACAATACTCAGATAGACCTCTCTCCAAAGATTGACTGCAGTGGCATTTACCATACTTTAGCTACTCAATAGATGAGCGAGCATTACTGGAGGCTACCTGGCCAGATGCAAACTTTGTCTCAGAGTTCAAATACAACACACAAACAGATTTATACACAGACTCAATCTATTGATCAAGCCACTTTAGGTTCTCACTTGTGCCGAGCACACAGATGCGCAGGCTTCTCTAATCACCTAATGGACTTTTGAGTTAGATCTCTGTGATGCAAGCAGATCGAGAGGGTTCTCACAGATGCAGAGCAGGGAGTTTAGACTCGACTCAAAACCAAAAATCTACGAATGCCTTCTCATTCTTACAATGCTAGTATTTATAATATCCTAGCAAGTTAACCGGTTAAAAATTTTACCGGAAACCTGTAACAAATGGAATCTACTTTCGGTATGAATATCACGCAAGAAATCATAACCGAAGGACTAACAGTAACAGTAATGCGTACCTAAAAGTATTGAATAGTAAAAGATTCGGGCAAGTGGGTACTACCACCTGTTATCTCATCCCTTAAAGGCAAAGCCATATGGGGACCGAATCCGACACTATCTAAAAAGCAAGATTATATGATCTATAGACAAGACGGCCGGAATCTAGGACATCGGCTCTTAATAATTACAAAGTGGATATTTTAAATAAAACCCACGAAAACAAAAACTTAACATGTACATGATGTCGAATGAGTGATCATATACATCAATCGCTATTATACTGCCATTCTTCTGTAGCTGCATATTCTCTATCTGCTTCATCCATTTCTAGTAATTGTTCTATATCAGGAGCAAATATATCATGTGGCAATGCATCATCGAGCCAAGGTGGTGCTTCTTCCAAGAAACAACAATAGAATGGAAAATGAAATACATTAACTGGTCTAAACCTGGGATCTGTAGAAATCTCTCCATGGAAACTGTTTTTTAGACTGAAAGAAGATTCACCTTGTTGTTTATCATTTAAGACTACTACTGTATTAGTATGAAGAAATTCAAACTCTAAAGTATAGTCATTCTGTGCTGCAATATGGATTTCCTAGATCAGAGTGCTTATGGTTTCATGGTAATTAAAATGACAAATCCATTCACCCCTAGGCATATACTTAAACATGAATAACTTAAACCAGGGACTCCACCAATTGTTAGCACTTTCTAACTGTGTAGCATATGCAATGACTCTGACATAACCATGTATTCTAGCCCTCTGACGAATAGAGAAATAATCCTGCCATGTCCAATCAGTATTTTGGACAAAACCAAAGTAAATAGGAACGGGTCCTCTAGAAATAGAATAAAAAACTCTCAAAGGCCTATCCCTATAAGGTAACTCACTATTATAGGCTATCATACCAGACTCTAAATCAAACCAAATTTGTAAGATCATCTGGATAACCTCTACTGGTAATGACTTGACTTTCAAAACAAAACAATCCCAACAGAACTTGTATTCACACTGACTACAAACAATGACTGGACAGGCTCTAGACTGACAAACGCTGGACTGAACTGGACTTTTACTTGAAGAACTTTATCCTTTTTACAAGGGTCTGAACATCTTGATGCCTTTGATTTTTGTTGCTCCTTCTCTTGTCAACATATCGGCCAAATAGTTTTATGCACCTGATTTATAGACTATGTCGAAATCAAAACCTTCTAGCCAGAGTGCCCATCTTAGAATTCTGGTATTTCCCTGTTCTAGCAATCTCTTGTTTGAAAAACTGCTTTTCATATGTTTCAAATCTGTTCTGACTAAAAATCTGACACTTTTCAAAAATAGCCTGAATCTTTGAATACCCCTTTTTACAGCAAGTATCTCTTTGTGAGAAGAGGGATACTTGATTTCTGTGTCATCAAAAGATCGAGAGGCATATGCATAAACAAGTTCTTCTCTTCCATGTTTCTGAAGCAATACTGCAGCCCATGTATGGTCAGAGGCATCTGTTTCAAGAATAAAGGGAAGATTAGTATCAGGCAGTCTTAACTTTGGAAGTTCTCTGATTTTTCTTTTTATACTCTTTACTGCCATAGTCATTTCTTGAGACCACTTAGTCTTCTCTTTCTTTAATCTCTCCTGCAATATCTTAGTATCTTCAGATTGCTTTTCATAGAACTGACAAATATAGTTTAAACAACCCAAAAATATCTACAGCGTTTTTACATCAGGAAGAACATCAGGGAATTTCAGAAGATGAAGAAGGATATGAGGTTGTAGCTCAATGTGACCCTGTTCAATGTGTAATCCTAAATATTCTATTTTGACTTTTCCATTCTGAAACATCTCTTCTGAGTCAAATAGAACTAAACCATGCTTGTATACCATTTCATAGAATTTCTCTAAATGCAACTTATGAGTATTTACATCCTTACTGAATACAAGAAGATCATCAATATATACAATCACATACTCTACTCCTCCAAAAATATCTTCCATCCGTTTTTGAAACTCAGAAGGAGCATTTTTCAAACCGAAGGGCATTACTGTCCATTGATATTGTCCATGTGGAACTGCGAAGGCTGTTTTGTGCCTGTCGTCTGAAATAATACCAATCTGCCAAAATCCACTTTTTAAATCAAATTTGCTAAAAACATTAGCATTTTCTATTTTAGTAAGCAACAATTCTTTATTGGGAAGAGGATACATGATATGCATTAAAGCTTCATTCAAAGCTTTGTAGTTAATTACCAACCTCTTCTTTCCGTGTTTCTGCTCACTATGCTTATTTACATAAAAGGCGGGGCATGCCCATGGGCTTTTGCATGGCTCAATAAGCTTTTGTTCAAGCAACTGTTGGATTTCTTGTTTACACAAATCTTGTTCAGTGGGTGACATATGGTTAGCACTTGCTTTCTGTGGTTTAGAGACATAACCTTCTTTATATGGTAAAGCAACAAAATATTTTTCTCTAGTCCAGAAAGCATCTGGCCTGCTTGTTGTACAATATTTGTGCAGCTTATCAGAGATTGTTTGTAATGTCTTCTGGCCATGTATTTCCGCATTCTTGACAATCTTTTGAATCTTAGTTAAATCTTGCAGAGTGTCCTGGAGATTTTCTTCCTCACTAGGCTTGACCTTAAGCTGATAATCATTCTTTGCAGGAATAGTAATCTGTCATTCAATAATAGTGAATGTAACTGAGTCTTTTCCAAAAGTAACTGGAACAAATCTTTTTAGAAAATCTTGTCCTAATAGGACATCTGAACCTGTATCAAAACTGTGCAAAGTAACATATGTTTGTACATTATTCAAATAAACTAGAAAATCAGGAGATATATGATTAATCTCCATCAACTCTTTATTTACAGCTCTGAAGGATAATTTGGTAGGCTGCCAATAATAGGAAGGAATGGCACCAAATTTGCAGCAACTACACATAGCTCCAGAGTCAATTTGTGCATCCAAAGAGTATTCCTTTACATTTGGCAATTTTATTCTCAAAGGAATCACTACTTTATCCCCTATTCCCATGATGTTTACTAAATCCATATCTTTTGATTTTAGGGGCGTTTCTGCTGGAATATCCTTCATTAAAATTCTCGTCAATGTGGAATTAGCATCATCATAATCAGAAATAAGAGATTGAAGCTTAGCTGATAAGTTTAACATTTCTGACCTGGTTGATTTAATAGCTGATTCCAACTAACTGATTTTCTTCTTGAGAGTGTTGATTTCATCCAAACCTGAATTTTGAGAAACTTCTAAAATATGCAAAGGTTTGAACATTGAATCAAACTCCCTTTCAATAAAATCTTCATCGTCAATTACCTTTTTATAGGAAGGAAATTGTTTCTCCAAACTTTCTAATTTGTCTTTCAAACTTCTTCTTGTTGTCAACTGAGAGGGCTCAAGCTGTGCTAGCTGAGTTTTGACTTCATCAATCTGATTCTGCAAATTATCTGATTTACTGAAATAAAACATTTTAATGTCTGCAATGAATGTCTCATCAGAATCGGAATCAGAATTCAGACTTAATCTTCTAATATCAGGCAAATCATCATTATTTGAAGTAGAAGAATCACTAGATATTTCAAAATATTCCCCATCTGAGTGAGAAATAAGATCCCAGTCTCCTGGATTATGAACTGTGGTAAAAACATCCATGATTTTCATCTGCTTTTTATTTTTCTTCTCTCTGCAAGCATTAGCATAATGTCCTTCTTTTCCACATATAAAACATGTCACCTTTTTAGAAGGTTTAGCCCTTTTTCTGAATACTATCCTTCTCTTCTTGCAATACTTAGAAGGATAATATTTTCTTTTGGGAGCATATTTACTTATTTTGCAGGAGCATGAAGTCTTAGGCACTTTCTTTTTTGATCTGCTACTGCATCCAAAATCATAAGTTTCTGCAAAATTGTTACATAATTTTGTACTGAAGTGCATTTGCTTCTTAAAATTCTTCTTTGCTTTTTCTGATGCACATTCTCTTTGTAAAACAGAAACTATCAACTGGTGTACTGCAGCAAATGATGAATTCTCATTCTTTACTTTATTGGTCTCAATATACTGATTAATCAGATCTGGAATTTTACCTAGCATTGAAGCTATATAATACCTCAAGTAAGCAACATTATGAGGATCTGCTGCTTGATAAAGAAGTTTTTGCATAACACAGTAATAATCATGCAGATGATCTATGTTACACAATCTTTGAGATAAAAATAGCTGACCATGATGGGCTGAATCTTCTGGAACTACCCCCACAAATTCATGTTTTAGAGCATCAAAATTAGCTTTTAGGGGATCTGTAGGATGTTCAACTATATTGTTCATTTCTTCCTCTGACAACTTATCCCACCATTGTTTCAAAATACCAGTAAAATACCAAACAATTTGGGTCACTATATCAGACCATGATGCTTTAGTTTCATCTTTTCTTTGGAGTGCCCAAGCATGTGCATTATGCAAGACTGTTATTACCTCTTCACTTTCCATACAATCAATATTCACCAGAAGTGTATTACCAAATCCTTTAGCAGATGGATTTTCAAATTTGGCAGGGACACTTTCGAGATTGTCTCTATATCTAGAGAAAGGACTATCTGCAGAAGCTTCATGTGCAAAAGTATCTTTGTCACCTTTCTTGCCTTTGTGTGTGAATGAAAAAGTATCACCTCTATCTCTTTTAGCACTAGTGTCTCACTGAGTGGGCTCACCAGGAGTTCTGATATGAGATGTAACACCAGACATGGCCAAAATTTGTGGAGCAGAGGGTTGGCCATTTTCTACAAGAGTTTTAAGACTGACATAACCCTTTGGAAGCTTTAAACTTTCAACAGTAGGAAAAGTGGTTAGCCTATCTTTCATCAGATCTGTTTTTGCTCTAGCTAACATTATTCCTTTCTGGATTTTCTCAATCTTAGCAGTGTCTATGTTGTCTATTCTTTTAAACAGAATACTTCTAAGACCTTCCTTTGATTCATCTGAACTTGAAGAAAACTTTAGCTTAGAACTGGAAATATCTATTTCTCTGTAATGAGGAGGAGAAGTAGGTTGAGGTAAATCATCTCTTAAATGTTCTAGAGATCTATAAATAATACCCATGTTAGAATTTATATCATTCAACTTCTGAGTATGTTCATTCTGTGTTCCCAGGCATTCATTATAACCTATGTGCATCTTCTTTATATGCTCTTTTATCTCTAGCACATCTTTGGCTATATCATCTATGTTCTGAATTTCTTCATACTGATACAGTAGTAGTCTTAAATGATAAACAACAAGGTGAATCTTCTTTCAGTCTGAAAATCAGTTTCCATGGAGAGATTTCTACAGATCCCAGGTTTAGACCAGTTAATGTATTTCATTTTCCATTCTATTGTTGTTTCTTGGAAGAAGCACCACCTTGGCTCGATGATGCATTGCCACATGATATATTTGCTCCTGATATAGAAAAATTACTAGAAATGGATGAAGCAGATAGAGAATATGTAGATGCAGAAGAATGGCAGTATAATAGCGATTGATGTATATGATCACTCATTCGACATCATGTACATGTTAAGTTTTTGTTTTTGTGAGTTTTCTTTAAAATATCCACTTTGTAATTATTAAGAGCCGATGTCCTCGATTCCGGCCGTCTTGTCTATAGATCATATAATCTTGCTTTTTAGATAGTGCGGTCCCCATATGGCTCTGCCTTTAAGGGATGAGATAACAAGTCGTAGTACCCACTTGCCCAAATATTTTACTATTCAATACTTTTAGGTATGCATTACTGTTACTGTTAGTCCTTTGGTTATGATTTCCTGCGTGATATTCATACCGAAAGTAGATTCCATCTGTTACAGGTTTCTGGTAAAAATTTTAATCGGTTAACTTGCTAGGATATTATAAATACTAACATTGTAAGAATGAGAAGGCATTCAGAGATTTTTGGTTTTGAGTCGAGTCTGAACTCCCCGCTCTGCATCTGCGAGAACCCTCTCGATCTGCTTGCTTCACGGAGATCTAACTCAAAATTCCATTAGGTGATCAGAGAAGCCTGCGCATCTGTGTGCTTGGCACAAGTGAGAACCTAAAGTGGCATGATCAGTAGATTGAGTCTGTGTATAAATCTGTCTGTGTGTTGTATTTGAACTCTGAGACAAAGTTTGCATCTGGCCAGGTAGCCTCCAGTAATGCTCGCTCATCTATTGAGTAGCTAAAGTCTGGTAAATGCCACTGCAGTCAATCTTTGGAAAGAGGTCTATCTGAGTATTGTAATCTGACTTCTGATGTAATATCATTCTGAAATATTAATAGAAAGTTGCTCTGCGGGAGAAGTTTTATCCTGCATATATATATATATATATATAACAAAAATTCGCTTAAACCATTGGTAGGACCCCTTGTGCCTTATCGCATATTGTCATCGCAAAGTTTTGTTACAAAAATCAAATGTTAAACTTATAAATCACCGATGCGATATGAAGTGGGACCCATTCTCTGCTATGCTTCACTTCAATTCCATTTTCCATAGAAATATACGTTAACTTACCCTTTTTCCGCCTTTCCACTTTGCCCTTCCACCTTTACCGTTTCATCGCTTTTCATTCCCCGATCGCGATCAAAGTGGGTCCCTCATCGCATTTCACATACTTTACATATTTGGCATTGGAACTAAACTGTAAATAATGTGATCGTTGATTTGCGATATCACATCATATTTGTTTTACCTTGTGAACACCCACAATCTATTTTATTTAGTTCGCGATGCGACAAGTCTGCCACGTCATTCACCTCCTCCCCCACACATCGCACTTCACAGTGTTTGAAGTTTATCCTCCGCAATCATAACTAAAGGCTAAGAGTTGTGATATGCGCTGCCATCCAGTCCCACTGATCCTCCACGTCACCTCCCCATCGCATCGCATCGCCAATTGTATTCTTTATAACTTAAACTTTAAAGGTTGTGAAGTGCGCGGATGCAATGCGCTTTAGAATTTAAAAAGTTTAAAAGGTTTCAAGTCCAGTATTTTGGGTTTTTCACGTTGTTTTATTCACAAAAAGGGTTTTAACACAACAAGAGGATTTCAGGTAATAAAAAAACAGAAAGGTCGAGTCGGGCAGCCAAAAGCATTTAGCACTATGTTCAATAGCAGATCTTCCTGCACAGTTCTCTGCTCGTCTGTCAGCATATCAGCGAATTGAGGTCCACGTCCTAAACTGCCCCACTACATCAACATATTGGCAACAACACAGCACAGGAAAAATGGGTCGATTCAGCTCAACAGTTAGCAAATTCCATTTCATCATTTCCTAAAAAATAGGATGATTGTTTCGTAGTTCATTGAGGGAATTTATTCTTTGATGGTGGATAGTGCCATTCGAGCACCTAACTACTTTTGATGTAATTATTCACTCCTTCAGTTAGTAGTTGTAATAAATAAAACATAGTCCTATTAGAAGTATAAGGCTTTTAGAGACTAGTTGTCTTTTTCGATTCCAGGAAAGTGGTTTACAGTTATGATAGGTGTCAAGGTCATAGTTCGATGATCTAGCCAGCTGGGCAGATCTTATGTATTCAACAAAGGTCTATTTATAGCCAGGAGATCGAATGAGACCAGGGGGAGATTTTATGTAAACACTACTCTTGTAATCTTTGTCTATGAGTAATATACAGTTGCAGCATCCTATTTCAAACCTGAGATTCTTATCTGTATTCTTATGTATGTTTCTTATATCAGTCTTTTACTTTCTCTCCAGTGTTCTAGTTGTATAATCACTTGGAATTCATGATTACATGCTCCAACTTCCTTTATACACCTATTATGTTGTTCTATCATGTTTTATTAGTTTGTGTATGTATAATCACTTGGAATTTATGGTGACATGCCCCAACTTCCTGTATGCATATAGCTTGTTGTTTTGTCCTTCTTGTGTGGTTTAATAAGAATACAATTACCTCAGCTTCCATGAGATAAGTTGACTTGTGACTTAGTTTTCATATTGTCTCCATAATCCCAATGGTAGTAAATCCTTTAAATCTTTCATCTACACTAAAACAACAACATTCAATCCAATTTAGAGTTAGCCATATGCTTTCAAGTTATTCATTGAATATCTTTTATCCTTTTGAGAGAGCCCTCTCAGATTGGAAAGGCTAATTTCCAGTTACAAGTTGGTTTGAAATAGTTACTCCAAGTTGACCATTGAAGCAACCCAACAGGAACTCAATTTGGTGATAACAGGACCAATGATGGGTCGCCACATGGCCCAATCATGCACTACCACGTGGCACCCCGGAGGTCATTTAAAAATTTGGCATGGGTCAACCGGAGGCCCGAACGGATTCGAACTCGTGGCCTCTATTCCACTAATGGAGTGGCTTACTATTAGGCTGTATTACGGTTCTTAATAACCATATTTCAAAACTTCTATATGAAGTTTAATAAAGCATCATTTGAAATAAGGGGTCGGGGCTAAGCCCCTAGCCCCCGGTCATGCCATTTAATATGGCAACGATTTTTAGACTTAAGGGATTAGTGGAGAAATTAATGATCCTACAAAATGTACCAGTGGGGAGCGAATTTGTAGCTCTATTAGTGAAAAATATAGCAAAATTGTAGGACCGTTAGACATTTGGTCAAATTTGTAGGACAATTAACTGTAAAATTCATGGGAGAGATTTGGAGCCATATCTTTTTTAGTTTTTTCCAAATTGAGCTTAGAAAGAGTCCACTTAGGGGTTTTTGGATGTAACCTCCAATTTTTTATTTGAGCACATCTAAGGAGTAATTTTTCAGGTTGAAGACCAAGGGTGTATGGATCAATCAGTATTTTGAGCATATTTTTTTTATGTTTTTGACCAAATTGAGCTTAGAAATAGTACACTTAGGGGTTTTTGGATGTTATGAATCCAATGGTGACCTCTCATTTATTATTCAAGCACATCTAAGGAGTTTTTTTACAGGTTTGAGATAAAAGGTATATGGATCAATCAGGGTTTGGAAGCAGTTCTCGAAGGTGTTTGGGCATGGAGAAGACATTGTAGGGGTATTTTCACCTTTAGAAGTCTACTGCAACAACCCTAACTAGCATGGTTCAGCTTAAGTTCACTTTTATCGTTATGTATGTTGATGGAAGTTTATTTTATGCGCTTCAATGTGGAATTGAAGTGCCCACATGCTCATTTTAGCTCATTTTAGTTGGAGTATGACATCTTTGTAAAAGATGCTTTGTGTTGTTATTATTTGTGAGAGTTCTTTGTAGGAGAACATTACCTTGTAGGGGTAATAGCCATATGGTTCCATTAGCAAAATTTTATGTAATTCGTTTTTCCACTGAATATATGAGTGGTCTTGCTATGTTGGCAGACACAGAGATGTAGCCCAGAAGGGGTGAACTTTGTCAACAAATATTTTGTTATGCTCTTCATTATGTCTGCATGAGTTATGTGCTTTTATGTTGCTTATGTCAAGTTTACATGTGAAGAATAATTCATGACTTGAAAAGACATTGAAAAACCTGAGTGTTTCAAGAACCGTTTTTACCTTGAAAAGCGTCGAAACAATCCTTATTTGTTTGTGTGATTCCGAGGAGGAGGAAAGAGAAGACCTCCTCCATTTTCAGATCAGGTTTTATCATAGCTCTATCTGACCAAGTTGCAATAATGGGCAGCAAAAAGAATCTCCAAGAGCTAAAGGAGAAAAATTTGGCTCTTCGTATGGAGAACATTAAATTGAGAAAGATATCAGAGATGGTTGAAGAGGAGAAGAGGCACATGCACTTGGTATTGTAGCAAGTGCTTGATGAACAATTTGCATAAATTTCTACTCCTGTACCAGCAAGAGAAACCTCAAGAATGAAGCCAATATGTCGTCACGGTTCAAACACTGGTTTTAGACCATATGTGGAAGATGATGCATGTGAATTTTGCAAGCATATTCAAGAAGCACACCATATGTGAGTTGATAAGAGTGGGTGGCTAGAGTCATCTACAAGTTGGCCATCATCATCATCATCAAAATCTGAGAAGATAAATGGAAAATTTAATGAGGTAATAAGCATTTCAAGTACAATTCCCTCTATTTATGTGCATAACAACTCTTTGCAACATTTGAGCAACATGCGAAAGGCATTTGTATGAAGCTTATTTCCAAGATGGGATATGAAGGTGGAGGCATCGACATAAATGGCCAAGGTATCACCAATCCAATCATGGTTGAGGAGATACTAAAGTATCATAGATTGAGATATGGACAAAAGGATTTTGGAGAATTCTCTAAATGGATTAGGCACACCAACCCTCTAAGGAAGAGATGCCACCATTTTGTGAAAATTTTCGTTGTTTCCCAAGAAAGATGAGTGTTTAAAGGGACCTTGCATGTTATCATCCACTCCACTCCATCAAAGTTGCAGCCCTAGAGACATGTATATTTCTCACAGGTGTTTTTCAATGCATGGCAATTTTGACTATTTGTGGAATAAGTACCCTTGTACTTTTTGTGATGCATTTGACCATTGCGTGGTTGTATCTGAGAAACATATGATAATGGTTAAAGCAATGGATAAGATTCTTGGCATCAAGCATAATCATTCTCCTTCGCAATGGAGGACTTATTTGTCAGCAAACAAGAGAAAGTTCTTTTGTACCCATTGCAAGATCCACGGACATGGCAATGAACAATGTTGGAAGTTGCATCCAAAGCTTCTTTCTAAGAAAGGAAAAAAGATTGTGCATGATCTAGGAGGATATTACATCAGTATAGATCAACAATGAAGTTTCATTCATCTCCAGTTTTGTCCGATGAGAATTCCAGTCATCTTTAGTTTTCCCGATGAGAGTTACTTCTTCATGGTGAATTCATGATTGTATGGTCATGGTGAAATGATGGGTTCATGGTTATGTCATGTGGTGACAACATATATGTAATGGTGACATGTACCTAAGTTCCTAAGACCTAAGTCTGAATCTATGGTGGGAAAACCTAAGTGGTGATATGTAGACCTAACACCTAAGTCCTAAGTCTAAGTGTTAGACCTAGCGCAGTGTATTAAAACCCACATAATCCAAGTTTGGGCTATGTAATATAAACTATATGTTAAAACCCACAGTCAACCACACGGGGAGCCTAACCACAGCAGAACCATCAAGCGGAGTATATGTGAATGTGGAAGAGGTTAACCATAGTGTCAAGATCGCAACAGATTGGATGTTAATGAGACTATGACCTCCGAAGATCGCAACTGTCGGAGGGTGCGCTGTCACATGGATCGAGGCGACTGCCAGCGAGGTCGAAACCGCCAGACCTAACCTACAAGGTGGCCGCTAGAGTGTTGACCGCAGTGCAATCACATGCAGACAATTGTTGTTTCCGCCGTTTAGCCAGACCGCCAAGGATAATTATAACATAAAGTATGTTTTGGTTTTTTTTTTAATTAAATATGCTCTATGTTAAGTTGTCCACCTTGTCACCTAATCCCTGAGGTGCTTCACCACCATTGCATCGAGAGATGTTTTGTTCACCTGAACACATTAATTGCTAAACCACTTACCATATTTGGCCTAAAGGAGTTTGAACATGAACTTATTTAACTTAGCCATTTCACCATTGAAGGGGGAGAGTGTTTTTGGAGGCTTGTATTCAGATTCTAAGTGAGAGAGGCATTTTTTTGTTTTCAGTGTTTCTTGGTCGTCCGGAGGTGGAATTGGGAACTGAGACAAGCATTGGAAAGCTGGGAGAGAGAGATTTCTATTTAAAGTTACCAGAGGTGCCTATGATCACATTCAGTCTGATGTTTTTCTATGTAAATACTTCCTTGGATCAATCCTTAATAAAACGAATGCCCATCTTGAAAGCGGACCCAGAGATGTAGTCCACTAGGGAAGAACTCCGTAATCAATGTTTTTTGTCTCTTATCTCTGTTATTTGCTGCAATTTCATGTTTAATAAGCTTCTTAAGTTCTGGTTTAAGTCGTTAAATCAATTGCTTTCCTTTAGTCTTCCACATTAAGCGATCGAGTTAACAATCAATTCATTGTTGGCAAATAATCAGTTCTACTTCAATATTAGATTAGATCTATTTTAGATCATATATTTTGGTATTAGAGTAGGTTGTGTTGTAGGATTTTTTCCAATGAATGTTAACCAGGTCCAGATTGCGACATGAGAAGGAATGCTTGAGGAGATAGACTCAGAAGTTGGAAAGCGGAAAGTCGCTCATCAATGGACAATGGGAGGAATCGATGCAGGTGAAAATCCTGAAGTGAAGGTCATGGGAAAAGAATATATTCAACACATGTTCTTGAACATGCAACGGATGTTGGGAGAACTCTACAGAGATAAGAAGGCGAGAGATGCAACTTCTTCTTCAAATGCACTGAAGAAGGACAGGGGGAAAGGAAAAGCTGATGAACTTCCTTCTCCTCCATCATCTTCATCGTCTTCTTCTTCTAGTTCAGATTCTCAAACATAAAAGAAACCTCATAAATATCTTTTGAAACTTGATCTAAAATTTGAACTACCCATTTATGATGGTGAAATGAATCCTGAGAAACTAGATAACTGGATTAAGCAGTTAGAAGTGTATTGTAGAATTCAGAACATTTCTGACGAAAGAACAAAAATTCAATTAGCTACACTTAGAATTGGGGGAACAACTTTAATCTGGTGGGAAATTAAAACTCAAGTAGATTTAAAGCGAAAAGGTAAAGTCATTTCCTCATGGTATAAGTTTTTAAAAGCTCTCAGAAAACAATTATATCCTTCGGGATACATGCAGCAAGTTGTTATTAATTGGCAACATTTGAGGCAAGGTAGAGGGCAAAATGTTTAGGAGTTTACTGAGGAGTTCAAGAAGAAATATTTGGCGCTTGGTATTCCATTGGATACACGTGAAACTTTATTAAATTACATTGGAAATTCACATTCATATTTACAGCTTACATTATTGGTTTTTAATCCTGATGACTTTGATGAAGTGTGTGTTCAAGCCATACATATTGAATCAGGTGGCAAACCGTTCAATTTTTCACAGAAAGCATCCAAACAGTTGGAAATCAAGGATTCCAAAGACAGCAAGAGGAAGAGCAGTTCAAAGGGAAAGAAAATAGTGATAGCTCAAAAGGAAGGTGAAAGACCTACCTGTACTCACTACCAGAGGATCGGACATGATGAAGCTAGATGTTGGAAACTTCACCTGGAACTCAGACCAAAGAAGTTCTAGAAGAAGAAAGGTGAAAAGAAGGCTAATGCAGCAATCCAATAAGATTTGGGCTTTGATTCAAGTGATGAAAGGAAAATAATCGCAATGGTTTTGACAGGTAAAAGTAGTGACACTAGTTCAAGTTCTACTACTTTTACATCTTCTTCAAACATAAATCATCTGGATGAAGATAAAAGAGTTGAATTATTTCACATAAGGGTGACTTCTAAGGACACAAAAATAGACACTTTTTGTTTTTCTTTTTTTTTACAGTGGATCACAGGAAAATTTAGTATCTGAGACACAGAATCATCCAAGACCATATCCATTAGGTTGGCTAAAAGAAAAGACTCAGATTAATGTCACGAAGCAATGTCATTTAAAATTTTCCATCACAACTAATTACATTGATGAAGTGGATTTAGATGTGATATCATTAGACATATGTGGAATAGTGCTAGGAAGTCTTTATCTTTATGATCGTGATGCAGTGTTTCATAGGAAAGAGCATAAATATCACCTTAAGAAAGATGGAATTGAATACATTGTCCGGGCACATAAAATCAAAACTCACTTGGATTTAGTTATTGCTAATTAGATGAAGATACTAACAAGTTCAAGTAAGAGATATGTACTCATGGTTGTAAAAGAACAACATAAGGATCAACATGATGCTTTTTCAGGTTGTGAATCTCAATTTAAAGATATTTTGGTTAAAGTGGTAGATTCTTTTCAAAGTCTATTTAAAGAGCCAAAACATCTACCTCCTAAACGAGAAATACAACATGAGATACAATTGATGTATGATGCCCCTCTTCCTAATGTCGGAATGTATCACATGTCAGTTATAGCGAATGAAGAAATAAAGAAACAAATCCAAGAGTTGGTTAAAAAAGGTTTCATTTGAATGAGTTCATCTCCATGTGGTTCACCCATAATTTTAGTTCCTAAGAAAGACGGGACATGGAGAATGTGTGTCGACTTTAGGGCCTTAAAAAAATCACAATAAAGAACATGTATTCTCTTCCCATAATAGATGATTTACTTGACCAGTTGATTTTTTTTTTTTTTTCACTAAGTTGGATTTGCGTAGTAGGTATCATCAAATTCGGATTGCAGAAAATGACATCTGGAAAACTGGATTTAAAACTAGGCAAGGACTATTTGAATGGTTAGTGATGCCATTTGGTTTGTGTAATTCTCCAACAACTTTCATGCGAGTTATGAATGATGTATTTCATCCATACATCAATAAATTTGTCATGATCTACTTATATAATATCCTTATTTTCAGTTCCAATATGGAAGAGCATGCTAGGCATGTTAAACATGTTTTTGTAGTGTTACACAGGGAAAAATTGTACCTTAAACTGTACAATGTGAGTTTGGGAAAACTTCACAGTTTGATCTTGGTTACATAGTTGGAGGTGGTCATTTGAAGATAGATCCAGCTAAAATATATGTGATTGTTAAGTGGCCAAGGCCACGGAATGTGATTGAAGTTAGGAGTTTCTTAGGTGAAGTTCAATATTGGAGGAAATTCATTTCTCATTTTTCTTTGATTGCATCACTGTTACATGCATTAACAGGTTCTAAAGTTTCCTTTCAGTGGGGAGGGAAACAACAAAAAGCTTTTTATTCACTTAAGCAGAAAATTGTCACAACACTAATATTAGCTTTACCAGATCTTCAACAACCATTTGAAATTGAAACAGATGCTAGTGGTTATGCAATGGGCATAGTTTTACTTCAAAACGGAAAACCAATTTGTTTTCAATCAATGACTTTTTCTAAGGCGGTTATAAACTATCCGACATATGATAAAGAACTGTTTGATTTGGTTGAAAGTGTTTCGAAATGGAAACACTAGTTAATCGATAAGGAAATAGTGATTCACACAGATCATCAGCCGCTTCAGTACCTTCAGTCACAAACTAAGTTGCAACAATCTCGCCATTACAGATGGATGGGATTTCTTCAACAATTTCACTTAGTAACTAAGTACAAGAAAGGTGTAACAAAAAAAGTAGGTGATATGCTATCTAGACCATCTTTGAATGCTTTAGTAATGCTACAGAATAGTTCTTTAAAATTTGACAGTTATTTAGAACAATATAATATTGATGTTGATTTCAAAGATATTTATGAATCACTAACTCATGGTACTTAGGTGGAAGAAGTCAATTTTCGTGTTCATGACAGGTTGTTATATCATCTAGGTAAGCTTTGCAAACCACAGACAGAAAGGGCACATGTTATTCAGGAAGCACATTCTTCTCACATTTCAGGACATTTTGGCGTAAGCAAGACTATGGCACAAATTCAAAGGTATTGTTATTGGCCTCACATGTATGAAACAATTATGAAATACATTAAAGGATGTGTGATGTGTTCGACAGGCAAGCCAAGCAATCGAAAGATTGGTTTGCATATGCCACTTCCAGTTCCTTTGTGACCATGGGACAACATTTCCATGGATTTTGTCGGCGAACTTCCTATGTCTAGGAGAGGGCATGACTACATGTATGTCATGGTTGATCGTTTCAGCAAGATGTGCATTCTTGTTCCGTGCAAAAAGCAAGTGACTGTGGAACAGATGACACTAATGTTCTTTCAACAAGTATGGGTTCATTTGGGGTTACCACTTCCATTATTTTTTATCGAGACACTCGCTTTGTAGGAGAGTTTTGGTCCACTTTGTGGGGACTCATGGACACAAAGATAAAGAAGAGCACAAATCTTCATCCCCAGACCGACGGGCAGATAGAAGTGGTGAACATGACAGTGATGCATTTTCTCTGAGGTTGTTGTAGTAAACATCCTAAGTTGTGGGATGGATCTTTACCTTATGTGCAACATGCTTATAATCGAGCATTACATTATTCGACTAATCGATCACCATTTGAAACATTTTTTGGGTATCTACCAAAGTCATCAATGGATTTCATGTTCAGTGAAGAAGATAAAGTGGATGGACATGATGATTCAAATAAAGTAGTTAAGTTCATTCAATGGATACAATAGATACATGAAGAAGTGTAGGATCAATTAAAGAAGAGTCAGGCCAAGTACAAAATGTGCCACGCCAAGCATAAAGTCGGTCGTCATTTTCAGGTCGGTGATCAGGTATGGTTGTATATCAGTAAAGACAGGTTGAAAGGTGAAGGTAAGAAACTGAAACCCATCAGGTATGGTCCTTTCAAGATTGTGGAAAAGATTGGAAGAAATGCATTCTGGTTAGATTTACTGCCTTACATGCGTATTTATTCAGTTGTAAATGTAGAAAGTCTGAAGTTGTATGAACCTCCAATGACCATTGATCCAGAGGAAGATCCATAGATTCCTACCATTGATGATTAGGCACCTGAGTTTATGAATGAGTTGCAGGAAGATACCATCTTGGACAGGAAAGTTCGCACTTTCAAGCGAGGAGATGTTGAATATCTTCGAGTAGGACTCAAGGGCATGAATCCAAGCAAGGCGAGGTGGATGGAGATTGGAAAAGTGAGGGAATTGTACCCTCACCCGGTGTATGCATAAATCAAACTTTTGTGGTCCAAAAGCTTTCAAGTGGAGAGGATTGATCCAAGAGGATCTTACATCAGTACAGATTGACAGTGAAGTTCCGTTCATCTCCAGTTTGTCCAATGAGAAGTCCAATCGTCTTTAGTTTTCCCAATGAGAGTTACTTCTTCATGGTGAATTCATGATTGTATGGTCATGGTGAAATGATGGGTTCATGGTTATGTCATGTGGTGACAACATATATGTAATGGTGACATGTACCTAAGTTATTAAGACCTAAGTCTGAATCTATGGTGGTAAAACCTAAGTGGTGATATGTAGACCTAACACCTAAGTCCTAAGTCTAAGTGTTAGACCTAGCGCAATGTATTAAAACCCACATAATCCAAGTTTGGGCTATGTAATATAAACTATATGTTAAAACCCATAGTTAACCGCGCGGGGAGCCTAACTACAGTGGAACCATCGGGTGGAGTACATGTGCATGTGGCAGAGGTTAACCACAGTGTCGGGACCGCAGCAGGTTGGATGTTAATCAGGCTGTAACCATCGGAGACTGTAATTTTCGGAGGTTGCGTTGTCACATGGATCGGGGCGACCACCAGCAAGGGCGGAACCGCCAGACCTAACCTGCAAGGTGGCCGTTGGAGTGTTGACCGCATCGCAATCACATGCAAACAGTTGTTGTTTTCGTCATTTAGCCATACCTCCAATGATAATTATAACATAAAGCATATTTTGGTTTTTTTTCTTTAATTAAATATGCGCTATGTTAAGTTATCCACCTTGTCACCTAATCCCTAAGGTGCTTCACCACCATTGCACTGAGAGATGTTTTGTTCACCTAAACACATTAATTGCTAAACCACTTACCATATTTTGCATAAAAGAGTTCAAACATGAACTTATTTAACTTAGCCATTTCACCATTGAAGGGGGAGAGTGTTTTTGGAGGCTTGTATTCAGATTCTGAGCAAGAGATGCAGATTTTTGTTTTCAATGTTTACTAGTCGTCCGGAGGCAGAATTGGGAACCGATACAAGCATTGGAAAGCTGGGAGAAAGAGATTTCTGTTGACAGTGACCAGAGGTGCCTGTGAGCATTTTCAGTCTTGTGTTTTTCTATGTAAATACTTCCTTGGATCAATCCTTAATAAAACATACACCCATCTTGAAAGAGAACCCAGAGACGTAGTCCACCAGGGACGAACTCCGTAATTAATCATTGTCTCTTATCTATTTTATTTGCCGCAGTTTCATGTTTAATAAGCTTCTTAAGTTTTGGTTTAATTCATTAAATAATTTTCTTTCCTTCAATATTCCACATTAAGCGATCGAGTTAACAATCAATTCACTATTGGCAAATAATCAGTTCTAGTTCAGTATTAGATCATATCTATTTCGGATCAGTGCAAATGAATGTAAGGGAAGAAAGAGGTGGCAAAGAGGACTCGCAACAATCCCAAGCGACCTTCAAGGAAAAGATGATGCAAAAAGAGAACCCATAAGCCTAGGAGGGGCAAAGTTTGGATAGACTTATTGTTAAGTTGCTTTGTAAATTTTGTAATTACTTGTTGTTGTTTACCTGTTTAAGTACTTTTGTAAAGTGAAAAATCATTGTCACTATGTTCAACAAGTATATGTGTTTTTCATTGATGTACGTATTGAATTTTTTATAAGTCCACATGTTCAAAGACTTTTGTGAATGTACAAGATTTTCGTTCAAAGTTGTCTACAACTTTTCCATCTGTTCACGAATACAAGCATTCGATATGAAACTTGTGTGAATAGAATATTTGTTTTCAAGATTGTACAAGATGACTATGTTTTGTATGCAAGGCCAATCATATCATGGAAAATTTTGTAGCAATGTACTATTGATGTACAAGCTCATCTTGAAGATGTTAAAGCAAGTTTATGTTGTTTTTGAATTCCAATATGGAGTCAAGTTGTCTTCAACAGTTTAACTTCAAGATGAAGTTGTTTTTGAGTCGTGCAAAGATGAGATTAAAGAGAATGTTTAGATTCCACTCATTAGTATTTTGTTCTTGCATCAGTGATAAGAATGTTGGCTCATTTCTTAACAGGATAGTAGGTCTTCATGAAGATGATAGGTGAAGTGCTTTGATTGGGGCTTGAAGGACACCGATTGAAACAAATTTACATTTTGGATTGAGTTTTTAGGTGTTTTTGAGTTCCAACCTCTTTATATTGACTAAGGAAGTAAACTTTTGGAGTCGAAAAGTTCCTAGTGGGGAGGTGTGATTAAGTGATCAATTTTTAGCTCAAAAATGAAAGTGCTCATAAAGTCTTGAAACCAACATCAAATCGTGGTTCTCATTTTTCTAAATCCAACGACGTTTGTTTCACCTCAATCCGACACCGTATGCTCAAGTTATTGCGCGCTAATCGTTTGGAAAAACAACTAAAATTTGAGTAGGGCAGTTGACTGAGATTCCGTACTGCTGCGTCAGCAAGGCGACTGTGCGAGGTACGGCTGAATGACATGCTGACACTTGGAAGGTTCTAGTTTGTTGGTTTTTGGGTGCGTCTAATTGGTTGATTTTTTATTTTTTATTTTTTTTGCGTGGACCAATGATGGGTCGCCACGTGGCCCACTCATGGGTTGTCACATGGCACCCCGGGGTCGTTTAAAAGATTTGGCATGGGTCGGTCGAAGGACAAAATGGATTCAAACTCGTGATCTCTATTCCAACAATAGAGGGGCTTACCTTTAGGCTGCACTATGATTCTTAATAACCATATGTTAAACTTGTATATGAATTTTAATAAAGCACCCTTTTGAGGAAGGGGCTAGGGTTAAGCCCCTAGCCCCCGATTACGCCATTTAATATGGCCACGATTTTCGGACTTAAGGGGTTAGTGGAGAAATTAATGATCTTACAAAATGTATTGACAGGGAGTGAATTTGTAGCTCCGTTAGAGAAAAATAGGGCAGAATTGTAGGGCCATTAAACAGTTGGTCGAATTTGTAGGACGATTAACTGTAAAATTCATGGGAGAGCTTTGGAGCCATATCTTTTTCATTTTATTTTTTACCAAATTGAGCTTAGAAAGAGTCCACTTAGGGGTTTTTGGATGTTCTGATTCCAATGGTAACCTTCAATTTATGGTTTGAGCACATCTAAGGAGCCTTTTTGCAGGTTCAATACTAAGGGTCTATGGATCAATCAGAATTTTGAGCATATATTTTTTTTTGCGTTTTTGACCAAATTGAGCTTAGAAAGCATCCACTTAGGGATTTTTGGATGTTATGAATCCAATGGTGACCTATAATTTATGATTTAAGTACATATAAGGATTATTTTTTTAGACTTGAGACAAAAGGTGTATGGGTCAATCAGGGTTTGGAAGCAATTCTGGAGGGTGTTTAGGCATGAAGAAGACCTTGTAGGGGTATTCTCACCTTTAGAATTCTACTCCAGCAGTTATAACTTGTAGGGTTCAAATCATGTTCACTTTTCTCATTATGTTGTGTAGAGGGAATTTTTGTTTATGTGCTCCAATGTGGAATTGAAGTGCTCACATTCTCGTTTTAGCTCATTTCAGTTGGAGTGTGACATCTTTGTAGGAGATGGCTTGTGTTGTTGTTTGTGAGAGTTATTTGCAGGAGAACATCACCTTGTAGGGGTAATAGCCATATGTTTCCACCAACAAGCGTTCATTTACTTCATTTTACTACTGAATATATGAGTGGTCTTACTATGTTGGCAGACCCAAAGATGTAGCCTAGGAGGGGTGAACTTCGTCAACAAATATTCTGTTATGCTCTTCATTATTCGTGCATGAGTTACGTGTTTTTATGTTGCTTGGTCAAATTTACATGTGAAGAATAATTCATGACTTGAATTTTCAAGACCCATTTTTACCTTTCAAATCGTCAAAACGATCCTTATTTGTTTGTGTGATTTCGAGGAAGAGGAAAGAGAAAACCTCCTCAGGTAGACAATCCTCGCAAATATGTCTCAACATCAGTAACTCAATGAAGATCTTGAAGGTATTCAGAAGCCAATTCAGCATGCAGTGATTGTAAAGCAGTATCATTCTTATAACGTAAACAATGGTGGAAGTGATTTAAAATTCCTTGTCGTATTTCAACTGATGTATAACGAAAGTGAAGTAGAACAATAAATGAGTCAAAAAGACAATCTCCTGGGTAGTAGCAAAAATATTTCAATCTATATAAATGGAATCTAGACAATTTGTAATCAATTTCTTCAAAACATGACTCAGGTAATGCAAAAGAGTCTTTTGTTGCCGTAAATGGCAATGAGAAAATATGCAAACTGTCCAACATGATACCTGATTACAATGGAACAAGCAAAAAAAACTTCAAGTATTAAATCAACAAGTATGATTGGAGCAGACTATGATATTTTCAATACACAATGCAGTCTCCTGCCCTCACCCTCTCCTTTGCCTCCCACCTCCTTTTTTTTTCTTTTCAAATTAGCACAATTGTGACTAGTCCGTCGTGTCACAAAGAAGACAAGGAAAATCTACAAGTAAATTCCTAAATGCATGAATGACCACTAAATTCCTAAATCCATTAATTCTAGCATTGACATTTGAACTTTAACATTTTTAATTTGACAATGGTAGAGTAGAACAATGTGACTTGTGTTTTATGTTAGAGGTTTTGTGAAACCTTTCACATGTGATAGAGAACTAAACACACAACAATAATTAAACATACAAACAAGAGTCAAGTGTAACAATGCCATTGTCTTTATTTTCCTCTCGGCATTGTCACCACATAGTTTTTGCCTATATTTCTTGTTACCACACACTTAAATTCATAAAATATATACATTTGTTTTTTTAGCATGAAAAACAAAATATTTTAAATGGTTATATATATTATAATTATATTTGATGTATAGCTATAAGAATATTTTATCTATAGTAATGTGAAATCACATTCCTATTGGTTTACTTGTTTTCTTTCATTCTGGTCATAGTTTTGGGGCTCGTGAAAAACTTTACGTTCATGCAATTACGATATACTTGCATGGAGCCCTAAAGACGATTAATACGTTAGTCATTAATAGAATCATGCCAAGGTCTGACTCCACATAATGAATAAGCCCATGCTATGGCTATGCCATAAACCACATTCCATAACAGAACTGTCAAATATGCATCATTAAAGTTAAACAAGAATTAGATGAAATATTTGAAATCCTTAAATTTTACACTAACAACCGTACAACACATCATTGATAACCTACCCACACCCACCAAATATGCAATAACCATACCTTAACATGAATCTAACCTTAATAATGTCCAAACTAATAAACATAAAAAAAAAATAGTTGAGAAAAGTCCAAGCCTATAAGCTTGTAAGTAATAAAGATGAAATCAAGCAACATACCATTGAAAAAGGATTTTAATCAACAAAAACCACATGCTTCTGTTTTAAAAACTAGTAAGTGTACTCACTCTTAATACCAGGCTTAAGTCTATCAAGTCACACATGTTTGTGTTATTCAATGAAGAAAAACAAACTAATAAAATATATGCAATTAAAACATTTGGTATATGAATTCGTTCTATATCACAGGGTTTGTCCAATTTGAACTTTAAGGTTCGAAATTATGCAAATGTCAAAAATTTTGAAATTTGGCAAGCTTCAAAAAATCTGCTCGGAAACTTTTAAGGTTTGAAATTTGCCGAACCTCAAAAATTTTCGAAATTCTGCTAACCTCGAAAAATTTGTTCAAATTTGTTTAGATCCGCCTATGTTAATGTATACTAGGTATTTGCCTGGGTTAATGTATGTGAGGTTGACACATTAACCAAATTTATTTCCTTAAGTTTGAAATGATGTATATTCATAGAGGAGTTGCATAATTTCATTAAAGTTCAACCGGTCGCTTTGCTAATTGATCTGGCCACTATTTAAAATTAATTTTGAATCGTTTGGATATGGCTTATGTGCCAATTCCATCTATTTTTATATAGAGCCCATGTATGAGCTATTGATTATTCAAATGGTTGTACCATGGTATGGTCCCTCTCATGCCTCTGTCGTGGTTAAAGAGTTAATAGCTATGTGCCCTCCCGTGGAATGACAACAATTTAAATTTCCATTATACACATTCACTAAATTAATAATTTAGAACACATTACCTTTTAATGTTGTTATTATTTTCTTCGAGAGATAACATTCAGGGAATTACTAAGCTTGCAATCAGGCATCTCGTTATGAGAGGAGGCGTCCAGGGCATCAACGGGCTTATTTATGAAGAAGCCATAGACATTTTAAAGATCTTATTGGAGAATGTAATTAGAAATGCCACGAGAAAATGGAGGAAGTGTTGATTGGAGATTAAATTTGGGACTTAAAATCAGATCACAAGCCAATTTATTTAGGTTTCTCTTGGACTGGAAAGAAGCAATTAGGGTCAAAAACTCAGCGTGTTCAACAAAATCCCCAAAGGGTAGAATTATTTTGACTCTAGAGAATCGTAATACCTTCAAAATAATGCTAGAGAGGCTCTTCGAGAAGGAGGAAATCTCATTTCATGGCCTTCATAGTCACAGATTAACACATTTAATTCAAAGCGCACTTGCTGAGTGCAAAAGAGAAAAAATTAAGAAGCCTGAAACAAATTGCTTTCCTATTAATGCTTGGGTTGACGAGGAATGCAAAAAGGCAAGGAGAAGGTGGAAGGAATCAGACAAGGATAGCATAAAGCTCAAAGATTACAAGGAAAGTAAGAAAGAAAAAGGCTAATTTCATGGTTTCGAGGAGAGAAGAACTAATCTTACTTGGGAAAAATAACCCCAAATTATTCTGGAAGGAGCTCCAACCAAAAAAGGTGCAAACTGAAAACAACATTACAACGTCTAAATGGTTGGACTATGCAAGACAACTTTATGAGCAGGATCCCAAGGTTGACCCTCCTCCCTTGGTCAACACAGACACAAAACTCTTCACGGTGCAAGAGGTAGAGATGGGTATCAAGAAGTTGGGCACTGGAAAAGAAAAATACTTAGATGAACTCCAAGCAAAGTATCTAAAGTGGGGCTTAAAATTTCTTTCACCTCACATCACAAAAATTTTCAACAACATCATACATCAGGGGTTCCCCACAAATTGGACAACTAGTACGACAATACCTCTTTTCAAGTGTGGTGACGTCAATAATCCCTCCAATTATAGAACCATAATGATAAACCCCTTGTTTGCAAAGTTATTTGGAAGCATGTTAGAAAATAAAATCAACAAGTGGGCAGAAGAAAGAGATAAACGTGCTAGAGGGCAAGCATGTTTTAGACCTAAACATTCCACAGTTGATCATTGTATAACTTTAAGGCACATCATTGAAAAATTTTGGGAAAAAAAGGAAGAAGTTTTTTGTTGCTTTGTTGATTTCAGAAAGCCCTTTGACACGGTTCCTAGGGATAAGTTCGGGGCAAAATGGAGGAACTCGGGATTCCCAAGCATTTGAGAGCAGCTGTGCATAGGCTGTATGAAGAGTTGAAAGTCATAATTAGAACTTCAGCGGGCATTTTTGAAAGTTTTAGATGCGATATCGGGGTCAAGCAAGGTTGCCCCTTGTCTCCTACCCTTTTTGGGTTATATATTGACAAGCTTGAAGAGTGGCTAAATTCGCAAGGGGGTGACGGTATCCATTTGGGCAAGTTCATTATAAGGCTTCTTTTGTACGTAGATGACCTTATATTGATTGCTAAATTGGCTCTTGGTTTGAAAGAGCACTTACGTTCCCTTGAGCTTTTTTGTAGAAGGGCGGGGATACAAGTCAATATTAGCAAAATGAACGTAGTGATTTTCTCTAACAAAGGAAGCATAACCAGCATATGTTATACTTTGAAGGCAACATTCTAGAAGAAGTTGCAGACTACAAATACTTCTAAATTGACTTCAATAGAAATTTAAGTTGGGATGGTTGTAGAAAGAAAATAACTTTAGGGGGTTGGAAAGCATTTTATGCTCTTCAAAACAGGTGTAGAGAGGCAAAGTTGTGGGACTGGAAAACCACTCTAGCTCTTTTTGGGCTTCTAGTGATTTCGGTGATTCTCTACGGTTGTGAACTGTGGGCCAGCAGCACAACCGAGATGCAATGGAAACAAATTGAGAAAATTTAGAAGTGTTTGATTACAAACAAATTCAAAATTAAAAGTGCAATTCATTATGCTATCATGTTAAGTGAAACAGGGGTTGTTCCTATTGAAGCAATTGCTATGGTGCGAGTCATAAGGTATTTGAAAAAAATTGACCAAATGGAAGAGGGTAGATGGCCTAAGGTTGTGTTTAGTGACAAATTGTGCAAAATAAAGAAGACTTGGATGCGGCAAAATAACAAATGGTTTAGTAAATGGGGTATTTGCTTTAGCATGTGTCCTAACAGTAAAGGGATAAAAACTTTTGTTATGGATAAGTTCCACAAACGTACTTGGGAGAAAGAGCTAGGGAAAAAGAAGAAGTACTACATTGAAGAGTTTAACCCCACTTATAACTGTCAACAAAAGGCGTACATAGGGGCCAATATTTCTTGGAGATCTAAAATTCTTATTGCTCAATTAAGGACTAATTCTCATCAACTCCGTTGTGAAATAGGGCACTGGAAAAGGCCAAAATAAATGTTGGAGGAAAGAGTACGTATTTTTTTCTCTTCCGGAAAAGTGAAAAAAATAAAATAAAATAAAAAATAAATAATTTTAGAATGCGAGGTCTTCAAAGATAGCAGGGAAAATTATGCAGGTATTCTGGCAGCTAGTTCTTGGGATAATCTATTCAGCGAAGAGTTTGTCGAGAAGCTGGGAGCGGTTATTGTAAAACTTCACAGGAAAATGGCCGAATACAAGAGCCAGATGGAGAAGCAATCTGTCCCATAAGCTATTTTTAGCTTCGTGGACATTAAAAATACTTTCTTTCTTTCTTTCTTACACAAAGAACGCGAGAAGAAAGACCGTGACAACCATGGATGTTGTAAAGTCATTAAAGAAGTAGGGCCGAATGCTTTATGGCTTCGGAGGTTGGAAAGAGACGGTGACCGCTACTCATTTACCTTTATTAATCTCAACAATAATCTCTCTACAAATACTTTTCCTTTTCTGAGAAATTATGAACTCGTCAATTCTGGAAGTGTAGAACCTGTTTTCTAACTCTGAAGGTTGGAGGCATTTGTGTTTAGTTAATTTCGTTGAGGGTTTTTTGAATTCTATCTGCAATTGTATGCAACTACTTCTGTGTTTATTCGTAAAGGAGTTTGTAAAGTGTATTATATATGGAATGCAATGCGAGTTTTTCTCTGCCTGAAAAAGGAATTCTGAATACAGAGGCTCGACCACCGCACAATCACTTTAAAAGATATAAAAACTCAAAATTCATTGTTGATGAACTCCATACACAATGCATTTTTTTTTTTTTTTGAACATCAACCTAGGTTAAACACATACCTAACAGGAATCTGACCCCCCACTGCTATGTAGAAAATCAAACTCAAGGCGTTGAACCACATGAACATTGTAATTGCCATGCGAAGAAATCATCGGTGTCTAGAAAGTCGACGCCAAGCCACTTCCACGCAGAAATCCAAACTCAAGACGCTCAACCTCACGGACAACAAAAAAAAACAAATTAGATTTAATGGAATAAATCATGAATAGATTATCATTTGGGGATGATATAATGTCCTTGTTTTTTCTATGATTCTAGATTAAAATTGAATCAAATCAAATTATAAGCAAAAGGTGAAAATTTAAACCCCTTTGATCCATTATTTTTTCATCATAACCTCATGACATTTTTTTTGCCTAAAGTTAAACACATACCTAAGAGAAAGCCAACACCCCACTGTTATGCAAAAAATCGAATTGAAGGCGCTGAACCGCACGAACACTATAATTGTCGTGCCAAGAAACCACCGGTGTTTGGAAAGTCGATGCCAAGCCATTTCCATGCAGAAAGGAAAACCCGAGACGCTCAACCTTGCGAACAACACAACAAGAACAAAATTCCAAATAAATGTCTTGAACTCAAGACACAAAATGCAGGAACATCGCAATGCAGGAACGATGGCTCAATGAAAACAAAGGAAATTCCGACAAACACCAAGGCAATTGTAACGGCCTTGGTGAAAATTCCATGTAATAAAAGTTAAAAATAATAACCACGGTTGATGGGACACTTATTCCAAGCTGAATGTTGGGCAAAACATCCTAGTGGGTGTTCATTTCGGCTGATATGGCTAAGGAAATTAGCAAAGGCAAAGGCTTTGGAAAGACAAAATGGCATATTTGGCACATTTATTTATGAAAATAAAGGAAAATAGATGAAAAGGAGGGTGAAATGTCATAGGTTGCATGTGAGGAGGAAAATGAAGAAAAATAATGGAAAAGGAAGAAAATAGAGGCCTCATTGATAAAATGGCTTTTGAGTATCAGTTGGCAAGCTTTTGCTTACACTAGTGGCTCTCATTCTATTCACTCTCTATCTCATAATCTTGGACACTCAGAGTTTTCTTGGAGCATTTTGGCATCGGACCAAGAAAGAAAAGAAAAGAAGAAGAAGGAGGAAGCAAGCAAGGAGGAGCAGGAATCAAGCAACTACAACAAGATTCTTAGTAGGTATCGATTTGCATGTGTGTTTTCCTTGCTAGGTTTGGCATGCATGGGATTGAATGTGGTTTTTTTTGTCATGACACGGGTTTTTTCTAGGCGTGACAATGTTTTCAGCTTAGCCTTGCCATTTCCGGATAACTTTGATGAGATGGGTTCTCATAATTTGGTTGAGTTGGATTTCCAGATGGATTCAACGTTGGGTGAGGTGGATCTCCAAATTGATAACACACATGGCCTAGTAACCCCGAACTAGACTGTGGGTTGTGGTGAGGGCGGATAGTGTGTTGCCTTGGTGGGCCTAAGAATCCTCGACCTATGAATGGCGGGATATACGGTAAAGCCTAAAAGTGGTTTGCCTCGGTTTAGGGCCTAGTGATCCCGGTTTGGATGGCGGTAAATCTTGAGAGGTGGGTGCTTTCCATTAGGTCTAGTAGTCCTAAGATGGGATGCACGGTAAAGCCTGGAGAGTATGTCTCAATTTAGGGCCCAGTGATACCTGATTCAGACTATGGATTGCAGTAAAGCCTTAAAGACTAGGAGAAAGGAAAATTCCTCACGGTGTAGGCGGAGAACTCCGGTAACATTCATGCTTGTTTGGTTCTTTTTGGTTGGTTATGTGTCCCACATTCATGCTTGGAATATGGCACGAGGGTGATTGGATGAAAAGATATTTGGCTCAGCCAATCTATGGTCGGGTGGAACATGGAAGTCCCACCTTCGGATGGTTTTTACATTCATTAATGAGAAGCTCATTCCTTTGGTACTTGATGTATAAATGCATTGGTTTATATGTGGATTTTATTGCGATTGTATCCATGATATTTGTGTTGTTATTATGCTGGTTATAAGCATGTATTTTGGCAATAGTGATGTATGGCTCTCTCCATGTTTTTATATATAAATGAATGCACAATATATCTATGGCAAAATAGATTGTATTGCATCTAATGATGTAAGGGAACGATGCTTCTTAGCGATTCTTAGATAAGTATTATACCCCTATGCTCAGATATGCTATTTACACCTGTAGTTTCAATGTTTGTGACATGTTTGACAAAATTCCTGTCATGGCTAGGTGGGGTACATATGAGTTCTTATTGATGTGATTGCTTCTGTATCATTGTCATGTTGTTATTTATCATCTTTGAACTTTTCATGAAGTTATGGGCAAAGCACTAGGTTATGGGCCTGAAAAGGTGGCTCAAATCCCGGGGAAGCTACCACAAAACTAAGGAATTATGTCCCTGGACGTTGGCATGTAGTGTTATGCCTGCATCTATAGCCTCTTGGACGCTAGCTTGCAAACCTGTGCCTGCGTCTATGGCTCAAAGAGGTCAAAGTGTCAGTGTGACCCAGGGGTAAGAGGCATGAATGGTTGGGTTACCTCTTGGGGTTGTTGTTGTTGTTGTTTTTTTTTTACAGATGGGGTTGTTGTTGTTGTTAAGGTCTGTATGTTGTGTTTCCATCGGTTCCACTTCCTTAAGGTCACCTAGGAGGTTGAATCTCATTATAGTAGCCTCTCGTCGCATGTTTACCCCGGTTGACCAGTTACTTGGGTAGATGTGGGAAGAGGGTGTTACAAATGGAATGAGAAAGATTGAAGATCACACAACAAAAGACAATAAAGTTTTGTGGCTGGTAGTCAATCCACTTCACGAACTGTAAAACCACTTGGTAGATGAGACAATGATTTAGACTCGAAAAAACCACTTCACGAATTCTCAGACCACTTGGTGGATGAGACAACAATTTAGACCCAAAAAAACCATAAAGTAAATGCGAAGAGCTACCCTAGGCAATTCACACAAGGGAGATATGCTTGATATCTAGATTGTTAACCATTCCATGCCACTTGTATATTGGAATTCGTGGCGTCATGTGCCAGATTTAGAAACACTCTAGATTGATTTCAAATTTGATCGGAAAATGGATCCTTTGTTTGATCACCGATGAACGGAGCGAAGGAAGCAACATCATGCCATTAACAAGACAAGACCCGACGACCCTAAGGAGCGCATGCAATTAAATGTGAGAGTTTGCTAAACACAAAGGCAGTTAAATGTGAAACGCGACCGAACATCAAAACAATTGAATGTGACCTGCTCATTGTGTGCAATGCGAAGAAACCTCTAGTGTCTAGAAAGCTGACACGAAGCCACTGCTATGCAGAAAGGTAAACCCAAGATGCTCAACCTTGTGGGCAACACAACGAGAACAAAATTGAAAGATACAAAATGCAGGAACATTGCATTGCAGGGATGAGGGCTCAACAAACACAGAGCCAACTGAATGCGGAAGTCCGATGAACACCAAACAATAATTCAGATTTAAAAAAAGAAAAAGAAAAAATCATTGAGTAAATGCGGAGAGCTACCTGAGGCAATTCACAAAACGCAAATATGCTTAATATTTCGATTGTTAACCATTCCATGCCACCTATATATTAGAAATGGTGTCGAGCTGTGCTAGATATACAAGCACTGACATATGTCAAATATGATCGGAAAATGGATCCTCTATTTGATCGCTGATGAACAGAGCGAAGGACACACCATCATGCCATTTAACAAGACATGACCGAACGACCCTAAGGAGCGCAGCGAAAATAAATGTGAGAGTTTGCTAAACACAAGGCGATTGAATATGAAACACGAACGAAGATCAAAGCAATTAGATGCCACCTGCACTCTGTCCTTTGTCCTTTGCTCTATGATTAGACATAAGATTTCACTATAACATTCCTAGGTATTTGGAGCCCAGGTGCCAGTTACCAAGAATACATCAACCCATTTGTACCAATACCAACGACTCTAAACTAAAGTCTAACATTTGAGAACCATACTATTTTTCAATTTGTTTTTGAAACACAGCCCCCAAAAAGACTCTAACCTATAGTCTAACATTTGAGAACCATACAAATTTTCAATTTTTTTTTGAAATACAGCCCCCAAAAAAAACCATTGCTCACTCGATATCACTAGAGTGACATAATAATGTTGGAAACTACCCGTCGTATGCCATGGTTTTTGTAATGCTGATACTCGAGGATACGATGGCTTAATACATGTGTTGTTTTTTAAATCTTTCAAAATATGTAAAAATTCATTGATATTAGTGGCTGTTGTTGTCTTGTGGTTATCTAAAACCTCTATAAAAGCGCTGTAAAGCCCTTCATAAACCCGATCCACCAAATTGAAAACCCTCGACCGTCCAAGGTATCTGTGTGACCAGCGCAGAGCCTGACTATTGTGTTTTTCACCTCTGCGTCCTCCAATCCATCGGTCGCCATGACTCTAGTTCTCTCTCGTGCTATGCGCCTGCGCCCGATTATGCCATTCTGCTCCTCTGCGAGGAGGCTCTCATCACAATCCGCACATCCTATATCCTCCATTTCTGCTCGTCTATCTTCCCCGCTGTTCAACAACCCTTTGGTCGCCATCTCCCATGGAGTCGTGCAGGCGCCCAAGTTTCCAGTGAGCCGGCTTATAGTACGCTGCAAGGTTACCAACAATTCAGGGTATTCCCCGCTCTCCAATTCGTCGCCGAACTGGAGCGACCGGCCGCCAGTGGAGACTGCACCCCTTTTTCCCGGCTGTGACTACGAGCACTGGCTCATTGTCATGGACCCTCCCAACGAGGGCAAGGCCACCAAGCAGGAAATGATAGACTGCTATATCCAAACCCTAGCTAAGGTTTTGGGAAGGTAAGAGTATTTGCATCCTTTTACAGCGAATCTCTGTAGGTTTATCTGTTTTATCTGATTGATTGATTATCTTCAATGGCGGTTCTTACAGCGAGGAAGCTGCGACAAAGTCCATCTACAATGTATCCTGCGAACGATACTTTGGATTTGGATGCCAGATCGACGAGGAAACATCCAATAAACTCGTGGGTATGTTCTAATTCGCTATTTTATTCCATTTTTTCGTTACGAATATGTCGTAATAAAATGCAAGGGAAACGTACCTATTTATTGGGTATTTCCTCTTACCCAAAGCAAGTTTCTCTTTCCCCAATCGCGAAGAATATCAAGTAATGCAGAGTCATTTCATACCATTCATAACTGAATCCTTAGCAGAAGACTTGCATTTGGCATTGGGTATTTCCTCTTACCCAAAGCAAGTTTCTCTTTCCCCAATCGGGGAGAATATCAATTATTGCAGAGTCGTTTCATACTATTCATAACTGAATCCTTAGCAGAAGACTTGCATTTGGCCCCATCACAAATTCAAGTACACAAGCACAAGCCCAGCCCACAAGGGACAACCAAATGGCAGGGAGACTATAAACTTCGAAGAAAGCATTAACATTGCTAACTCTTCAAGCCCCTTTTTAAAATGAAGAATACACTGCTATAATTATAAATGTACAAGAAATGTTAAATTATAGTACCTTCTCCTTAATTTGGGTGAATATCAATTAATGCAGAGTCAGCTTATAACATTCAAATCTGAATCCTTAGCACAGGATTTACAGCTGGCCCCATCACAAATACAAGCACACTACCACATGCAGAGCACACGAGTCGCAATCATATAACTGGGAGACTTGAAACCTGGTGAGTGCAGTAGCATCACTCCCCTCCAAACCCCCCTTTCGATGAAGATTTTAAATTTGAATAGTATTTATAAATGTATGAATAGGATTTGCACCTGGCCCCATCACAAATGCAAGCACAGAAGCACATGCCCAGCACACGAGTCGCAATCATATAACTGGGAGACTTGAAACCTGGTGAGTGCAGTAGCATCACTCCCCTCCAAACCCCCCTTTGATGAAGATTTTAAATTTGAATAGTATTTATAAATGTATAAATACATGAAATTAGTTTTCCCTTTCCCAAATATGGGTGAATATCAATTAATGTTTAACCAGTTTATAACATTCAAAATTGAATCTTCTGCACTCAAGCACAAGCTCAGCCCACAAGGGGAAAGCAATGGCTGGATGAACATCGCTATCCTGCAAGAACCCCTTTGATTAAAATTACAAATTTGGATAACATATACTTATAAATGTATAATATTTGATACACTGTGATGGTCTTTCATAAAATCTGCTTTCCCTTAGCCCTAAGTTTATTTATGAGCAGAAAAGGCATACCTATCATAATAGTCTTCTAATTATTTGGGTCATTACCCCAGATTTGTAACTTGCACTCAAATAATTTAATGGCCTTCATTTACATAGTACTGAAATTCCAAGCAAACCCAAAATCCATAGTTTAGAGATATAGAGAGAAATAGAAAAATAGAACTTTCTTCTTTTGGTCATATTTCATCACAAGACTGAATACGAGCTTTTTATATGAGAGGTAAGGGAGGTGAAGAATACTATCTAGGCCTAAGCCCTCACAAGCAACATAAGTGAGCCTTTGTAGGTTACACAAGTGAGATGTTCAGTCTAGACTCTAGAGTTCAACTATCACGCTCTAATAATGAGACTGTGCACGCGATGACTCCAAGGTGATGTAGCTTCATAAGGTAAGATGACCCAAGGGGAGACATATATGGGGTTAAATGTACATGTAATATGTAAATGTTTATGTAATGGGGCCATTTTAATAATGAAGGAACAACGTGCAATGTGTGGATATGTATATATAGAGATCATGTATTCATTGTGGGGAGATATGATTTGGGATGTATGAATGTACTTGGGTATTTGGAGGAGTTTTTCTTATTATCATTTGTATTGAAGTTGTGCTCCACTCTCACATTGTTGTACATGGTGTGTACATTTTATTTTATGTTTTTGGATCATACTAGCCAACTAGGGCTTGAAATGCTCATCCATCTTGCACAATTCTCTACATTTTTGTAGGGTGCTCTCTAAGCAAGTGGCTCCTCTGCGAGGTCTTAGTGAAGCGTGTCCAATGAATTGCCAAGAGATCTTCAATGCCCAAGGGAAGAACATTAAGTTTGCAATCTATTAAAGTCAAGCATCCATTGAGCAAACTATCTTAGCTGTGCATATCCATTAGGAAGCATCTCCCATGCTACAATCCATATTGGACCACCCAAGGACTAAACACACACCATGTACCCCAAATCTCCTGAAGCATCCCCAAACATGGTGAAAATATTTAAGAGTAACCTCGAAACCTAACATGAACATGCAACTCTATGTTGTTATGAACCCATGCTACAACAAGGCAAGTGAACAAGGCTAGGTGCAAGTCTTATGTGAGTTTTGAATCTTGATGGCATAAGGGGTAATGTTTTCAGCTTTTTCCTACTGTTGTAGCACAAAATGTCTAGGCATCGCGACAACAACTCAGATCGTGCTCTGTCACTCTGATCCCCAATCTCTCCGTTTAAGTTGTCTTCCTACAACAAACTAAGGGGGTAGACCCTACGAAAATGGAATGAAGAAGAACTAGTTGGCAACCAACCAGTTCGAGAGACATAGTTAAGCGGCCAAATACTCGTATTAGATCTAGCAAGATTTAAAGGATTATATTAAATTGAGATAATTGATACCAGTGCCTTATGGAGTCAACTATCTTGCTAAGGAATTTAGGACCAAGTACTTGATGAGCAACTGTTGCTTGGATGAATAACTATCCTATATGTAATGCAAATCTTAATACTAATGTGAAATGCAAGAATCTTCGTTAATTTACTTAAATGCCTATTCTAAGTCTAAACCCTTCGATCCTTTCTATATTGCGTCTGATTTCGTAGTAAGTGGCAGGGAGAAAATAAGGTGAAGCACATTAAGGTGTGATTAACGATACCTCTCCTGAAATCTAACGTACCCGGTGCCTCCGGCGTTGCAAAGAGTTGTGGCTTTGATGATTGCAAGGTCACCGTTTTAAGTACTATTAAAACCGGGTTTCTCAAGCAAAGATGGATGGGTACCTATCTCTCTATCGACCAAACTTATGCTCGGAAGTAAATTTTAGTTATGCAAAACTAAATTAAGATGCAAAATGCATGGAGAGCTAGAAGATGTTTTAGCGAAAT
Source organism: Pinus albicaulis (assembly GCA_034641835.2). Taxonomy (NCBI): domain Eukaryota; kingdom Viridiplantae; phylum Streptophyta; class Pinopsida; order Pinales; family Pinaceae; genus Pinus; species Pinus albicaulis. Next base: position 606,545,493 of record CM076583.1, read on the forward strand.
GCGATATTAAAAACCCAAAGTAGTTAGATTATGATTTATTTGATTTAAACACTAAGCACTTAAGTAAAGAAGCCAATTATGTAAATGCTCAAAAAATACTCTATTGAAAGATATACAATTATCACAGTTCCACAACAGAGTACTTAATAAAATATTGATCGAAAAATTACTTGAAAAGTTTCCAAACTTTAAACATTTGATAAATATTAAACGTTTTTAGTAAATAGATGCAAACTTCGAGTTAAGAGATTTCAATGATAATTTAAAATCCAATGCTAATGATCATGAACCTTAGCTGAAGTGCATACATAATGAGGACCCAAACACTTAAATTTCAACAATTAATTACCATAAAAGCAGTGAAATTTAAATGCTAAACACTTTTTTGAATAATTCTGGAAGTAAACGATATGACTTTCTTAAACAACTCAAATCCAAAAAAATTGCCTATAGTCAAAATTTAGAGATAAATTAAAAGAATTAAATTTGCCTTTGACTATAGTGATTTTAATTTTTTCCCACAATTATAATTTTCTCAAGCGCAAAATCTCAATAGCCCAAAAATCCTTATGTTGAAAAGCTAACTTCAAAAAATAAATTGACTTTCAAATTTTATATATCATACAAAAGAATTAAAAAAATCAACTAATGTTAATAGTTAATTTTTTTTGGTGTTTTTAAATTTTTTAAAAGTTAATTAAAATCAAACAAAACAAAATATAAAAATAATTTGCAAAGCAAAAGGCTAAATTTAGGTTAAGGGAGCGGGAGGCTATGATGGGCAGCCGACAGGGAGCAAGGGGAGGACGCAGAGCAGTTGAGAGGAGGTAGCTAGCAGCGTGGAGAAGGGAGTAGCGAGAGATGGCAACTGATAGGGATGAAGGATGAGGGACGCAGGGCAGCTTGCAAGGAAAATGGAAGAGGAGAAAGCCACGAGACATAAGAGGGTTGCGGAGGATGGCAGGGAAAGAAGAGAATGCAGTTTCAAGCAGGGAGGTAAAACGATGCAGGAGCAACCAACAGGTAGCGGATAAGGGAGCTCAGAATGTAGATCAGCAAGGAAGGAGCTCACAGAGAGGGTTAACACAACAATTAAACCGCGCAAGAGAGAAAAACAGACTTGCGTGAGGCAGGAAAGAGGACAGAACAATGAGAGGCAAAATGACAACGCAAAATAGGAGAGCTCAGTACAGGAGTTTACATAGACAGAGACAAAGGTCCAGATAGATGAAACCCTTTTTCAAAAAATTTTCTTGCCCAATTTTTTTCAGAGAAGACCAATATTTGAAAATCGAATTTCAATTATTGAAAAAAACTTCCTACAAACAAATGTATTCTGAAACAAGATCTTGCCCTCCACGACCTAGATCTGTCTCAAATCTTGAGAACTCCCTTGAAAACCTCAAGATCTATACCTGCACAAACATCAAACAATCACCCAAAAACCCCATATAGATATGTACAAATCTGAAAATAAAACTCCAATCCCAAGTTAGAAAATCTTCAGATCTATACAAATATCTACAGATCTATGCACAAGAGATGCAGGTTTGTTAGATTTGAGGAGTATGAGTCCAACTCTGCTCCCACATGCGAAGATCTAAGGCTCTTACTAGCCAGATCTATCAATTTTTCCACAAACTATTTAAAAGTTTTTGGTTTTTTAGAGAGGTACTAGAAAAAAAAACTTGATGCATAAAAATTTAATCTTTAGATAAATCTTGAAGTTCGTATGAGGCAGGCTCTTAAGAAAATATACGCCAAGAGTTGGTTGGTCCAACCGATGACTATCCCCAAATGCTCAATGAGAACCTTAGAGATCTTCTGCAAACATTAGATCAATCATCAAACCAAGTAGAGAAATAGAATAACAATAAAATTATGAAGAAATAGAGATACCTGCTAATTTAATCAAAATTAAAATTGTTACCCTAGATCCAACAAACTGAATAAAGTACATGTATTCAGATTATTCCAAGAGAGCTATTGATTTGCGATTTTCAAATAATATTTGTCGAATTTAAAACAACGTTACCATAGATTCATGAAGAGGAACACCACTGCAAGTTGAAACCCCAAAGTCTTTTGCATTAATTCTAGAAAATATACAAGAGAGCTTGAGAACTTAGCACACGATTCAAAGATTTGATGAAAAAAATAGAATAACACCGACCTTTAATTTGTAGATTAATTTTCCAATGGCTAGTTAGCCTGATCCCCGTCAAAGTAATCTCTGTCGTTAAAAAAGATATAATTATTTTTTAATCTCTATCGTTGAAATTATTTTATTATTTGAGGAAATTCGATTTTTTTATTTTATTTTGAGTTGAATTTTAGTCAACTTCCTAAAAAATTGACTTTGGCTTAATTTCCAAGGCCCAAGGGGGTCCAAAATCTCTTGAAATTTTCAATATTCCCTTGGTCGAGGACCTCAAAAAATTAGTTCTTTTAGAACTCACAAATTTTTTAATTTAGAGAATTTATTATTTTGAGTTGATTTCTTCAAAAAATTGACTTTGACTTAACTACCAAGGCCCAAGGGTCCAAAATCTCTTGAAATTTTCAATATTGCCTTGGTTGCGACCTCAAAAAATTAGATCTTCTAGAGCTCACGAATTTTTTTAGTTTGGAGAATTAATTTTTCCTATGACGTAAAATTAATTAAATTTCTGATTTATAATTTTAATTTTTTTTTGCCAGAAAATTTAATTAATTGACTCATGAGGGGATTAATAATATTTCCAACCCTCAAATAAATTAACCATGGTGTTTAAATATGAGGGACCATGCACTAAAATATTTTTACATCATGATATTACAATTTAATACATGAAGGGGGAACACCCATTTGTTATAGACTCTCAATTATTTACCCAATTATGTGACTCAAAACATGATCTAGTAGGCAAAGTAATCTGTAATAAATAATCTAGCCAATTAGCTAAGATTATTCCCAAATTACTTTTACAAAGACTCGATAGAAAACACTAGGACTTAATATTTTGACTATAAAATCCACCCTAGCTTAAGGGTCAGGTTTGAGGGAAAAGCTCTGTCGACCATTTGTGTCTAGAGACACAGATGAATCAGTGAGACGAAAAACCTCTTAGGATATAAATCAGCACCAACATACTATATGCTTACCTAGGTCGTTACATACATAATGGTCTTACTAAGATCATTTACATTATAAACATGAAAAATGGGTTTACATCTTCTATAAACTGCGGAATGATGATGAAATCTAAATGATGCGAACACTTGAACATGATAAATCCCTTTTGCGAAAAAAGGGTGTACTGTTATGGGGTTTTTGACACAGAGTGGTCAACATCTGGCTCTACTTGGGGGCACACGCCGCTTCATCGAAAGAATGTGAGAATCCAGAATCTTCATCTAAGCAATGCACAAAATTACGCAAGTAGCGTCCATCCAAATATCATCATATAACATTAAACATATGAAAAATAGAAGCTCTTATATCATTAATTATTTTATGAACATGAAATGCATAAATCTAATCTAATTACCCATTGAAACGCTGCAATAACAAGGTGTAAGGTTAGAAATACAATACAAAGGATGCCCAATGGCATCAGGTGTCATCTTTGAAGAACAACTTGAGCATTTGGCCATTTGCAGGTAAGTCAAGTCATTCGCCTTCCAATGTGCTCAAGTGGAATGAGTTGGGTCCAACAATGCCTTGGATAATGTAAGGTCCCAGCGAAAAACTATCAAACTTTTTATGTTTTCCTGGTTTTTCATTTTTTCGATCCCAAATTAATACAATGTCTCCAACCTGCAAAGATCTAGATCGAGATGATTTATCAAAGCTTTTCTTAATGTTAGATTGGCTTTTACACATACTATCAAAAGCTTTCATACGAATTTCATCCAACTCCACATGCTAATCAATTTTGTTTTGAACATCTTTATCAGCAGAAAAATGTTGGAGGAGTTGGTAAGCTGGTAATTTAAGGTGTACTGGTAAAGTTACATCCAAGCCATAAACTAATTCAAAGGGACTTTTACCAGTAGCTTTCTTTTTTGTAATTCTATTTTCCCATAAAGCATATTTGAGTTTGCTGCCCCAAGATCGCCTATTATCTCCTACTATCTTCTTGATAATGATTATAAGATTTTTGTTACTTGATTCAGCCAAACCATAACCCTGAGGATAGTAGTTAGATGAATGAAATAATACAATGCCATACTTGAAACAAAAAGATGAAAATTCAGAAAAACTAAAGGCTTTGGGATTGTCGGTAGTGATCTTGGCGGGGACACCAAATTTAGTAATGATTTGATTTTCAATAAAGTCCATAATGACCTTTTCAGTGGCATTCTTAACAGGTATGACTTCAACCTATTTTGTAAAATAGTCTGTAGTAGTCAAGATCCATGAGTAGCCATTGCTAGAATTTTCATGGAATTTTCCGATGAAATCCAAATCCCAATGTTGAAAAGGTTCCTCAACAACCACAGGTTGTAGGGGCAAGGAAACTAGCTTCTGTTTCCCAGTGAATAGTTGACAGGCTTGGAAACTTCTAACAAATTTGTGCATGTCAGAAAAGATTGAAGACTAATAATAACTAGTTCTCAGAATTTTGTTTTTACTGTAGTTCTAGCAGCATAATGACCATTACAAAATCCCGAATGAAACTCAAAAATTAATTTTTTGGACTCAACTTTAACGACACACCTAAGTACTATGCCCTTAGGATTTCTCTATCCAAGGCCATCCTTTACGAGACGATACTCAGTGGTTTTTAATCTAAGAGCCCTTCTTTTAGGAGCGATTAAATGGTTAGAACATGTAAGATTTAACAAGTAATAAATAATATCCTTGTACCATTCATGCTTTACTAATCTTTGCAGCTTAGGTGAAGATGTATCGTTAAGACAAATCAAACCTAGAGCTTTTTCATTACCTTCGGTCATCATTTCAGCCAAGCCTTGACCTTTGACTAACTTGGTGGGTCTAATCTCCGTCATATTCTTGGATTTTAGTAACCCACCTAACACGAGTTTTTAAGCAATTAATTGAGTTAATATATCTTTAATCGTGGAATGTGGGACAAAAGCAATAATTTTGGAATAACCCACATAAGTCCTGAAATGCTAGAGTGTTTGAAAATTCTGAATTAAATTACACTACCATGGAAAAACAAACCTATGCCTTGGTTAAGTCTCTTAAGCATTTCATGACTTATGTGGGTTATTCCAAAATCATTGTTTTTGTCCCACATTCTGTGGTTAAAGATATATTAACTCAAACTGATTGCTTAGGAATCTGTGCTAGGTGGGTTACTAAAATCCAAGAATATGACTTAGAGATTAGACCAGCCAAGTTAGTCAAAGGTCAATGCTTGGCTGGAATGATGGCCGAAGGTAATGAAAAAGCTCTTTAATTTGTCTTGACGATACATCTTCACCTGAGCTGCAAAGGTTAGGAGAGCATGAATGGTACAAGGATATTATTTATTACTTGTTTAAACTTTAATCTAACATGTCCTAACCATTTAGTCACTCATAGAAGAAGGTCCCTTAGATTAAAAGCCACTAAGTATTGCCTCATGAAGGATAGCCTTGGATGGAGAAATCTCGAGGGCATATTAATTAGGTGTGTTGATGAAGTTAAGTCCAAAAAATTAATTTCTGAGTTTCATTCGAGATTTTGTGGTGGTCATTATGCTGCTAGAACTACTGCTAACAAAATTCTGGGAGCTGGTTATTATTGGTCTTCAATCTTTTTTGATGTGCACTAATTTGTTAGAAGTTACTAAACCTGTCAACTGTTCATAGGGAAACAAACGCTAGCTACCCTGCCACTACAACCTGTGGTTGTTGAGGCAACTTTTCAACATTGGGGTTTGAATTTGGGAAATTCCATGAAAATTCTAGCAATGGCTACTCAAGGATCTTGACTGATACTGATTATTATACAAAATGGGTTGAAGCCATTCTAGCTAAGAACGTGCCACTGAAAAGGTCATTACGGACTTTATTGAAAATCAAATCATTACTAGATTTGGTGTCCCCGCCAAGATCACTATTGACAATGCCAAAGCCTTTAGTTCTTCTGAATTTTAAGTATGACATTGTATTATCTCATTTATCTAACTACTATCCTCAGGGTAATGGTCTGGCTGAATCAAGTAACAAAAATCTTATAACCATTATCAAGAAGATAGTAGGAGAACAACCTGTGGTTGTTGAGGCAACTTTTCAACATTGGGGTTTGAATTTGGGAAATTCCATGAAAATTCCTACAATGGCTACTCAAGGATCTTGATTGATACTGATTATTTTACAAAATGGGTTGAAGCCATTCTAGCTAAGAACGTGCCACTGAAGAGGTCATTATGGACTTTATTGAAAATCAAATCATTACTAGATTTGGTGTCCCCGCCAAGATCACTATCGACAATGCTAAAGCCTTTAGTTTTTCTGAATTTTCATATCTTTTGTTTTAAGTATGACATTGTATTATCTCATTCATTTAACTACTATCCTCAGGGTAATGGTTTGGCTGAATCAAGTAACGAAAATCTTATAACTATTATCAAGAAGATAGTAGGAGATAATAAACAATCTTGGGACAACAAAATTAAGTATGCTTTATGGGTAGATAGGATTACGAAAAAGAAATATACTGGTAAAAGTCCCTTTGAATTAGTTTATGGCTTGGATGTAACTTTACCAGTACGCCTTAAATTACCAGCTTACCAACTCCAACATTTTTCCACTGATAATGATGTTGTTCGAAACAAAATTGATTAACTTGTGGAGTTGGATGAAACCCGTAGGAAAACTTTTGATAGTATGTGTAAAAGTCAATCTAACATTAAGAAAAGCTTGATAAATCATCTCAATCTAGATCTTTGCAGGTTGGAGACATGGTATATTACTTTGGGATCGAAAGGAAAACATAAAAAGTTTGACAATTTGTGGTTGAGACACTTGAGCACGTTGGAAGGCGAACATCTTAACTTACCTGCAAATGGCCAAATGCTTAAGTTGTTCTTTAGAGATGACACCTGATGCCATTGGGCATCCTTTGTATTGTATTTCTAAACTTACACCTTGTTATTTCAACATTTCATTTTGTAGTTAGATTAGATTTACATTTCATGTTAACAGAATAATTAATGATAGAAGAGCTTCTATTTTTCATACACTTAATGTTATATGATGATATTTGGATGGACGCTATTTGTGTAATTTTGAGTGTTGCTTGAATGCGGATTCTGAATTCTCACAATCTTTCGGTGAAGCGTGTCTCCAAGTAGATCCAGATGTTGACCACTCTGTGTCAACAACCCCATAGCAGTACATCTCTTTTTTCGCAAAAGGGATTTATCATATTTAAGTGTTTGCATCATTCAGATTTCATCATTAGTCGACAATTTATAAAAGATGTAAACCCATTCTGCATGTTTATAATGTAAATGATCTTAGAAAGACCATCATGTATGTAACAACCTAGGTAAGCCTAGTACTTTGGTGACGATTTCTATCTTAAAAGGTTTTCGTCTCACTGATTCATTGGTGTCTCTAGACACAAATGATTGACAAAGTTTTTCCCTCCAACCTCACCCCAAAGCTAGGGTGGATTTTGTCATCAAGATACTAAGTAAGTCCTAGTGTTTTCTATAGAATATTTGTAAAAGTAATTTGGGAATAATCCTAGCTAATTGGCTAAATTATTTTATGACAGATTACTTGGCCTACTAGATTATATTTTGAGTCACAAATTTGGGTAGATAATTGAGGGTTTATAGCAAATTGGTGTTCCCCCTTCATGTATTAAATGTTGAAAAGTCATCAAGAAATGTGTGTGTAATTTAATTTTCCCTCAATTAAATTGGACAATAAAATGTAAGATTATCTCATAATCACTTGTAGTAGTTAAGTGAGTGTGATAAAGTCAGTTAGCTCATGAATTTCGAGTTGAGGGTGGTTTGTAGGCATGCAGAGTGATTCTATTAGTTATTGAGTCCAAGTTGCAGTTAGTGCATTAGTTTAATGCGTGAGAAATCAGTCAACTCAATTAATTGAGTTAAAATCAGTTTAACTAAGTTGTAATTGTTTGTTGCACTAAGTGAGAGGTCAAGTGAATTAAATCAAATTTAATTCACATGCAGTGATCTGTCATGTAACTGATGATTTACTATTAATAGCTGCATGCATGTCAGTTCTGATGGAGACCCAGTTGAGACAGTGGTTAATGGGTTGTTAAATATCAATTGTATTATTAGTACTAAGTAGGCTGCCCGCATGCAATAAAACACCCATAGGATTTCCCATGAGCATTGCGCAGTTTTGGAAGGCCGAAATTCCTAAAGAATAGGGATTGCATTCCACATGAATTGTGCAAGCAAGGCAGGCTAAGCAGAGGCTGAAAATTGTTTAAGTGTTGGTCGATTTTGTCCGGATCAGTGTGAGACAGTTGTGAGAGTGCAGCAGAATTTTGTGAGAAGAGTGCATTGTAATTGTTTCATGATTCCTTGGTGAATATACAATAGAAGATAGAGGGGTTTTGAGCAACAAGCTTTCCACGATAAAATATCTGTGTTGTTGTTTGATTTGCTTCTTTCTTTACTTGTTGTGATTGGTGATTGTGTTTATTTTCCGCAAATTAATTTGTAGAAGGATTCAATATCTTGCTTTAGCATATTGCATGATCAGATTGAATCCATTGGTATACATATTGTTTGTATAATTTCTACATGGTATCAGAGTGCAGGAAAGCACTACAATGGAGAAGAAATTGAGTTTGTGCTGAATAACATTCAAATTTGCAAAAATATTCTTTCCTGTGACAGGCGGATCAAGTTGGCTTTCAATGGCTTAAGATTGGAATATGCCCTCGAGGGCAGTTCTAATTATATTGCATGGAAAGACAAGATGGAGGCAGTTTTGGAGGACAAGGGGTTGAAAGAATTCATTGATAATGACATTCCCAAGCCCGCAGCAGCAGACGCTGCTCTTCTCGATGCTTGGCAAAAGAAGGTTGCAAAGGCGAGGAGGATCTTATTAGAGGGAGTACGAGACCACATTGTCTCGAGTCTCCATGGCAAAGCGACTCCATATGCAATGTGGAAGGCTTTGACAAATTTGTTTTTAAAGTAGCAATGACAACATAAAATTGGCACTGAAGGACAAGCTCAGGAAAATCAAAATGCAAAAAGGCGACACTATTCTGAAATATTTAACCAAGTTCGTCCAATGTCGAGATGAGCTTGGGAGTGTTGGAGTTACTGTAGCGGATGATGACTTGGTGAGCCTAGCTCTTCTAGGCCTTCCCAAGAGTTGGCATAGTTATCAGGACTTTGTCAATGGGAGGGAGACGCTACCAGATTGGGAGTGACTTTGGTTGGATTTGGTACAAGAAGAATTCAGGCGGAATACCAGGGATGGATCCTCATCTAAGACAGATGATGAGGAAAATTGCGCCCTGGCTGGTAAGGCAAAGAAGGGGAAGGGAAAGAAATCCTATTCCAAATCTTAGATCGATAAAGAAGGCAAGAAGCGTGACATGTCCAGAGTGAAATGTTTTCATTGTCACGAGCATGGACATTATGCCACTAATTGTCCACAAAAGAAGAACAAGAAGGCCTAAGATAGATGATGAGGAAAATTGCGCCTTGGCTGGTAAGGCAAAGAAGGGGAAGGGAAATAAATCCTATTCCAAATCTTAGACCGACAAAGAAGGCAAGAAGCGTGACATGTCCAGAGTGAAATGTTTTCACTGTCACGAGCATGGACATTATGCCACTAATTGTCCACAGAAGAAGAACAAGAAGGCTTCAGGATCTGTAGCTGGTGAGGATTTGGCCTCACAATTTGAGTTGGACTTCTCGCTCATTGCATACATGGTATCTAGTGCGATGGGATCAGTGTGGTACTTGGACAGTGGTGCATCTTTCCACATGACGGGAGACAAAGAACATTTCAGTAGCTTGGAGGAGAAGGATATCCAGATGCATATCGGAATTGGTGATGACGGGAGGTATAGCGCTACTGGGATTGGTACAGTTACTTTCCAGAGACAGTCAGGTAAACCCTTCTTATTAAAAGATGTAATGCATGTACCAAGCTTGAAAAAGAATTTAGTTTCAGTTTCTATGTTGGAGGATAGAGGTTATGATGTGGTTTTCAGTGAAGGGAAAGCATTCCTTCGTAAAAAAGCCACAGGACAAGCCAAGAAGATTGGGATTCGTGGGAAGAATCTCTACAAACTTGATGTAGATGGCTGCGCAACATTGATAGGTAAGGCAGACAGAGTGGTGAGCTAGGATGAGGGTGAGTTATGGCACATGAGATTGGGCCATCTACACCATGGTGCCTTGAAGGTCATGCAACAGATTTTTATGGGGCTTCCAAAGGGTACTCTTGTGCATATAGACACATGCAAGGGATGTACCACGAGGAAGTATGCAAAGGCCACTTTTCACGAGAAGGAGAACCGAGCAGCGGAAATCCTTGAGAGAGTTCACTTCCCATGCACTGTTTTTCACAATGGAGTCATATCCTCAACCATGGCGTCAACCCAAATTGGTTGTGCAGGCGTAGATCTTAAGGTTTCCAAGGGAGTTCTCAAGATCTGAGGTAGATTTAGGCCCTGGAGGGCAAGATCTTGTCTTAGAATACGTTTGTTTGTCGGGAGTTTTTTTATTGATATTCTATTTTTCTACTTGGTTTGATGGTTGATCTAGTGTTTGCAGAAGATCTCTAAGGTTGTCATTGAGCATTTGGGAATGGTCCTCTGTTGGACCAACCAACTCTCAGCATATATTTTCTTAAGACTCTACCTCATACTAACTTCAAGATTTATCTAAAAATTAATTTTTTATGATTCAAGTTTTTGGGCTAGTACCTCTCTAAAAAACCATTTTTTCAAAAATATTTTATGGAAAAATTTATAGATCTAGCTAGTAAGAGCCTTAGATCTTCAGAACTGGGAGCAGAGTTGGACTTATACTCCTCATATTTGACAGATCCACAACTCTTGTGCATAGATTTGTATATATTTTGTATAGATCTGAAGATTTTCTAACTTGGGATTGAGGTTTTATTTTTAGATTTTTGTATATTTGTACGAGGTTTTTGGGTGTTTGTTTGCTATTTGTGCAGGTATAGATCTTAAGGTTTTCAAGGGAGTTCTCAAGATCTAAGACAAATTTAGGCCTCGAAGGGAAAGATCTTGTCTCATAATACATTTTTTTGCAGGAGGTTTTTTCAGTAATTGAAATTTGATTTTCAGATCTAGGATTTCTCTGATTTTTTTTGTTTGTTTTATTTTATTGTTTTGTTTATTTCTTAAAATTTTGGGGAAGGAAAATTTTTCTAAATTTCTTTTAAAGGGTTTCATCTGTTCGAACCTCAGCCTCTGTTTGCTTATGCTCTTGTACTGAGCTCTCCTCTGCTGTGCTGTCATTTTGCCTCTTCATTGCTAAGTCCTCTTTCCAGTCTTAGGCAAGGTTCGTTCTTCTCTCTCACGTGCGGTTTCACTATTGTGTTAACCCTCTCCCTGTGCTCCTTCCTTGTTGATCCACATTCTGAGCTCCCTCATTCGCTACCTGCTTGCTGCTCTCGCGTCCATTTCCCTTGTTGCTGGAGCCCACATTTTCTTCTTTCCATGCCATCCTCCGCATCCCTCTTTTGTTCCATAGCTCTTTCCTCTTTCGTTTTCCCTACAGGCTGCTCTGCGTCCCTCATCCTTCATCCTTGTCGGATGCCATCTCTCGCTGCTCCCTTCTCCACGTTGCTGACTGCCTCCTCTCAGCTGCTTTGTGTCCTCCTTGTGCTCCCTGTCAGCTGCCCATCGTAACCTCCCGCTCCCTTAACCTAAAATCACAAAACAATAAAAAATATAACACTTTGTTTTTATTTTCATAAAATTCGACTTTGATTTTGTTTTAGCCTTTTGTTTTGGCTTTGTTTGATTTTAATTAACTTTTAAAAGATAAAAAAAAAAATCAAAATTTTTTAACTATTAACATAGTTGTTTTTTTTTTCTTTCTTTTTTAATATTAAGATTCTTTTATATGATATATAAAATTTGAAAGTCAATTTATTTTTTGAAGTTGGCTTTTCTACGTAAGAATTTTCAGCTATTGAGATTTTGCGTTTGAGAAAATTATTATTGTGGGAAAAAATTAAAATCACTATAGTCAAAGACAAATTTAAATTTTGTAATTTATCTCTAAAGTTTGACTATAGGTGATTTTTCTAGATTTTAGTTGTCTAAGAAAATCATATTGTTTCCTTCCAGAATTGTTGAAATTTAAGTGTTTAGGCCCTCATTAACTATGCGCTTTAGATATAAGGTTCATGATCATTGTCATTGGATTTTAAATTATTATTGAAATCGCTTAACTCGAACTATTTTATTGATTGTTTTGGGCTGACTTTGACTAACAAAGAAGGTCGAGTTTGACTGGGTTTGACTGAGCTACATTGAGGACAATTTGCTGTTGCGCTGACTAGTGTTGACTTTATAGTTAGGGTAAGATATTGACTGCTGTTGACTGCAGATTTGACAGGGTTGTTTTGACTATGATTTGGCAAGTCAATTTTGACTTTTGTACTCTCTTTCTTTGCTGAACATTTGATATGATAATAAAAAGATTTGATCAAAGGGTTTCCCCATCTTAGGGTTTTTCCCTGGCATTCTCCAAATCTTGGTGTTATCTTGTCTTGGATTGTCTTCTGTATTTATTGTTTATGTTCTATCTACAATTACTGTAAATGTGATTAATGGCTAATGTAATTGCTATTGGAAATTAAATTGCAATTTGTCGTCTAAAGGACATTGAAGTAATTGTTGCAAGCATAGAACATACCATTGTTAACTAAAATTAACATGGTATCAGAGCCCAGGTGAAGACGAAGCCCAAGCAAGAGAGAGAAAAACAATTACTAAGAGATTTGTTGAACAAGACTATTGGAAAAGTCTCCATGGCATCTACATCTTACTTCAATATTGAGGACAAGCTCAATGATAAATTTGACTATCATGCATGGAAGATGACTTTGGACTTGACTTTAAAGGAGCATGAAGTATTAGACTATGTGCAGGGACAAGTAGTGGAGCCTCCTTCAAATGCACTGACTGCTAAAATGAATTTTAGAAAAGGTAAGGTCAAAACAAAGAAAATTTTGATCGACTCTATTCAAAAACATTTGATTGCCTATGTTAATGATTTGGGAACTTCTAAGGAAATATATAATAAGCTGGTTGGGATGTTCAAAGTGAACAAAGAAAGTCAAATCCTCTTTCTCAAGAACAAGTAGAAGGATATCAAGATGGATAAAGGGGAGTCTATCCAATCTTATTTCATGAGAATAACTCCAATAAAAAATGACCTACTATTTTGATTGACTCTATTCAAAAACATTTGGTTGCCTATGTTTATGATTTGGGAACTTCTAAGGAAATATATAATAAGCTGGTTGGGATGTTCAACGTGAACAAAGCAAGTCGAATCCTCTTTTTCAAGAACAAGTTGAAGGATATCAAGATGGATAAAGGGGAGTCTATCCAATCCTACTTCATCAGGAATGACCTACTATCTATTGGAGAAGTTATTTTGCTGACAAGGAGCTCACTATCATTGCACTTAGAGGTCTTTCAAGACCAGGGGATGTATTTACCACCACCATTCTCAACAATGATATGATACCTGGTTTTGATGAGTTCTTGGCTATACCACCACCATTCTCAACAATGATATGATACCTGGTTTCAATGAATTCTTGGCTAGATGCACTCAAGAGGAGACTAGGATGATGGAGAGAGATAAACCCTCCAATGGAAATGAACCTATTGCCTTCTTCGCTCATGTAAAGAGGAAGAATAATGTTGGTTCGAGGAGAGAAGGACAAGGATCCAAGAAAGGATTCAAAGAAGGAAGAAAAGGAAGGTTCCATAATTGTAGCAGGATCGGCCACTATACTAGAGAGTGTCCTCAGAACAATAATTCTCTAAGGGATGACGACAACAACAACCACAACAATTTCAAAGGCAATGGCAATCAAAGGAACAATAGGTTCAATAACATAGGAAAGAGGAATGCTTACGCTAGTCGAAATGGAAATGGTCGACCTCCAAACATGACAAGAAATGCTAGGTATGATGAAAGAAATGTTGCAGAAGAACAACATGAGTTTTATCTTATTTCTGCTCTATTCACTGCCTCTCATCCCGATACTTTGGATCTTTGGTTGATTAGTTGATTGATAGTGGAGGCTCAAGGCATTTCACTGGATACAAAGAGACCCTCTCAAATTTGGTTGAAAAGAAGACTAATCTAAAGATCACACTTGGAGATAATGCCACCTACCCCGTGAAAGGGATAGGTATTGTCACTCTTCACTTGAATCAAGGTCAAACCATACATCTACAAGAAGTGTTGTATGTGCCCTATTTGAAGAGAACTTGGTTTCTTTTACAATGGAAGACAAAGGCATTCATTGATGGAAAGGTACATATTTGGCAAAAAAAACCCTAAGGATGCATTTACGCTTGGTTCTAGGATTGATGGTCTCTATCAAGTTGGTGGAAGTCCTTTGGGAGGCTTTTGCAAGCGATACTTCACTTCAATCTGAGCTATGGCACCAAAGATTTGCCCACTTACATTACAAAGCCTTATCTGGGGTAAGGAAGATGGTCACAGGGATGCCCGAATTTAATATGAGCCATGAAGGAGTTTGTTAGGGATGTGCAACTGACAAACATACTTCCGCTCTAGTGAAATCCATACAACCAATATTCTTCAATTGGTCCATTTGAGACCTATTTGGTGCCCTGCTTGTAACCTCATTGGGAGGATACACATATTATGCAATCTTATTGGACGACTTCTCACACAAAACATGGATCTAGTTCTTGAAGAGGAAGGATGAAGTGTTCAAATGGTTTTGTTATTTTAAAGCATTGGTGGACAATCAAATAAGGAAGAAGATCAAGATATTGAGGACTGACAATGGAATCGAATATGAATCAAATGAATTCAATTAGTTTTGCAGAGAGGCAGGCATTAAGAGGGGGATAATTGTTCCATACACTCTTTAGTAGAATGGAGTTGCTGAAAGGAATAATTGAACAATCATGGAAGCCACCCATGCCATGCTTCATGATCAAGGTCTACCGAAATTCTTATGTGGAGAAGCTGCCAACATTGTTGTATATGTTCAAATTAGGAACTTGCATCAAGTTTTGGATTTCAAGACACTTGAAGAAGTCTTCATTGGTAAGAAACTTGATGTTTCTCATTTTAGAATCTTTGGTTGTCTGGCATATTTTCATGTGCCTAAAGAGAAAAGAAATAAGCTGGAAGCTTCTGGGAAGAAAGGTATATTAGTTGGTTATAGTGAAAATTCAAAGGCATATAGAACATATGTGCCTGGTCAAAGAGATGTGGAAGTAAGCTGTGATGTCACCTTTGATGAAGATACTGCCCTTGCGAAAGCCAAAGATCTCCCTATCCCAAGGAAGGACGATGATGTTCTCGAAAAACAGGATGAACCTCTGACATATGAGCCTATGCCAGATGTTGAAGGCCGGATGGATCTTATTGATCCACCTCCTAGCGTTCCCTCTACCTCAAGGGAACATCCACTATGGCTCAAAGATACCCTCGAAGAAGCTGAAAGACATATTGCTCCAAGAGGGATGTTTCGTGAAAGTAAGAAGCTGACCAGGTATCAAGGTTATTTGGTTGCTATGAGTACTATTGTTCAAGCTGAACAACCTTGCATGCTTGAAGAAGCCGTAAAGCACCAGGTTTGGAAAGATTCGATGAATGAGGAGAATGGGTCAATCATGAAAAATGATGTATGGGATGTGGTGCCTAGACCCAAGGACAAGTCTATGGTCGCTTTTAATTGGCTTTACAAAATTAAGCATGGAGTTGGTGGGAGTGTTGAAAAATATAAGGCCAAGTTCGTTGCTTGTGGCTCCTCTCAAAAGGAAGGAGTGGACTATGACGAAATATTTGCACTAGTTGCACGATATACAACTAGCCTATCTATTATTGCTCTCGCTACCAATCAAGGATGAGGCCTACATCAAATGGACGTCAAAATTTCTTTCTTGCCTGGCTCGCTTAAGGAGGAAGTCTACTTGGATTAACCTCAAGGGTTTGAGGTTCAAGATTGAAGGACACATGTATGCATGTTGAAGAAAGATCTCTATGGGTTGAAGTAAGCCCCTAGGGCTTGGTATGAGACGATTGACTATTATCTTGTGAAGCTGGGATTTACAAGGAGCTATGCTAATCCTAACCTATACTTTAAGGTTGAAAAGGACATGCCTATGATTTTGGTCCTTTATGTTGTTGATCTCTTTCTAACAGGTGCAGACACTCTCATTTATCAATGTAAGTGGGTGTTGACTTTCGAGTTCGAGATGAAGGACCTAGGACTGATGCATTACTTTCTAGGCCTGGAGGTCTGGCAAAATCCAGGAGATATTTCCCTTTCTCAAGGAAAATGCATTGTGAAGCTGCTAGAGAGATGTGGGATCGTGGATTGCAAGTCTGTGTCTACTCTGATGGATCTCAACTTCAAGAAGCTATGTGGAAGTGCTATTGGGCTCGAATTGGCAAACCCTTTTGAGTATAGACAACTTGTGGGGGCCTTGATGTTCTTGGTAAACTCTTGACCGAACATATGCTTCGCTATGAATACTTAGAGTCAATTTATGGTTGAGCCATATCACATACATTGGATCGCTGCTAAGAATCTCTTGAGATATCTCCGTGGCACAATCAACTATGGACTGAGATACACTGTCGGGAATTTGCGGTTACATGGATATTCTGATGCTGGTTGGGCTGACAATGTGATAGATTGAAAGAGCACATAGGATGTTGCCTCTCATTGGGGTATGCTTCAATTTCATGGATGAGCAAGAAGGAGAAAGCAGTTGCTTTAAGCACTCGTCGAGGTCGAATATATTGTTGCTAGTATGGCCTATTGTGAAGTTGTCTGGTTGAGGAAGCTCTTCAATGAAGCTATTCGAGCACGTGCTGGATACCATTGTGATCTATTGTAACAACCAGAGTGGGATTCACCTTTCAGAGAATCTTGTGTTCCACGACTGCTCCAAGCATATTGACATTAGGTACCACTTTATTCGGGATATGGTACAACGGGGAGCAATAAGGCTCCAACACATTAGGATCGATGAGCAGATTATTGAGATCCTCACGAAGCCCTCGGGGAAGGTCACCTTCAGAGAGAGACTTGGAGTCGTGGAAGGACGCTCCCACGAGGGTCCAACTTGAATTGGACATTGAGCTCTGGGAGCTTCTGGGGGCTTGGGGTACTTCTTAGAGCTATGAACGACCATAGGGTGAGTGGTTCACCTTCCCCTATAGGTGTATTTTGTACAGGGTAAATTGTTCACCTTCCCCTGTGATAGCTCATAATGTTTAACATGTGTGTAGGGTGAGTGGTTCACCTTCCCCTACGATTGGTGAGATGTGTGTAAGGTGAGTGGTTCACCTTCCCCTACGATTGATGATATATGCATAGGATGAGTGGTTCACCTTCTCCTGCAGATGCCCCAACATACATCCTACCCATGTAGTTCGAGACTCATGGGAAGAACCTCTCATCTGGCCAATGAGTTGGGAAAAGTGGATAGGGACCATAGCACACTACAGATGGACACATCCTGTACTGTCGTATTCCCTATGTCTAAGATGCGTGGTGTTCAATTTTTTTTTTTTTTTTACACATGGTGAATCGGTAATTCTTTAGAGTAATCTAGGGGAGACCCAGGATCAATCCTCATGGTCGCCAATATAACACCAAGGATATATCCAGCAGCCTGCAAGCCAAATATACCAGATCTTATGATTTAGCAAGAGTCAAGACTCATCGGAAAAGGGGAGTCTACTCCTTGAGCTGAGATCATAGCAAGCCATATACTCAATGATATTTGAACTGCGGTCACTTGGGTTTCACCCAAGGAAACTTTCCGTCAAACCACACATCACTGTATGCATGGTGTTCAAAAACTTGATCATTCAGGATAAAATTCGATTGGGGTTCTACCCTTGGGCTGACTTTGGTCAGTGGAGAGTGGCAAGGTCTTGTGACTCACTCCTGATTGATTCTTCTTCATTATTACATCAGTGTTCAACAAAGTTGAGATGAGATGCTAAGACGGTACATGATGACAAAATGGCGTGATGATGGATGGATTGGCAGGTGGCATTCTCCCTAGTTGAGAGAGTGTTAAAATTGGCAACTAGGGCCAAATTCCACTTTGGACAATTAATTTGATAGAGATAATTATTGCATTGAATTCCTCTTTTTGAGAGGACCAAAACTGACCTAAAGATCATCAAATTTGGATGAGGAGAAATATGTTTTTGAGGTCAAGCACACACATGTGCAAATTGTCAAGGTCGGCCACATCATCATGTGGCTCATGAAGCCTAATGGACATGTCTCTTGGCCCTCAACGACTTGTATAAATAAAAGAGACCTCCATCCTCATTTGACACCTCATCAACTCAACATATTCTTCTCTCCTCATCTGATTGGTCTGTACCCCTTATTGGGCATCTCTTTTTCTCCCTCGTGTGGCAAAAAGAAGGTCGAATTTCAGATATGTTGCAGGGTTTGACCAACATTGACTATTTGACCAAGTTCGACTATGATTTTTGTGGGAATCTTTCTGTTTGGGCAGGTCGCATTGTTTGACACACAAATCGAGATTTTCTGGGCATGTTGACTGGCTTGATCGCAGGCTTGAACACTGGGTTGACAACTGTTTTATTGATTGTTTTGGTTTGATTTTGACCAGTAAAGAAGGGCGAGTTTGACTGTGTTTGACCGAGCTACATTGAGGACAATTTGCTAATGTGTTGGCCAACATTGACTTCATGGTTAGGGCAGATTTTGACTGCTGTTTACTGCAGATTTGATAGGGTTGTTTTGACTGTGATTTGGCAAGTCAATTTTGACTTTTGTACTCTCTTTGCTGAACATTTGACATAATAATCAGAAGAATTGATCAAAGGGTTTTCCTCATCTTTTGGAGTTTTTTCATGGCATTCGCCAAATCGTGGTGTTCTCGTCTTGGCTTGCCTTCTGCATTTATTGTTTATGTTTTATCTATAGTTATTGTCAATGTGATTGCTATTAGAAATTGTCATTGGGCTATCTAAAGGACATTGAAGTAATTATTGCAAGCATAGAGCATACCATTGTTAACGAAATTTAAAACAATAAATCTTCTGGAGATCATCTTAGCCATAGCTCTGCTCATTGGTGCTCTGTTCTATTTCTTGCTATATATAGTTAAACTAGTTAGATACATACGTTAAAATGTAGCAATAGTTTGTTTGTCCCCTTCGGTTGCCCTACATTTGCTTTTAGATGGACTTTATGGGCATGCAAGGCATAATACTATGGCATAAAGTGACAAGGATCTTGTTATATGGGATCATAAATTGTCCAAAAAGCTTAAAAGGATCTACAAGCCATGGCTTTACAACCCCCACAAGACACAAAACATCAATATGATAAGGGATGGACCGAATTTAAAACATAGTTCCGTATTGTGTAAATTTGGGTATGTGTGTTAGGTTCTAATTTTGTCTGCATGTTGGTTTGTGTGCGTTGTGATTATTCGCATATGGATATCATATGTGATGTAGAGGTGGTTTATGAGCACCAAATTGCATGAACGACAATCTCTTGACTTATTGCTAAACAAGTAATGGTTGGTAGTAAGGATACTTGCAAATCTTTTAGGATGTTCCTCAAACAAGAATACAAAGTATTGTGCTATATGGCCAACAATTTTTTTTTTGTGTGGATCTAATTCTAAGATAAGGATACAATATAGAACACACATATTAATGACTGAACTAGCCAATAAAAGGAACAAGCATGCACACCAAAAAGGACTCTTGGGTTAATACTGCAGAAAATCCTTATTTAAAATTCCTCTCTCTCAAAGCAACAATGCATTCTTTTGTGCAAATTGTATTAATACAAGGGATCATCTTTATAAGTGATTTTAAGTTCTCTCGCTACCTGATATATGCTAAATGCTTTCCTGCATGCCTCACATGAACCTAGGAACATCCCCAGTGACACATGTAACTTGTTGCATGTCTCGTACAAGGCAACCTTCCCAATTAAACACATTGACAGAAGTAGTAGTTAACTTCCAAAACTGTTATCATTTAAGCTAGATAGTCATGATATAAGATGTAGCAGCATGGATTTATGTGAGGATAGGAAGGTGGAAAGAACTTGGCATGAGACTCAAAGGACACAGAGAACGTCATTAACCAGAAACTAGAGGATGACATATGGAGATAACAAGGGGTATGTTTTTGGGCACTCAAAGGGAGATGTAGGAGGTTTCTTGAACAACATAACAAGAGTAAATAATGTAGTCTGAGATCACATTGGAAGGTGCATGCTTGGAAAACATTGAAAACCATCAAGGAGGGTCCAAATAAGTAGATTCTCAATGATGGCATATTAGAGAATTATTTCAACGTACAATGATGAAGCACGACCCTTATTGTGAGAGCGACGCTAATGCATACCAAGTTGAAAGGAAATGGTCTCGAAGAGATGCATTTAACCACATAGCCAGTAGATGGTGTGTGCATGAGCCAAGGAATTGGAGTGCATGCACATATGGGCTAATAAGAGTACAATCAAAGCTATGCCAATTGGGAAGAAAGTTTTGGTGTGCAATTTCCAGGGTTGATGTAAGGGCATCCTATTCTCTCTTGGATTGAAATTGCTGTTAGTTTTGGTGACATTTGTTCTGGACATCTTTTGGCTTGTGGTTGTCTATGCTTGTGATTTTAAGTTATCTTACTACAATTACATATCACATGTGATGCGATTTTGTTTCATATTAATGCTTCTTTTAATTGGGTTGATGTGATAACATCCTTCTCTCTATCTTGCTAACATTGCTGATAGTTTGGGTGTCTGTCATGCCCTATGTAATTATACAAATATTAATTAAAATTAACACTTCTATATACTGTTAATATAAAAGTATTCATTTTTAACATAAATATAAGATATTTTAAGTTATAATTATTTAATTAACACTTGATTATATATATGTATAAGATATACTTTCAAATTATATTTAAATAAAATATGATTAAAATTAAACAAATAAACTATTCTAAATAGCAAACCTATGCTATACGCAATCTAACATTAAAGCTCCATGTACTACCAAAAGATGACTTAGTAATTACGTGATAAGGAGGGCGGTAAAGGAAGGCGGCGATTGCCTAACTTAACATATATATACTTGCACCTGTAACCCACACTTGATTATATATATGTATAAGATATAATTTCAAATTATATTTAAATAAAATATGATTAAAATTAAACAAATAAACTATTCTAAATAGCAAACCTATGCGATACACAATCTAACATTAAAGCTCCACGTATTACCAAAATATGACTAAGTAATTACGTGATAAGGAGGGCGGTAAAGGAAGGCGGCGACTGCCTAACTTAACATATATATACTTGCATCCGTAACCCACAAGGAGGGGGGGGGGATTTTTACAGAGAAGAGAGCTACAGATTGGAAAAAAGTTGATTGTTCAAACTTGTTCTTGGAAAAAGTCTTGACTATTCTTGGAATTCTGGGCACGGGGGCCAGAAGAGAGATTTGAATTCTGGATCTAGGGACTGTACTAGTAGACCCTAGATTGTCTGGGAGGTAAAGATTGGTTTGGTAACAACATCAGCTGCATCTGCGAGAAGAGCCACAACCCAACACATCTTCAATTCATCCCAACTATTCTTCTGCAATTTAATTTTTTGTTTGCTTAAAAAATTATATTAAGTTTTTACAATTAAGCATAACTGCCCCCCAACCCTGGCACCACTAATATGATCTTCTCAAAATTTGTCAATTTCGAAGTAGGTTTTTGGTTGGAGGCACCCTTTAGGTGAATTATGTTAGAATTTTGGGTTGTAGACTTAGGCGCGCACACACTAGATCTGGTAACAGTCTCAAATTAACTAATAAATTGAAACACAATGATGTGCCTAACCAAAAACAAATTTTGGACAACGAAACTTATAAAACTAGAAAACATATCATGCACAGTAACATATTACACAAGTTTTTCTCAATCAACAATTCTTCTCTTAACCTACTTGGGCTCCCTTACTGGGATAATGGCCCTTGAGAAAATTACATATACAATAATTACCCTTGATCTGATCTAGTGGATCAAGCCCTAGATTCATACTTGATTTGGCTGATCTGGATCTCCTTTAATGCTTTGTGCTCTTTCTTGGACTTGGTATCTCATTCACAAAAAACTTGTAATATTACTCATGCATATCTCTTGCTTGAGAGAGATTTTGAGAGAATCTCTCTCAATGTCTCGTGCCCCTGCACGTCTTTGTGCTGTTTTGCCAACAACTAGCCATCACAACCCTCTTTGTTGTCAACAGGCCATCTCGACCGTCTTTGCTCTCAATAGGCCATCTCGGTCGTCATTGCTGTCAACAGGCCCAGCTCGGCCCTATTTGCCTGACTTGGCCCTCTCGGCCCTCTTTGCTATCAACAAGCACTCTTTGACCTCTTGGCTGTCAATAAGACCTCCTCTCCCTCGTGCTATCGACAAGCCCTCTTGGCCCTCTTGGTTATCAACAAACCCTCTCGGCCCTCTTGGCTATCAATAGGCCCTCTCGGCTTTCTTGGCTATCAAACAGCGCGAGGCTTACTCGACCTTCTCCTCCACAGGATGCTCTCCTACCTACTACATTCCATGGGCCCTCTTGGCCCTCAAGGAGTCTGATGCCTATTCAACGTTCTCCTCCACAAGATGCTCCCTTGTCGACCAATTTCCATTAGTGGTCTTGGCCCTCAAGGGGTGTAAGGCCTACTCGGCCCTCTCCTCCACAAGATGCTCTCTTGTGGACCTTCCATAGGCCCTCTCAGCCCTCCATAAAGTTTGAGGCCTACTCAACCTTCTCCTCCACAAGATGCTCTCTTGCCAACTTGCCATATGCCCTCTTCGCCCTCCATACAAGATGCTCTCTTGTGGACCTTCCATAGGCCCTCTCAGCCCTCCATAAAGTTTGAGGCCTACTCAACCTTCTCCTCCACAAGATGCTCTCTTGCCAACTTGCCATATGCCCTCTTCGCCCTCCATAGGTCTGAGGCCTACTTAATCTCCTCCACAAGATGCTCTCTTGCCAACGCACTATAGGCCCTCGTGGCCCTCCATATGTTTGAGACCTACTCGGCCTTTTCCTCCCAAGATGCTCTCTTGCGAACCACCATCCACATGCCCTCCCAGTCCTCAAAAGGTCTGAAGCCTACTCGGCCTTTTCCAACAGATGCTCTATTGTCAACCACAAGAATGAATTACTCACCCTTTTACTTGTACTTTTTCAAAGGGTGTAATACCATGGGTTATTAGAATACCACGAGTCATCAAAATACCAAGGGTTTTATGGGAGCAAAGATCCATAAATTATGTGAGAATACTCCCAATGCTACTCAAAACATCAACAAATTATTGATAGAACAAGTTTTTAATGACATGTTGAATATGGATCATGTGGGAGTTCAACCTTTTTTGACATGTATAATATGGGGTTTTGTGGGATTTCAACCTTTTCTGACATGTAGAATATGGACCTTGTGGGATTTAAACCTTTTGCTAGTAGAAGGTTTATTTATATGTACTATGCATGTAATTGACTTGGTTTATCATTTGCTCCATAAATTTTAGTGATATTTTTGTCTCTTTTATGTTCTCTGACACTTGCACCAATCAGTTAACAATTTGTACAATATTTTGTGACCTGGGCACCTTTATCTACATGCCGTAGGCATTGTGGACTCAATTATTGCCATATATTCCAAGGATACTGGCAGCTTTTGGCCTTATCTTAAGTTGAAAGTTTCTTGGCATATTGCAGGGCTTCCTGGAGTGGTCTTTGTTCTGCCAGATTCATATGTGGATGCAGAATATAAGGATTATGGAGGTCAGAACTCGAAGTTATCAGCTCAGTGGTTTCTCTTTTTGTTTTCTCAATTTAGGTTTGGCCGTTTCAAAATATTTTTTGTATGGTGTTTCAGCGGAACTATTAGTTGATGGGAAGATAGTTGAGAGATCTCCAGAAAGACAGCGTCGTGTCACTCCTGCCCCTCAGCGGAATAATGATAGACCCAGATATAACGACAGAACAAGATATCAAAGAAGAAGGGAAAATCAAAATCAAGGTAAGCGATGTGTATGCTATACTTTGTTACATGTCAAAGGGAAAAAAGTTGTCTTATCAACCTTTTGCCTCATCACTTATGTTTGCAATCAGATATATACATGTTTTTGCTTCAGCTGTGTCAAAATTTTTGTCTCTTATGCATGTGGATTTTATTTATTATTCACGCAGGTCGTTGATCAGCATACTCTCCTGAAAATTAGCGAAAATGGACAATTGATGGTATGCCATAGACTAGAACAGGTGCAATAACATGATTGTGATGTAATGCTGCTTCAAATTGGTCATCATTAGAACATCCCACATTGGTTGTTTGCTGTACACCTTCATAACAAGGGTCTTTTACCTTCTGTTAAGGTGGGTGTAATTTTGTTTTCCTGAAAAACATGTTATGGGAGTCATATATAAAGTTAGCATTTAGACTGCTCTGTTAGATGGACTTCATTTAATAGCTAGCTTATGGATTCCTTAACTTGTAAATGAGACATACTAATGGCAAGGTTAGGTTTTTTGGATGCTTTCGAGGATTAAGTCTAGAATATTATGTCATTAAACTTGTAAAAAAGACATTCTATAATGGCAAGACTACGTATTTGTATTCTTTGATGATAAGTCCGGAGTATAATGGTTTACAACTCTATATTGGCAAAGACTATTTAATGCTTTAAGTATATTTCCTCACGGCAGTTTCTACTTGGTTTTACAATGTTGCCGTTTTCTTTTGAAATAGAAATTGGAAACTACTTTGGTTTCTAAATTTTTCTCTTGGTAAGAGTGTCAGAGGAAATGCCTTTGTTATGAGAATGCAACTTGGCGTTTTTATTAAGCCCATTTTGTTAATTTTGATAATGGCTTTATTTATTCAACTACTAGGTAAGTGTATTGGTAGAGGGCAAGGGAAAAATTCTTTGTTGATATTGTCATTTTGTGCCTTATGTTGTATTGTAGAGCCCAGTTTTTGTGAGTGGACTGTAATGAACATAGCCTTTAGGGGTTCATTTTGGTGTTGGTTCCTGCTGAGGTGGTGATACCAAGATGTTTCAGAGGGCATATTCGATTACTCTATCGATGTAGTAACATTCTTCGATTTCAAAATGCGGAACCTGTGCTTATAAGTAATGGCCATCTGATAGAATGAGAATTACGCTTAGCTAGGTCTGAAATATGTCTGTTGGATACAGTTCAAAGTATATGCTGTTTACCAGCAAGCTTCGACTGATTCTTAATTACACGTGTTGTATTTGTTTCCTAACATTGAACGCCAAAGTGGCCAAATCCAGACGACATTGGTGTTATGTATTCAAATGTCTATTGATTTTGATGGTTCTTTAATTCAAGTTCCAGCTTTTCAGGTCAGGAACTGCAATTTTCCGAATCTTTGTTGCCCCCTTATTGCCTGATATACTTCGATTACTTGATAATTTTAGAAGCTGGTTGTTATGGCTTTCATATGGTAGTTATCTTCTATTGGCCTACTCCAGATCAGAGAGGGAACTTGAAAAGATATGGTCTGCCCTGATCTGAGATTGGTAGAATTCCAGTATTTATCAGATATTTTTTCTTTTAAAGAAGCGTGAAATATTTGTTGGGTGTGGAAGGTGATTTAGGATTGTTGTGATAGCTAGTAGGATATTGCAATATTAACCCCAAACAATGGGTGATTTTTTGATAAACGAATATTGTCTAATTTTGTCTTTTGTAGTTTCTTATTGAAGTATATCTGGTTTCTTCTTCTCTAAGAACCTTGCCGAGTGACAACTTTCAAAATCGTTATGATTGGTATTTTGCATTCTTGTGTTTCAAGTGTCATTGATTTCCAGTGATATCTTTGGAGTAGTATATTTACTTTAATTTAGCATTTGAAGTTCGTTGGGGTTTAATTTAGTATTTGGAGGGTAATTGTCTCTAGAAAAAAGTATATTTGCTGATCTTATTAAATTGCGGTGGGTGATGATACGGTCATTATTTTTACACTAGAACCATGTCTAAAGGAAGGTCCTTAAAGTAAGGGACTTTTTATAACTAAATATACTATAGAATTATTGATTTTTAAGAAAGATTTCGGACAAATTTTTGCCTTATTTTTGCGTAATTTTTGACTTGTCAGGGGGGGTGGCTGTGTTGGTCTACAGTGTTCTATTTGTAGCATCTTTTTTCACTTACGATTACTTGAAAATTTGAAGGGTAATCTGCATGCGGAGAGAGATTGTATAGTTGTTAATATTTGTTGGGTGTGGAAGGTGATTTAGGATTGTTGTGATAGCTAGTGGGATATTGCAATATTAACCCCAAACAATGGGTGATTTTTTGATAAACGAATATTGTCTAATGTTGTCTTTTGTAGTTTCTTATTGAAGTATATCTGGTTTCTTCTTCCCCAAGAACCTTGCCGAGTGACAACTTTCAAAATCATTATGATTGGAATTTTGCATTCTTGTGTTTCAAGTGTTTGTACGTAGAACATAATCACGATGTTCATTGATTTCCAGTGATCTCTTTGGAGTAGTATATTTACTTTAATTTAGCATTTGAAGTTCGTTGGGGTTTAATTTAGTATTTGGAGGGTAATTGTCTCTATAAAAAAGTATATTTGCTGATCTTATTAAATTGCGGTGGGTGACGATACGGTCATTATTTTTACACTAGAGCCATGTCTAAGGGAAGGTTCTTAAAGTAAGGGACTTTTTATACCTAAATATGCTATATAATTATTGATTTTTAAGAAAGATTTCAAACAAATTTTGCCTTATTTTTGACTTAGGGGGGGGGGGGGTGGCTGTGTTGG
Organism: Pinus albicaulis; assembly: GCA_034641835.2. NCBI lineage: Eukaryota > Viridiplantae > Streptophyta > Pinopsida > Pinales > Pinaceae > Pinus > Pinus albicaulis. The sequence goes on from CM076583.1 coordinate 606,572,557, forward strand.
TCTACAGTGTTCTATTTGTAGTATCTTTTTTCATGTACGATTACTTGAAAATTTGAAGGGTAATCTGCATGTGGAGAGAGATTGTATAGTTGTTAATATAAGGGGGCGGGGTAGGCAGTAAGTAATCAATACCCACGACACCTTAATTGCGACAAGAAATTTAGGAATGTTTTTGAGTGTTAAATAATGGGAATTGATTCTGTAGCTTGGTGGTGGTTGTGAAATAATAACATGGCTTGGTTCTCTTGTCAATTGATACATGAAATTTAATAATGATGGGAATGTTTTTGAGTGTTAAAATATGGAAATTAATTCTGTAGCTTGGTGGTTGCGAAATAATAACATGGCTAGGTTCTCTTATCAATTGATACATGAAATTTAATAATGATAGGGGTAAGAATTTATGTAAGGTTTGGTTGTGTCAATTGTCAATTTCATCATATGACAATGTTGAGAGTTTTTCTTCCATGGTCTTTTCCTTTCTTCTCCTACTCTTTTATTGTGAGTTGTTTCATTAAACTCACAATTCCTGAAGGTCTATATGGTTAATATCATTTGGCTTTGGCATGCTGTGGTTGATCATGTCATATGTTATAACTCAAGTCCACTCATTTCCATTGCTAGACAGAGATCTAATTACAACTCATCTATCAAAACTTGTTTGTCTGGGTCCTTGTCTTTGTGCTGGCACTTGGATTAACAACTTTTTCCTTGTTTAAAATTTCCTTAATCTACCTATTATCTTGATCATACATGAGCAAAGTTAAGATTGATCCACTTTGCAATGGTATTTATTTCATTTTGTCATAACCATTCCTCAACTCTATTGTCTCTTATGCAGGAAAGAAAGTTCTCGTTTGCATCTAGCAACCACTAACATTATGGCCATCCATAATATTTTGTATTGCTAGCCTTTCCTGATCATTTTTAAAAGCAATGGTAATGCTGATTTATTTTTAGATTGGAGACGATCAAACATGAATGTAATGGTATTAAGTTTTAATGTGTAAAGGGTTTGGGATATAAAAGGTTGATTTTTTTCACTTATTTGGACAAAAGTAATTTAGGACTAGTGTTGAACATAACTTGATTTTTTTTCATGGATGGTCAATCAAATAATGTGGGAAAATGGTAAGAGCCCTTGTTTTTTTCCTTGATTAAAATCTCCTTAATCTGCCTATTATCTTGATCATACATGAGCAAAGTTAAGATTGATCCACTTTGAAATGGTATTTATTTCATTTTGTCATAACCATTCCTCAACTCTATCGTCTCTTATGCAGGAAAGAGAGTTCTCTTGTTTGCATCTAGCAACCACTAACATTGTGGCCATCCATAATGCTTTGTATTGCTAGCCTTTCCTGATCATTTTTAAAAGCAATGTTAATGCTGATTTATTTTTAGATTGGAGACGATCAAACATGAATGTAATGGTATTAAGTTTTAACGTGTAAAGGGTTTGGGATATAGAAGGTTGATTTTTTTCACTTGTTTGGACAAAAGTAATTTAGGACTAGTGTTGAAACGTAACTTGTTTTTGCAAGTACAACGTACTTTTCATTGTTTCATGGATGGTCAATCAAATAACGTGGGAAAATGGTAAGAGCTCTTGTTTTATAAACCTTTTTATTGAGATTTTGTATAGTAGGTGTAGCATCGGGTGTGCTCTAGCCTTGAAATTTTGTGGAGGGGCTAGGACACATTTGATCTCTGAAACCCAGAAAGGGATTTGAGAAATTTCAGTTGGTGTTCAAGTTATTCAAATAATTAATTATTTTAATGGATTTCCTATGTCTAAACTTAGACAAATAAATAATTAAAGTGAATTAATTAACACATGTGCTGAAATTGTCTTAAGTCACATGGATCAAGCAGTCTTTTAATCTTAGCTGTTGATGGATGATTTAATCTCGATCGTTGAAGGGTTCAACAAAAAATATAAAAGAAAGGCTTGAGAGTCAGTTGGTAGACACATAGTTGCAGAGCTGAGGAATAGATTTGGAATTCTAGGGCGGGTTTGCTAAGAATTTCAAGAGGAATTTCCTGCAGCGAGGGGTAGTATTGGCTAAGGAGATGATCTGATCCCAGAGCCAAGAGTCAGTGAGAGGTAGAGGAGAAACAACAAGGACAACGGAGAGAAGCATCTACGCAGGTGCTACGCAACTGCTACACAGGACAACGCAGAGGCTCCAGAGGGTTTCAGATTTACGCAGGAGGGCTTCAGGGCCAACGTAAGGCCTACATCACCCTTCCAGGGGTTACACAGTCCCTCTCTGGGCAGTGCAGTGGCATTCTGTGGCTAGCAGGGCTGACGCTGGGGCTTCAGGGGTAACGCTGAGGGTTTCCAGGGCAAGATTCGGGCTGAGTTTTGTAAATCCCGTTTGAGGGTGTGGATCAGTTAGATATTTGGCACTAGAACTTCAGGTTAGTTGTAGATTTGATTTCTTTTATTCTCTGTCAGGTTTTCCAGATCTAGAACCCAGATTTACTTTTCTCAGAACTACTTAATAATAAACCCTCATATCTGTTGCACCGGTTTTCCTGCTTTGGGTTTTTTTTCGGGGACTTATGTCCAAAAATCCATTTGTCACTTTGTTGCATGGGCGTATTATTCAGTAAATGATCTGCATGTGTAGGCTGTATTTGTGTTTATTTCAGTATTTTCTGCATTTAATTTCTGAAAATAACTTGTATTAATTAAATCAAGTAGGAGAAATAAACCAATACATTGCAGTAGAATTTTCACATGGTATCAGAGCGATAACAGATCAAGCTGAATCTCCAACAATTAGCTGAAGAAATATTTTTCTGCAGGGTGGCAGAAGAAGTAGCAGATTCGGAAAGGGCATCTTGACAGAAGGAGAATGCAGATCTAGAAGAGGACAACGCTGAAGTTGCAGAAGGCCTTCAGGCTTACGTAGACCCTTCCTAGGGGAGCGTAAGGACTGTGTCACCCAGTCTGGGGTTACGCAATCCACTTCTGAGTAGCGCTGAGGCTGCGTTGGGCCAGTCAGGAAGACGCAGTCTAGTCACTTATCCAGTTGCAGAAGAATTTTGCCAAGATCTGGAATCAGTGTTTCAGATCTTTAGTAGCGCTGGTGGGGTAGAGATTCTGCAGGTTCAGAATTGTGCCTAGCTAAGGAAACAAAGGTGGGAGGAAGATAATTATTCAATAGATCTGAGATTTGATCAGGAGGATCAGAGAGTACTGTCCGTTTGTGTTTTGGTGGAGAAGATTTCCTGGAGGGAAATCGGTCTTCAGCGGAAGCAACTACTAGAGGGTTTCTAGTCACCAAGAAACCCAGATCCAGAGAAAGAAGTACTGTTTCTATCAGATCTGAGCAAAGATGGCTCGATATGGACTTAGGGATCAAGATAGATTGGACGACATGTCCAACTATGTTATTTGGAGGGCTAGAATCCTCTCAGTTCTGGATGAGTACGGTCTCAAAGAGCATGAAGAGAAGGTTCTTGCTGTACCAACCGATGCAGATCCTCTCAAGAAGTATGAAGAAAATCAAGTGCGAACGAAGCGTTTGATCATAGATGGAGTCAAGGACCACGTTATACCTCATATTGCTGGGAAGACTACAACAAATGACATGTGGGTAGCCTTGGACACTATGTACCAAGGAGGCTCCGTACAAAGAAGAATGCTTTTGGAGAACCAGATGCGGTTGTTCCAAATGATGGAGGGTGACGAGATAGATCCATTCCTCTTTAGGCTTCAAGCCATTCGAGATTAGCTGGTTGGCATTGGTGCTACTCCAGATGAGGGGCTCTTAGTGAGAACTGCTCTAAATGCAACCTCAGAGGATTGGGAAACGTTTGTCCAGAGCATTTTGGGAAGGGCAGTGTTACCATCTTGGGCTGACATGTGGGCTATCCTCCGCTAAGAGGAGATCAAGAGGGTCACTTGGGAAACGTTTGTCTAGAGCATTTTGGGAAGGGCATTGTTACCATCTTGGGTTGACATGTGGGCTATCCTCTGCCAAGAGGAGATCAGGAGGGTCACCAAGCGACAAAATATCAGTGGAGGAAGCAGAAAGGCCAAAGTCAAGGAAGAGGAGGAGGATGTAACCCTTGCATCAAGGGAAAAGAAACATCAAAGGAAGAAGAAGAAGGACCTTTCCAAGGTCAGATGCTTTAACTGTGGTGATCTTGGACATTTGGCCAACAGTTGTCCTAAGAAGAAGTACAAAGGCTCTTCTGATTCCAAGGCTGCGACAACAAAGGATGATGGCTTTGATGATGATGCAACCATGAGTGCTCATGTGCCTCGAGAGAAGAGGTGGGATGACATGGATTTGTAGAGCATTTACAGATAGTGTGGCAGGGTTCTTGAGTAAGCCCTACTCTTGGATCACATACGAGCAACGAGAGCCTTAAGATAGTAGCGGGATGAGTCGGGAGATGGTTGCAGAAGGCCACATTGAAGCGGAAGAGGGAGCTGAAGAGGGAGCAACGTAATGCAGAGGCAACAACAATGTGGAGGCAACAACACAAAGGGCCCGATGGGACTTCAGCAACACAGAGAAGCTGTGCTCACACAGTGCAATGTTGTAGCATGGCAGTGTCTCCAGGAAGACAATGTAAATCAGCATCTAGGGAGCTTCGGTGGTGGAGGGAAACTTGACTTATCTGTCAAAGAGTTGGGCAGAGTCTTTTAATATCTTACTTCTCAACAACTGAGTTGCAGTGCAACAGCTAGCAGTGGCAGTGCTATGGGCAACATGATGCAACAAGTTGAGAGGGAGCTGCAATATAGATGTGGTAGTGTCAGTGCAGTGGCATGGGCAGCAGTACAGAGAGCAGCAGTGCAGTAGATGGAGGGCAGTGGGCTAAGCATCAGCAGCACAAAATCCAGCTTCAAGATCTTGTAGTGCATGGTGTGGATGCATTGCTAGAGTACACTTTCCTAGAGCACCTCCGTGCTAAGACAGAGTGTTGAGACTTTGTATAGTTGGTGCAACATCGGGTGTGCTCTAGTCCTGAAATTTTGTGGAGGGGCTAGAACACACTTGATCTCCAAAACCCAGAAAGGGATTTGATAAATTTCAGTTGGTGCTCAAGTTATTCAAATAATTAAATATTTTAATGGATTTCCTAAGTCTAAACTTAGGAAAATAAATAATTAAAGTGGATTAATTAACACGTGCTGAAATTGTCTTTAGTCACATGGATCAAGTAGTCTTTTAATCTTAGCCATTGATGGATGATTTAATCTCGACCGTTGAAGGGTTCAACGAAAAGTATAAAAGAAAGGCTTGAGGGTCAGTTGGTAGACACACAATTGCAGAGCCGAGGAATAGATCTGGAATTATAGGGCGAATTTGCTAAGAATTTCCAGAGGAATTTCCTGCAGCGAGGGGTAGTATTGGCTAAGGGGATGATCTGATCCCAGAGCCAAGAGTCAGTAAGAGGCAGAGGAGCAACGACAAGGACAACAGAGAGAAACAACTACGCAGGTGCTGCGCAACTGCTATGTAGGACAACGTGGAGGCTCTAGAGGGTTTCAGATTTATGCAGGAGGGCTTCAGGGCCAGCGTAAGGCCTGCATCACCCTTCCACGGGTTACGTAGTCCCTTGCTGGGCAGCGCAGTGGCATTTTGAGGCTAGCAGGGCTGATGTTGGGGCTTCAGGGGCAGTGCTGAGGGTTTCTAGGGCCAGATCCGGGCTGAGTTCTGTAAATCCCGTTTGAGGGTGTGGATCAGTGAGATATTTGGCACTAGAACTTCAGGTTAGCTGCAGATTTGATTTCTTTTATTCTCTGTCGGGTTTTCCAGATCTGGGACCTAGATTCACTGTACTCAAAACTATTTAGTAATAAATCCTCATATCTGCCTCACGGGTTTTCTCGCTTTGGGTTTTTCTAGGGACTTATGTCCAAAAATCCATGTGTCACTTTGTTGCATGAGCATATTATTTAGTAAATGATCTGCATATGTAGGCTGTACTTGTGTTTATTTCGGCATTTTCTGAATCTAATTCCAGAAAATAACTTGTATTAATCAAATTTTATTTACATCATGCTAGATGCCCCTTTTCATTATAGGAACTTTTAGTGACCTATTGTAATTTTTCTCTAGGGTTTTAGATAATTAGAGCTTTTAACCAAAATTTCTTTTCTGTTTCAGTAGTAGGACAAATAGTTCATTCAGTAATACAATGCTTGAATAAGCGAAACTGTCCACAATGAGAAGCACTGCTTTCTTAGCAACACAACACCTTATTTCAACACAATTTCATAATTCATTTAATCCACAGATTCAACAACAAATTCAGTACACGTTCCACAAAGTTTGAACAATAAGTAATATACCCTAACCATCTACCAAATATCTGGGCTATCCACAATAATTATGCGATTAGAAATTCCTACGAAATTTGATTGGAAGAACTTAAGGATGAAGCGATTCTTTTGCTACAGAATTCAATTGAGGGTTACTAGACTTTAGAAATTGGGACCGAGAGGATGAATAAACTTTGTTCAGGGTTTGTCCCACAAATTGTCTCTGAAATATTTAGGAAATTCCTCCCAGAATCTGTCTCGGACCATTATGTACCACATCAAATCTCACTAGTCCGTCAGGTAACCTCAAGGAGTCTTGACTTCTCTTTTAACAGATTATATTTATGCTCAGAATATTTTGGGTAACTTCAAAAAGAAACCTTGTTGGTTTGTCTCAAGTGATTTTCATATTGATTCATCATAGTAAGGCCATAGAAAATCTGCCTAATTTGCCTCGAGGACTTTCGACTGCCTCAAGGATTTCAGCTTGCTAGCCTCAAAGATTTCTATTGCCTCAAGAATGTGACCTCTTACTCAAAGGTATTTCGGCCTGCTTCAAAGGGTCTTTTTCTCGTGTCACAAAATGAACCTGCAATGATTAAGTCTAAGAAAACTTCGATCTGTCCAGGAATTGTCCTCAGAGAAACTCGTCCAGCTTCAGGGTGACTAGATCTTTCCGAAAATAGTTCGTTGCTTCTTCAGATAGTTAAATCCCTATTGCCAGAACAAAATAAATTTGACTAGGTAGGGTGGGTTCACCTCCCACCTAAACTAGTCCAAGGAGAAAATGGGGTCTTAAAACCTGTGTGGAAAAAGTCGGCAAAAAGTTTTGACATTTTGAAAAAATCCCGAATTTTTCTCGGAGCAGACTTTATCGGCCGACTTTTTCATCCCTGAAAAAGTCGCGATTTTATCCTCGAAGTCCCGACTTTTTGCAAAAAATCGTGAGTGAGATAGTTTCTTTAATAATTTTTTAATTCTTTTTTGAAAAAATCAGGATTTTTTTCAAAAATGAATATTTTGTATTTTTTTGGTTTTGCCGACTTTTTCAAAAAACCCCCGACTTTATCGAGTTTTTCAACTTTTAGACCCTTGCCTATTTAATCCCGACTTCGACTTTTTCCACATTGCTTAAAACCCTCAAAGCCATGTGCTCAAAGAGAAACAGAGACAAAAAAATCCAATCCAATGATGCCTTAATTAATTCTAACCCTCTTGTATTTATGCATTTCTTTGAGGGAAATTTTCTCCATAATTAATTGAGTGGGGTTCACAACAAACCCCAAATTTGGAATTTTTTGCCCCAACTGCCCCAAGCTTGCCCCCTGTTGCCCAAACATTGGGAATTTTGGGGTTTCTCCCTTTATCCAAGACTATAGCCTACATGGATTGATAGGCTACTTCGTCCCTTGGGCCAATTAATCCTTTGGGAACATTACACATGCCTTCCCGACATTGCTTGTCCCCAAAACAATGATAGATTTGGGTGCAATAAAAGTTGTCCCCTTGCGTTCAATGGTAAAGATCGCTCACTTGCCTTACATCCTCGTTTTTGGTCATTTTCAATTTCTATACCAACGTAGCACCTTCTCTGCCCTAACTTGGGAGATCTTGGGTTGGTAAGAGGTATCTTCTTCAGCCCAGCCTTTGGTGGAGCTGCTTCGTGATATAATGAGGGCATTGGAGATTTTTTTAATGCCAAACTTTTTCTACTCATTTTTATCGTAGCTTCTTGTAGCACCCTTGTTTGGACATGCAACTGGTTTTTCTCTTCTTCCTTTGCATTCAAATTTGCCTTTAATTTTGAAAAACTCCTTATGCTTCTGGACTCTCTCATAACTCCTAATGTTGAAAATAACCTCATAAGGAGCGCTGCCATACTTGCCCTTAGAACCTCAGATTGATTTTGCACTTGCAATTGAGGAAAAGTTGTAATGGGCATCTTCCCCTTGTTTTGTATGCTTGGGTGGATCCAATTTTTGGTCAACTAGATGTAGATTTTTAGACAGCAAAAGATCACAAACAATTCGTATATTCTTTTTCACTAACATCCTGTCCCCTTTAGGGACTGAAGAGGGTGGAGTACCTCTTGCACCAATACGTTGGTTCCTGTCACTAGCTACTCTACCTTGACAGGTCGCGCCCTTGTATAAGCCCTTTTGTCAATGGCAAGAGCCAATGGTTGTGGAACCATATACTTCAATCTTGCAGTTCCGTTTTTTGGTTGGCTAATGGAATGAACTTCCTGTAGCTAGCATTGTAACTTCCATATGTTCCAATGGAGACCTTTCTCCCCTCAAGTTAATGCTACCTCTTGGTGTCAACCTTTTAATCCCTTTGATGGAAGTACCTGGGTGAAGTGGCCTAAACCTCTGTATTTGAAACATTCATTTTTACTAAGCGCACTTGAACTAAGGCTATGCGATTTCAACTCTGTCATATTTTGACTACTCATAGAGTTTTCACTCTTTTCCCTGTGTGCCATATTAGACTGGCCTGCAGTTGGAGTATGTATTTCAGATTGACATTTTTGGTCATCAATGTTGGAGGTTGGCTCAACAGATATAATATCAAGATCTTTAGACACTGATTTCTTGACTGTTATATTATGAAAACACTGAAGTTCATATGACCAACTCCCATGTTCAGTGAAAGCTAATGAGGAACCTGTGTAAAGCATAGTTACTGTAGATACAAACACTGTAGGTGGCCACTCAATATCACATGTCGAGTTGACAGATGATGCATGAATAGAGTGGGTAGAATGAATAGACTAGATCCTACTTAATACACTGCAGTTCTAAACAGGGGATGTAATTGAGTTGTATGATGATGAATTCAAACTCCTCTAAGCAGGAGGATAACTGAGGGTCTCGACCATTAGATAAGGAATAAATATCAATGTTATCATACATAATTAACGAGGTCAAACTCTTTTCCAGGACACTGAATTTTCCACCACCTTGATCTTCATTCTCATAATTTTGTTGGCTGCCATCCCCCTTGATTTGAGGTTCACTCGACTCGTCAAGATCAAAACACTTGGCTATTACCTGAAAATTTTAACTTGACTTTATGAGCTTTACCCGTCATAGCCTCTCGAGTTTGATCGTTGTAGATCTCAGGGGACACAATTTCCCAAGCAACCTGTGTTGTATTTTTGGCCAACTATTTACTGTGTTCTAACTTCTTCCATTTTAACTATGAAGTCTTGGTACACTTTAGTAGCTTCTAAATCATGCAATTTTGGACTCTCATCGATAAGTTATCTGGGATCTTTCTGAACAATGTTTGGAACCAAGGTATATTTTTTACTGCATTCATCATCAACTTGAATTTTACTGTTTAATGTCTTCTATACTGGAACTTCCAGAATTGGATCATCAAGGATAAATTCCTCATTCCAATTTCCATCTTACTGAAACCAGAATCTGTTCTTCTTTGGTGGTTTCATCAGCAATGTCCGAGTCATGTGATTTGTCTCCGCCTTTTTCATAATGGAGTTGTCATCTTCTTGCTATCGATCAAGGCATGCCATGTCAAATTTTCCTCTGTTTTGTCCAAAGAGCACATAAAGATTGCCGTGTATGTAAGGGTCGTTGCTTTCCTCATCACAATTGTTTTGTATCTCAGTTATGAGAGATGGGGATCTCTCTAGTTCTATTTGTGAGCACGGAATTTGTGTTAAAAATTTCCTAAAAATGCCATCACATGGCCCTCCTTCCCATTCTTGATAGAAGTTGTCCCTTTCCATTTCTGTGTTGTTATCTTTGTTGACATCAACTGCTACATTATCATAATTCATGGGGCTGGACATGGGACTACTAGATTTATCGTTCCTTTTTAGAGGATATAACTATGACCAATCATTTGGGCGTGCTTTTGCCCCTACTTTAGCTTCTCTTGTCCTTTGTTTTTCCATCTTGGGCTCACCTTTAATATCACTCTATTTGTTTTTCTTGCAGCTAGCCCAAAAATCGTTCCATTTCCTTATACCTGCTTTCTGTTGTGCGCTCTTATCATCAAGTTCAAGAGATTGATCTCATTTATTTACAGGAATGTATGTACACTGACCAGGGTGCACTTGCTCCTCTTAAAACACGTGTTTTATGATGAATTCTTAGTTAAACTGAGGAGGGGGGGGGGGGAGGTGAATCAGTTTAACACATACATGAGCTTTTTAAATTTTTCATCAGCTAATTTACAGCTTACTTTTATAATCAACCTTAGTATATGAACAGTCTTAATATGTTGCAGCAAGTATTAAATTAACGTGACTTCAAACTTATTTTGAGAGCAGCAAACATTAAGCAGATTTGGTAAATCATCTCAGCAAACTGGCAACACAGATAGAGACAACAGATTTAAGTGGAAACCTATAAAGGGAGAAAACCACATCTTATTATTGTTGTGATGCAAAGGCAAGCTCCAACTCCCTCTCACCACTGTTTTTCTGCAGGCACCAACCTACAGGAGGCTCCAACCTCAATTTTGCAAGCTACAACTTGCAAGGAAGCACCAACTCCCTTCATTTTTCAGAAAATTTAACCCGCTAGAGGTTCAACCCTGGCCAATTACTGACAGCTATCAAGTTTCAACTTGATAGGGAAGCTCCAACTTCTTCAATTTACCAAAATAATTGCTCTCTGATTTACCTCAGATATCAGCTCTGTTCTGTAGCATCTCTTTCTGCTCCTCTCTTCCTAATTTTCTCTGCCTCAATTTTCCAAACTCTGCATTCTATCTTCTCACTCTCTCTCACTCCTCTATGCATATTAAGGTGATATTACTTATAGAGATTTTCTTATGACTGTCTGTATTCCTCAGGGAATTTTGAAATAGATGGTCATACCCCTTAGTCTTCTGCCTTCTCATCTTTTTCCCTTACTCAAAAATATAACTGTAGGTACCAATTTAACATTACAGTGGGATATTTGTTCTCTTTCGGAGACTTGCCAATGCATCACAACAATATAAATTAAAATCATTTACATTCAATTACAATGAAAACTCCAGCTTACTCATTCAGCCTTTTGGCTCGCTGCGCATTTGTCTTTTCTTTCACTGTGTCTTTGTCCCTTTCGGCTCTATTTGTTTCCTTGTTCACTGTCGCAGGGTAACGACCATATGCCATACATATGTAATTGTGATTGTGTGTCTGTTGTATATATATAACTGCTGATCTGGCAATCTAATTAAATACCCCAAATAAAATCAGAGTCTGGCGCATATAAAAATGTCTCTCCATTTGCTTTCCCTGCGCTGGCAATTTGAATAAGTGTATGCGGTAGCTTATCTTTTGACATCTTTGATTTACAATCAATCCCCAGTTCACACTCTTCATATACAGAAACTTTACCTGTTTCAAATCTATGGTTAAACCATAGTCCAACCCACTTCATAAGCAATCAAATGAATATTTCAACTTTGGATTACAACTCAATATATCATAAGCCCAAAGCTTATCCTTTGCATATAACAATAATATGCTCAGCGAACAGTTTCATTTATACAAGGTTCGGCTTGCGTTTAGAACTTGAAGTATAACTCGTTTTTCCGCATATGTTAACCTATGTTGAGACTTTATATTGCGCCAAATATCATATCTGACCCACGACACTTTAATTTTATTTATCAATTTCGACTTTGATTTAACCAACGCTTTATCAATCCCAACTTTGGTTAAAACGCAGACTTCAATATATATATAAGAAGTTGGGCCCCACTTGCCGAACTCTTTCTATTCCCTGATGCGATGAGCCTCCTCCATTGAATTCTGATTGCTATTACATCCTTTGTAATTTTCCCGATGCGATGGCATACCTTTAAGCCGGACTTCAAACACACATGAGTCATTGTGTATAATGAATCGGGTCCGGAACTCAATCGCAATCGAAACTTTTGTTAACAAGTTCCGATGCTCTGCTCCTTTTCCGATGCGATGCAACACTGTTTACCGAAACTCAACTATATATCAATCATGGTTTATAAACCCATCGGGTCTGGACTTCAATCGCAATCGCAACCTTTTGTTTACATGTTCCGCTCTCAACTTTTCTCCGATGCGATTGACCACTGTTCATTTAAATGTGCCGATGCGATTGGACTGGAACTTAAATATATAATATCATAATTTATAAACCCATCGGGTCCGGGATTCAATCGCAATCGCAACTTCCATTGAGATGTTCCGATGCTCCGCTTTAACTCCGATGCGATTGATGAGGGTCCCACTGTATATGACTTTGTTTGTATTAAGGCCGAACAATAGGGCGCTTTTCATATATGTATATAGTATGATTCGTTCCTTTGAATATGAAGCGCAACATATAATGTATATGTATACATATATATGCTTTGGACCCTTGTGTATGTAATGCACTGCGCGTATATATAGGTTTTCCGCTTCCGCCTTTATTGTATCCTCTAGTTGTGGTAATGATTCTCGGAATTTATTGTTCATGTATCCTCTAGCCTGGGTAACGATTCTCGGAATTTTCTGTAGAGGGTTCCCATCTTATGGTACTTCGTATATAGTGCTTTGCGCATATATATACTTTGCCGCTTCAGAGTTTAGTGTATCTATCAGCTGGGGTAGAGATTCTCGGAATAACGACTCTGCCTCTGCCTCTGCCTTTGCCTTTCTGCTTCTGCCTTCGTTGCTTCTGCCTCTGCCTTCGCTGTACCTCTGCTGCTTGACCTCTGCCTCAACTGCTCTCTATAAATATTACCTGCTGTCTTCTGCTGCTGTTCTTTGCCTGTCTCTACATCTGCTGCCTTCTTTGCCATCAATGACAATATTTCCAACATTTTATGGCTGGATACTTATGAAGATCAGTGGTAGGACTAAACCAAAATTCCTTCCAATCCTTCATGAATGCTTTGGGAGAAGTCACCACTCTAATTTTAAATAATGCTGGTCACTTACCCAACAAACTAGATCTCATCCGTAATCCCTTATGTTGGCAGGACATAGCTCTGATACCACTGTAGTGACCTAAGGTAATTTTTCTCTAGGGATTCAGATAATTAGGGCTTTTAATCAAATTTTTTTTCTTATTTCAGTAATAAGACAATTAGTTCATTCAGGAACACAATGTTTGAATAAGAAAAACTGTCTACAATGAGAAGCACTGCTTTCTTAGCAACACAACACCTTATTTCAACACAATTCCATAATTCATCCAATCCACAGGTTCAACAAATTTAGTACACTTTCCACAGATTTTGAACAATAAGTAATATACCCTAACTATCTTCCAAATACCCGTGCTATCCAGAGTAATTATGTGACTGGAAAATACTATGAACTCTGACTGGAAGAACAACCTTAGGATGAAACCCTATTTCTGCTATAGAATTCAACCAAGGGTTACTGGACTTCAGAAATTGGGATCGAGAGGAAGAATAAACTCTGTTTAGGGCCTCTCCTACAATCTCTCCGAAATATTTAGGAAATTCCTCCCAAAATCTATCTTGGACCATTGTGTGCTTCGGAAAATCTCACCAGTTTGTGAAGTAACCTCAAGGGAGTATCGATTTCTCCTTGAACGGATTCTGCTTATGCTCATAATACTTTGGGTTGTTAAAAAAAGAAGCTTCACTGGTTTGTCTTAGGTGATTTTTGCATTGATTCATCACAAAATGGCAAAAAAAAATCCGCCTAGTCGCCTTAGGTGACTTTCGGCTGCCTTAGGAATTTTGGCTTGCTAGACTCAGAGATTTCGCCTGCCTCAGGAATGCAACCTCTTACTCAGAGGAATTCCCCCCTACTTCAAAGGGTCTTTTACTTTTTCCAGAGAGTGAACCTGCTATGATTAAGCCTAAAAAAACTTTGATTTTTCCATGAATTGTTCTGAGAGAAACTCGTCCAACTTCAGGGTGACTAAATCACTGTTGCCAAAAAAATAAAATTGACCAGGTAGGGGCGGGGTCTTAAGACCTTCAAAGCCTCAGGCTCAAAGACAAACAGAGAAAAAAAAAAACCAATCCAATGATGCTTCAATTGATTTTAAACCTCTTGTATTAATAGATTTCCTTGAGGGGATTTTTCTCCTTGATTAATTAATTAATTGAGTGGGGTTCACAACAAACCCGAACTTTGGGGTTTTTTTTTGCGGCACTGCCCCAAACTTTCCCCCTGTTGCCTAAACATTTGGAATTTTGGGGTTTTCCCCTTTATCCAAAACTATAACCTACTTCGATAGACTACTTCGTCATTTGGGCTAATTAATCCTTTGGGGACATTATAGACATCAAATAAAGTTGGACTCTCTTTTGCTTATGGTTATTAAGAGCTTTTATTAAATATTACTTTGCAAAATTGATGCTAAACAAGGCTTCATTATCAATCATACATAGAGTGTTGGCTTCATTATCAATCATACATAGAGTGTTGGCGAGTTCAAAGATTGCCTCGTAATGAGGGATTTGCTAATGGTTCCACATCTTTCTCAACTCCGATCTTTTGTCCATGCATTTCCAGTTTAATTATATTTGTGTGAGCCTTTGGTGGACATTAAGAGGTGTTGCACGTTCTTTAATTTTGGTAGTTTGATGAAATTTTATCTACTAAAATTTTGTTGGTTTCTTTTGATGTTTACTATATGAGCACTTAAGTAGTCATATGAACCTTCTTCTAAATTAGGGGTTAATATGTAGAGTGACTTTTAGGGAGTATGAGAAAGGGGTTAATATGTAGTTATTTTAACGAGGTATGAAAAAGGAGCAAGATTGTTAACACTATGCAAAAATGGGCCATAAGTAGAATTTCCAAGGGGATGGTAACATTGAGAATGTGTGAGGGGAATGGCTGCAAGGAGATTGACTTAAGTTAACTTTCATATATGTGTTTCCTCATTTGGAAAGAAATCAATAATTAGCGGGAGAGAGTTGGTGAAGAAGGTAACAAATAAAAAAGTTTCTTAAAATAAACATGGGTGAATGGTTGTTTTTTGAAATGTGTAAAGGAATTAGATTTTTTTAGGTAGAGGTGCCATCATCCATCCTATTAGAATTCCATGCACCCTAGGTCTGGGCTATGCTTTAGCTAGAAGACGTAAACACACCAAAAAAGCCTGACTTAAAACTTTTACAAAATCGAATATATTAGCAATCATATCAATGTACAATACACAAGGTATATATGCTTGAACCTTGTTTTCTTGTTATTCATTTAACAAGAAAATCCTTAGGGCTCTTGTACCAGGGATAATGATCCTTTACATCCTTGTTCTATGCCAAATACAATTTCAAATCCTTTTTGCTAAACACCTAGGGTTGAGGCTTTGTCCTGTAAGCCTTTCCTACCTAAATCTAGACACCTACAACTAACATTGTGGTAGCTAATTAGGGCTTTACTAGCCCTTCTTGAATTTCTCAAACACTAATCAACTTACTGGGTAGTAGCTTTTCTCCTTGCTGTAGCAAACATACCTCCTTTTCTGTCTTAACATCCCACTTCCAACCTCCTTGTAGCCTCGACATGCTTCCTTAGGCTTGTGGCCACCTTTCCTTGCCCAGTCTGTCAACACATTCAACCTTCTTTTATGGCCCTGGAGCCTTCTCCTAGGCCTTGTTCAAGTATCGGTCCTCTTGATGTCTTTGTGGCTTGCCCTAACATTCCAATGGCTATCTTTTAGCTGTTTCAATCTCAAGTACCTTATCTTGGCCTTGACCCTCTTGCACACAAATCTACAGGAACTGTGGCCATCTTCCTTGGCTGTGACCTACCTTTTCTAACCTCAGAGTGCTCCTTTATCATTTTGTATCATTGACGGGCTTGCGGCTTCCTTCAACCACAATTGTGGCTAGCTTTGCGGCCTCACTCGGCCATACCTGCAACCCTCTTGTTCTAACTGCAACTAGCTCTTAGATAGCCTTTTCTAGGCTTCAACCCTCTTACGTAGATGTCCATAGGACCTGTGGCTAGCTGGGACCTCCTCTTGCAGTTCTTGAATCTCCTGTAGTAGAACTTCCTCTGGGCTTGCAATCATCCTCCCTAGTTGTGGCCTATTCTTTTCTCTACTGCCAATCTTGGAAAAACCCTAGTTGGCCTCCTGCCAACCATAGAAAACTTGACCAACCTTGCTATCCTCAAACTCACTTCTAGCCTCTTTCACGACACACAAGAAGAATGATCTTCGTTCTTTTCCTTGTATTTATACTTCTCCAAGGGGTGTGAAACCACAAGGGGTGTGTCCGTTGGCCTTTTTGGCCAACCAACGCTGAATTGAAACCCTAAGTCGATGTACAATTAAATTTAAAATATTAAATGATTTTCCTTGGGTGCAAAACCCCAACAAACAAACTGGAACACACCAAGAATTTTTCTAAGAGGAAATACCTTCTGAGATACCCAATTTCAACACTCCTAGGTGAGTAAGGTATTGCCAACACCACTTGGAATTGGGCCCTGCCTTCGAATCTAATTCACAACCACATCCTTCTAGAATACTTGAATCTTCAAAGACAACATGCTCCTAGAAGCCACCCACTCCAGATCACCTTACATGGCCATCCAAACCTTGAATTTCCTTATTCCTAGAAATCTCAATCTCCATGACTTTTCCTTGCATGACCATGAATTCCTTGCATGATACATACTTTCCTTGCATGGTCCATGACTTCCTTGCATGTACCATGACATTCCTTGTGTGCACCATGTCTTCCTTGCATGTTCGTCTTCCTTGCATGTTCTACGCCAATCCTTACATGCTCTGTGACTTTCCTTGCATGGCTCGAAAGAATTTACTTTTTTTGCTTGAACCTAAAGGTTATACTTCCTCTGGGCAACTAACTCTCTTTGAATTTAGACTCCTTCTGAGCCTACACAATCTTTCCTCGGCTCACTTTACTTTCCCTCTTAGAAAGTAACCTAATGAAAACCTATGCTGCAATTGAACTTATTCAGTTTCGAGTTGTGGTTGAAAACTTGGCCTAGTCCACTCTCGACCACCACAACTCAACTCTGCAAGTGTCCTCATCCTCTTGGGTCAAACACCTTTTTTGCATGTCTACACTATCGGATGTGCAACTTTGTTACTCAATGAAGATACTATCTCATGAAACTCATCAAATTGAAATCCCTATGAAGCTACCTCATCCATGCCAAAGCACTCCTTGCCAAGGCACGTCCGTTGTTGCAACTTACTTTGGCAAGTCAATTGAAGTTCATCAATTATATCGACAACTCGCCACGCAACATACTGTTGTGCAAAAAATCCTCCACCAATCCAGGAAAACTCTCATCTTTCCATTCCAGGGTGCAATAATTCACAACTTATATCACAAGGCATACCTATCCAAATCTCTTGGCAACAACGTTTCTTTTTGCAATAGTCCCACAACTCCCTCTTAGAGTTGACACTTGTGCACACCTCAGATCCAACTTCCCTTCGCAGATGCTTTGATACCAAGTTAGAATTCCATGCACCCTAAGTCTAGTTTATGCTTTAGCTAAAGGCATAAACATACTGAAAATGCCTAGCTTCAAAATTTTATACATAGGAATATATCAACAATTAGATCAATGTACAATACACGAGATGCATATGCCCAAAAGTTTTTTTTCTTATTATTCCTTAAACAAGAAATTCCTTGGGGATCCCATACTAGGGATAATGACCTTTTACATCCATATATTATACCAAATGCAATGCTAAATCATTTTCACCAAACACCTAGGGCTGAGGCTTTACCCTCTAAGCCTTTCTTGACCAAATATAGACACCTACAACACTGTTAACATTGATTTAGCTAACTAGGGATTTACAAACCCTCTTGAATTACTCAAACACTAATCAACTTACTTGGCAACAACTTTTCACCTTGATGTAGCAGATATACCTATTTTTCTTTCCACAATAGCCCTCTACCATCCTTCTTATAGCCTTGGTCTGTGTCCACTTTCCTTACCCTCTCTTAGTCCTTCAAGACACTCAACCTTCTTTTCTGGATCTGCAGCTTTCCTAGGCCCTTTTCAGACCTTGGTCCTCTTGCTACACCTATGGTATTCCCTAACAATATTTTGACCATCCTCTTAGCTGTTTCAACCTTGGCTTGCCTTATCTAGGACTTATCCCTCTTGCATAGAAATCTACAAGACCTGTGACCCTCCTCCCTAGTTGTGACTTGCCTTTTCTAACCTTGAACTGCTCCTTATTCTAGTCACAGACAAGCCTATGACCTCCTTCAGCCGCACTTGCGGCCAACTCTGCGACCTTTGTTGGTTAGCCTTGTGGCCCTCATGTTCTCACTTTAGTCCCTCCCGCCCATACCTCCATAGGACTTTCGACCTCTTCTTGTAGTCCTCAACCCTCTTGTAGCAGGACTTCCACAAGGCCTGCGACCTTCCTCCTTGGCTACAACTTATTCTTCTGTCTTCGACTAGTCTTGGGCAAAGCCTTCCTCCAACCACATAAAACTTTGCCTAACCTTGC
Source organism: Pinus albicaulis (assembly GCA_034641835.2). NCBI lineage: Eukaryota > Viridiplantae > Streptophyta > Pinopsida > Pinales > Pinaceae > Pinus > Pinus albicaulis. The sequence continues at coordinate 606,591,289 of CM076583.1, forward strand.
TGTTCACAAACTTGCTCCCGCCACTATGTCACTTCTAGCCTCTTTCACCCCACACAAGAAGAAGAATGATCCTTTTCCTTCTTGTCCTTGTATTTATACTTTTCTAGGGGGTGTCTCGAAGAATGATCCTTTTCCTCCTTTTCCTTCTCGTCCTTGTATTTATACTTTTCTAGTCCTTGTATTTATACTTTTCCAGGGGTGTCTCTTGGCCTTGCGAGCTGACCTCTAAGCAAACTTGACACCTTAAGCCAATTTACAATTAAATTTAAAATATTAAATACTTTTCCTTTGGTGCAAAACACCAACAAACAAATCAAAAAGCGTCCAAGGACTTTTCCAAGGGGAAATACCCTATGAGATAACCAATTTTAATTCATCCATGATATTCCTAGTAAGTCCACTAATCGGTGTTTTGTTATGGGAATTTGTAGCTTTAAGCAGTGAAGTCTCATCATTTCATATTGATATTTGCTACAATGAATATTAGTTTATTCATCTATGGTTCTAAGTAGTTAGATCTCTTTCAAATAATTCGAGGTAATAATGCTAAAATATATGTATTTTTTTACACGTGCCCATTTGGTTGTTTGAATTAATAATATATATATGTAATAAAAATCAGCAAAACCTCACATCTTTGGGCGAATGGAGAGAGAATTTTAGGTGTTGCAATGATGGCTTTCTAATTAAAAAGTTAAACTCTCTTAATGGTAAAATATAAAACTCTCTTGATGATAAAATATAGTATAAGATTTGGGCGAATGGAGAGAGAATTATACGTGTTGCAACGATGGTTTTCTAATTAAAAAATTAAACTCACTTAATGGAAAAATTAAAACTCTCTTAATGGTAAAATATAGTATAAGATTATAGTATAAGATTTGGGCGAATGGAGAGAGAATTATAGGTACTGCAACAATGGTTTTTTTAATTAAACTCTCTTAATGCTAAAATATAGTATAAGATTTGGGTAGTCTCTTAATGGTAAAATATGGTGTAAGATTTGGGTAGTCATGAGCTGCCCATTAGTGTTTATGGACATATGGTATAAGGTGGTAAAATATAGTGTAAGATTTTGGTAATCAGGGGTTGCCCATTAGTGGTTATGGACATGGTTGTAAAATACAATCAAATGTATTTATCGTATTTTTGAGATATAATGCACTTTTTTCACTATCATATTATTATTTTGATAAATACTAAAAAGTAATAATTATTTTTTATGTATTTTTGAGATATGATGCACATTTCATTACTGTATTTAATTTTAATATTTTATTTATTTATTTTTATTTTTTGAAAATAAATCATCAATTTTTTTTACTTTTGAGATATGATGCACATTTTTTGTTTGTAAGTCAGTAGATTATATTAAAAGGTAAATATTTTACATAGAGTTACAAAAAAGGCCAAGCTGGTAACAGTACAAAAATGAGAACCCTGTTCCCCAGGCCTGCCATAGGAATGCATCGTCCAACATAAACCAGACATTATACTCCGCCTTCGAGCGCTTATACATCCCTTGAAACTTGCTACAAAACTTGGTCCTCACAAGTAGAAGGCCAATAGTGCTTAACCAGCCGACACTAGAAGCCATATATAGGAAAACATAAAACCAACAACACATGAAAGGAAAGAAAAAACAGACAGAAAAATCAGTCATGGCTCCCCACAGGCACATCCTCTTCGTTGACAGCTGCACTCGGACTTGCGGTAGCCGCACTCGGACTAGCTCTCTCCTCTTGGCTTAGGGCTTTCCGAGGCTTGAAACGGCGGATGACAGTGGTCTTATGGGTCGCATCAGGCATTTGGATGGAAACATTCACCACGTACTTGAGGTATGTCTCAAACATCTGCATGAAACCTTCAAGACGCCTGGACTGAGCCCTCATCTCCTCAACCAAAGACTTCAAGGTCACCTTTAAAGTATCTAAACGGGCCGAATTTTTCGCTGACACTAGAGTACCCGCTTGGAACGCCGCCCGGTTCGAAGCCTCCTACATATTCATTGATTTAGCTAGTAGGGTTTTTAGATGCCAAGCCAAAGCCTGTGTACGTAGGAATGGCGTGGCCCTGGTGGCAGGGGAGCCATGGTCCGAAATCCAATCCACTTCCTCTTGAATGGACTTATAATCCACAGTAGCTCTGTCTTTAGCCACTGCTGCTTGCATCGTCTCAATGGTCTGTTTACCTTTGCGAAAGACGGACCTGTTGAAACCATCCTCGACCTCCTTAACCTCAGAAACAACCCTGGAGCTGCGCAAGGAACGACGAGCCATATTATGCCACCACACCTTTACACCAGGCTTACTAATGAGAGCAAGAAGACAGAGATACAAAAGAACGAGACCCGAGACTCTCAGCGCAGAAACTATGCCTTCCTCTAGGCGACCCTGCTGCTTATATATAATATGGAAGCCGTTAATTTGGTAACTGGCTTGAGATCTCCAACTGTTGCAATCATTCCTTCTGTCAGTCTGATAAGCCATTAAGTGGGGTAGATCTTCCAGCCCCGTGCGAACATCCTTAGTGGGATTGCCGCACATTTTCATTAAATCACCTTGCCAAATTATAGGATAGATGGTGATGGTGTACCCATCTTGATCCCATCTGTTACACTTTAGTCGCCTCCCACCTCTACCACCGGACCGAGGGCGATAATGTCTCTGCATCAGATTAAATGTACTAAGGATCCACATGAAGCTTAATTACTCAATTGCGTGAGAACTGTCCTCCCCTTCTGACAATGAGATATGATGCACATTTCATTACCACATTTAACTTTAATAATTTATTTATTTCATTTTTTTGTATAATAATTGTAATTTATTTTGATATTACATGTTATATATGCTTTGAGAATTGTGATTTTTTTCCCATATTTTTTTAATAAAAAATATCTTGAAATATGTTCATAATTTTCATGTAAATATTATTAGATATGTTTTTGTGTTGTTATTCTTAGCAACAAAATTGACAAATAAACATCTATTCAAGGACTTCTAAAATGGTGAGTGTTAAACCCAGGTGAGTCGCTAAAATAGCGACAAGATAGTTTTGTAAATTTTCATGACTTGTCCAAAGATATTTCATTACCAAGAGTAGATAACTAAATCAAAATAGAATTTAAATCAACCATAGTGAAATTCAAATTTGCTACTCCTAGAAAAATATATGATATGATATTGTATAAAAGACCATCCTTTGATTGCTTCCAGGAGCATAAGCCAACAACCAAATTGAGTCCTTTTGAGAGGGTGTTAGCATCAACATTGAGCTCTTTGAAAACATGAGCAAGGGAGATTGAAGTAAATAGAAAGAATTTGTCACCTACTTTAAAATGTATTGGAAAGAAATTGGACATCCTATTCTTCACATACATTCAACTTAATACCAATTGAGAATACTTGAATTCTTGAAGATTGGACACATTTTTAGTGGTGAATTTAAAATCTTTAAGGAAAGAAATTCAGTGAGTTGTTAGACCCTTGATCCTAGACTAGTCTTAAAGTTGATGAGTTGGTTTCATTCAAGTAGAAAATGCTACTTTCCCATAATGTTGGTTGGACGTGGGGAAATTTCACTGCCATTGCCATAGTACACCCTCAAACCCTAGAGTTGTTTATAAGAGGATGTGTGGGTTTCCTCTGAGAAGTGATCTTGGGAACCTATTTATAATTGGAAAAAATAGTTTTATCTTGAGCAGTGCATTGGAAAGGAGGAAGAAATCCATCCTCAAATGTCTTGGACCTAAATCCTTGAAGATTTTTTTTTCATTGGAAATAATTTGTGTGCATATTATGTAGGTAGATGAAATGAGGAGTCACACTGAAGATCGAGAGTCCCTCTTAACTAGTGAAATGAATAGACACCTTTTTGTATATATGAAAAGTTTGAGTTAATGAAATGATCACCCAAGCGTAGAGTTATCTCCTTAGCATGATAGTGGTATAATAGTAAGGCTAACTCCAGTTCCACTCAAACATTTCATGGTCTCTCTACCCAACAAATTTGCCTCTTTGCTTGTTATATCTATTATTATGAGCCTGTATGCTTTTCTCTTAGCGAAATTCCTATATGTTTATACTCATTCATGTCCTTTTTTTTGTGCTACTCTCTAGTCATAGAAAACCATTGGGAACTTCAAGGATGCTGAGGCAGAGGTTTGAGCTTGATAGGATTTCCTTGTGGACTATCATGTGAGCCATTTTTCTTTGTTTCTCTTTGAACCATCAAAACACTCGTTAACTCCCTCCTCATGTAGATTTGGTACCTTCACATTTATGGCCAACCCTTTTTCCCATCTACACCCGATTCTTGAAACGCTCAACTTAAACTAGACCTCTAATTTATTGTTAGAGTTCCTACTCGCTATTGTTGGATCACTAGCATTTGTGGAGGCCATGTGAATGCATTCAACTCTCATTTGGTACCCTAGACACATGACCTTTTCAATGACGTTCGATGGTTATGAACACTTATTTTTCTACCATGGCTAGTTGGTGTAATGCTCTTCTTCATTCATAATAAGGGTAATGGAATATCCAATAAGAATTTTTGGTTGCTAAGAAAAGGAAACACAACTAGAAACAACTATTGGTGCAGGCAAGGGAAACACAATGCAAACATTTTTGTGGAGACAAATTCGTTAAAGGAATGTGTCTATGTTATTTTGAAGCTAAAATATCTAACATAGACACAAATGAGAACAACTATCGCTGCAAGCATAGGAAATACAATACTAAAATTTCCATGGAGACAAACTTGTTAGTGGAATGTGTCTTTGTTATTTTGAAGCTAAGATATCTTTTGATTAGTGAGGTGTTTAACTAAAGTCTCCTCTTTTGAGCAATTGCGAAAATTCAGGAAGTGATAGTAAACTTCTGTTCATAGTATAAACCATGGACATCCTCCTAGCTATCAACGATAAAGTTCATTCATGCTTTGTTGAGCTTGTGAGTACTTGAACTCTCTAGAATTTTGTTTTACTTATCGAGACCTCATTCCCATGATCAATTCTTTTCAGCTCAGAGTTTTGCTAGAAAAATGTATTCTTTCATCTCCATTGTTGGATGGTGTTGATTGGCAAAGAAAGTTACCAAAAATGGTCTAGGAAAATCAAACACACACTAATATTCAATGATTTGTGGAGTGGCATATGTGGAGGAGAAGTTGTCATTAGCAAAGAAGAGGGGGACAACATACCAAAGAAGCTTACATAAGATAAAGAGTTATCTATTATGGATGAAAAAAGATAATAAAACTTATGCCTTGACCACTACATCAATAAATGAAGAGGTGAGCCATTATATTGTTTCAATCATAGATTCTTATGGTGCTTTAAAGAAGTTAAAAGACATATATGATTCACACTCAGAACTAGAACTAGTGTAACTACTAGTTAAGCTCTTCAACCTAGAATTGAAGGATGATGACTCCATGGCCTACGACTTCTAAGATCAAAGTAATCACGCATGACATAGATGCCACTGGAGTAAAGATAACCTTAATCTCACAACTTTCATGAAGGCCCTCTACCCTACATATTTGACTAGCTTGAATCCCTGCAAGCTAGTGACCAACTGAAGTATGTTACATTTGACTCTTTGGTTAAGAAAATTGCATAACGTGAGAAAGATTTTGGAAAGAAAATACACCAACTGATGCCACTAGAAATATCATGTGCCTTGCTTAGAAAGGGAAGGATCAATCATATGATTCTTCTTAAGGAAGTGGCAATAAAAGAAATAAAAGAGGACGTGGAAGGAATAATTTCAAAAGTAGGGGGGCAGACACAATAAAGGTGAGAGACCTCATCTTCATTGTATTCATTGCATAAAAAATGGATATGAAGTATTGATATGCAAAATCCCCTAGGAGAAGATCAAAGACAAATAAGATCAGAAAGGAGAGAGATGTAAAACAATAGATCCAAAAAAAGGTAAAGCACCTGAATATTCAATTACTCCAATATTGCAATGGGAAACAACGTAATGAGAAGAATCTCATCATTACATTGTTACCCAATTGCATTATTGGAGTAGTTGAAGATTTGTTTCATAGTTCATTTAATTCTTGGAGAGATGCGTGATGTCACAACATGCAATATAACCTTTTAGAGAGACTTCTTTGAATATTTAAGTAACAATGTAGATGTCATATTTTTTAGATTAATCTAGTCTCAAAGCTTAAGGACTTGACACCATCACGCTTAAACTGTATGGATTCCATAAGAAAAATGGATGATGTGATCTAACTCCTAGAGCTGCGAAGGAATTTGCTATCCCTTGTGCACATTTGACAACAAGGCCACTTCAATCATATCTTTGATGCTAAAGTAGAAATAATAAAGACTTTTGACAACACAATTGTCATCATTGGGGTGGAAGATGAAAGACCACTGAAGCTTAACGAGACATCTACTTATGCACAAAATTATGCATACCTATCACATCCTAATTAAGGTACATTTCCATCTCATATTTTATGGCATGTTGGATTTGGTCATATTAATTATAACAACCTTCATTAATTGAAAAAAAATGGTGTTTCTAACTATCCTAGTATTCTTGAGAATTTGAAAGAATGTGATACTTGTATCAGTGGAAATCATAGCAACCAACCATTTAATGATTCCAATTCTAGAGCATGTAGAAGCCTTGGATCAATACAACCTAATTTGTGTGGCTCCATGCTCGTTTCATATTTGATGATTACACCATGATGTGTTGGGTGTACTTGTTTAGTGATAAATATCAAGCTTTCAAAACTTTTAAAAGTTTTCATGTATGGATTCAAAATAAAACACAATCACATATCTACTCTCTTCGTACTAATAATGGAGGAGAATATACATATAATGAGTTTGAAAACTATCTTCACCAATACGAGATTCAAAATCAAACCATAAGTCCATACAATCCTCAAGAAAATAGTGTAGCTGAAAGAATGAACATGACTATCTTGAAGACAACTTGTTCCATGATGTTTTAAAAAAATGTAAAGTTGATGTTTTGGGTTGATGCAATGTTAAGTGAAATATATAATAAAAAAGGTGTCCATATCGTGCACTTTGAAATAATTCTCATGAAATGTGGCATGACCACATTCCTTCGGTGAGGCATCTTAGAGTCTTTGGTTCCACTTACAATGCCTTGATTTCTAAGGAGCATAGAAAAAAAGCTTATTGCAAGGAGTCAAATGTGAATTTTCTTAGGGTATTCAAATACCACCAAGGCATATCATCCTTACATCGAGGTAAACAAGAAGTTTATTCTTTCCTGAGATGTAATTTTTCTTGAATATTTCAAGATTTGTAAAAATGTTGAGTGACAAATTAATCATCTGAATAGATTCATCATGTAAATATATATATTGAATTCGATGATGAGATTCCACATCTTGAAGGGGGGTACCTATCTTGGATCAATATTTAGAATCTTCTTTTGATGCACCATCTCTCCCTCATGAACTCTCGACCATTTCAACAAATTGGGAAGATCCTTTGAATAATGTGATTGAGAGGACTGAAAGGATAAATCTTGATACAACACCATTTATTAGTGGATCAACCTAGACCATCTCAAAAAAGTATGCAAAAATGGCTCATCAAAACACTTGAAAGTGTTCATATTGATGAGGTTGGGAAAGCATGAACCAGAGGTTCCACTAGACAAGATGAAGGTTATGTAGATAGTTCTAATTTAGGCAATGTAGATGATACAAATGATTTATATGATTGCGAATTGAATTTATCTACTAATTTTGAATTGGCTTACTTTGAATAAGTTTCTTCTCATGATGAGTGTGAATAATCAATGCAAAGGAGTGTGATGCTCTCATCAAGAATGAGACATGGAAGTTGGTGGAAACTCTATTTAGAACCAAACCAATACGTTACAAGTGTGTCTACAAGAACAAGTACATGTTAGATGGCTCACTTGAAAAGCATAAAGCTTAGGGATTCACACAAAAATAAGGAATTAAGTTATGAGAAGACTTCCCCCCCACAACAAAATGGGCTATTGTTTGTGCTCTTTGCCTTGATAGCATAAATGTATGGAAACCCCATCAAATGGATGTGAAGTCTTATTTTTTGAGTGGAGACATGAAAGAGAATGCCTTCATGTTCCAACTATAAGGTTTTATTGTGAAGGGACATGAACATAAAGTATGTAAACTCATCAAATCGATATATGGTCTAAAACAAGCACTGCAAACTTGGTATGAAAAGTTATCTGAGCATCTTCTAAAATTTAATTTCAAACACTTGAATCTTGACAATGCAACTTTTTTTGTTAAAATAGTTGGCAAAACTATTGTGTATCTTGTAGTGGCTATAAATAATCTGTTGATGATGGGGAATAATGAAAACTATATTATTACACCGATAAAGAAAGAGTTGTTGAAGGGATTTGTGATGATAGATTTGGTACATTTCCATTATTGTTTCAACATTGAAGTGAATCAACATCTAAAATACATATTTATCTCGTAAAATAAATACATTAGAAAATTGTTGAACATGTTTGGTATGGATGAATGTAACCCTCTTTCTACTATGATGAAATATAATTTAAATCTCACATCAAATGAAGGGAATGAATTTGAGAATGCAACCATTAAGAAAGAAACATAGAAGAAGGGATGTACACGAGAAGATGGAGGCAACTCCAATTTGTAAGACATACTTCCAATACTTTGCAAAAACTAATAGGGGCCATAATACCTCATTGCTAATTTATTTTCCTTCTTTTGTTTCTTGAGGGACATCTATTTATATGGTTGTAGTCTGATAAATACCCAATCCCCCACTTCAAATTCTCTTTCACTGCAATGTTGATTTCCTTGTTGTTTCATCCTATTTTGTACCATAACCAAGTTGTCTTTCAATAGTTTAAGTACCTCTTGTTTTTGTTATATGTGGTCCTCTACTACTTGAGCCTTTATAGTACCTTTCAAGAGTGATGTGATGGATGGAGGATGCTATCCATAAAGTGCCATAAATGGTGTCATTTTTGATGAAGTATGGAGTGATGTGTTGTATGACCAATATTCCAAGGGAAACTATTTAACCCATTGTGCCCGTTTGTTAGATGCAAAGCAATCTATGTATTCTTTTAAATATTTATTCACTATCTCATTTTTCCCATCAAATTGAGGATGGTAAGATGAACTATGAGCCAATTGAGTACCCAAACAAGAAACTTAATTAATCTAAAATTTTCCATTGCACATTAGATCTCTATCACTTACAATAATCTTTGGTATTCCATGTAGAATTTGTACTATTTCCATGAATGCTTCTATCACAATACTAGTTGCTTTAAACGTATGAGAAAGAGGGAAAAAGTGGGCATATTTTGTCATTTGATCTACCACTACCATAATGACACTCTTTCCTTCAGATTTGGGTAACTTTGTAATAAAACCCATTGAAACCTCCTCCTAATGTTGGCTTGGTATGGATAATGGTTGAAGGAGCCCTTGGGTCTTGATATTATCTCCTTTATTTTGTTGGCATACAACACATTCCACCACGAACTTGTTCACATATGCTTTAAGACCTTCTCCCCAAAAATATTTTCTTGATCCTATGATATGTATCCAAGAACCATGAATGTCCTCCTACAAGAGAATAGTGTAATTCCAAAATGACTTTTTATTTGAGTTTATAATTTTTACATAAGTATAAGCAATCTTGATACCATAACAAGTCATTTTTCCATGTAATTATTTTTAATGCATTGAGGTCCTCCTATAGATATTGAATGATATTGCGTATCTTCTCATCTTGCTACCATTCTATCCTTGCTTCTTCCACCCAATCAGAATGTGGAACGGAAATAACACATAGTAAACAAGTGGTGCCTTTCTCTTTCCTTGACAGTACATCTGTTGTAATATTTTTTTCCCCCTTTTTGTAGATAATTTCAAAGTCATAACCCAACATCATTGTGACCCATTTTTTTTTTCTCTTTAAAAGATACTATTTTCTCCAAGAATTACTTCAGAATATCATAATCTATTTTTACTTTGAAGTGTCTTCGTATTAGTTATGGACACCATTTCTTAACTGCATGTAGTATGATCGACATTTCTTTTTCATATATGGGTATGAGTAATATCTCCCCTTTAAGTTCGATACTTTCAAAGGCAAGGGGCCTTCCTTCTTGTATCAAATCCGCACTAATTCCATGGCCTAAGGCATCACACTTCACAATGAATATTTTTGTGAAGTCAAGTGTTTCCAAGACGGGAGGTGAGCACATTGCTTCATAAAGTTCTAAAAAAGTTTTGGGTGCTTCTTTAGTCCAAGAAAAAGATTCCTTCTTCAATAAATTTGTTACAGGTGCTACTGTTTGACTATAGTTCTTGAAAAACTTGCGGTAATATCAAGTCAATCCTGAGAATCCTTTAGGTTTCTTCAAGGTATTTGGGGATGGCCATTCCCTCGTAGCTTCGATTTTGTTAAGATCCACCTTGATACTATCATGTGATACAATGACCCAAATATTCTATTTATTGAATCCTAAAGGCACACTTGAATTATTTTCATAGTTGTTGCTCTTCGAATAGTGTCAAGACCTTGTCAACATGTTTTAGATTCTCTTCCTAAGATTTGATGTAGATTAGTATGTCATCAAAAAATATTAGCACAAATTTTCTAAGAGAGGGTTTGAAAATATAATTCATTAAGATTCGAAATGTTGAAGGTGCATCTGTAAGTTCAAATGGAATAACTAAAAACTCATAATGACCTGCATGTGTTTTAAATGTTGTTTTGGGAATTACTTCTTTCCTCATTTTTATTTCATGATACTTAGTAAAGAAAATTGCAGCATGCAATTCATCTAATAATTCATCAATGATAAGAATATGAAACTTGTATTTGATTGCCATTTTTTTGAGCTATATGTAATCTAGACACATAAGCCATGAACCATCCTTTTTTATAACCATTACCATCGGTGAAGAGAAAGGACTCTAGCTAGGTTGAATGATGCATGTCTATAACATTTCTTGAACCATACACTCAATTTAACTCTTTTGTGCATGCAGATATCTATAGGGCTTAATGTTAAGTGTTACACTTCCAGGTTGCAAATGAACAACATGGTCATGATCTCGAACAAGTGGAAGACCCTTACACATTTCTCCAAACACCTTAACATAATTGTTGATAACATTTTGGAGATCCACTGGACCAAAGGATATAGATGTTTGAACATCTAATGAACACAATTGTGCAACTACACATTTGTGTCCATTTTTTAGAAATTTTGTCATGCTATTAGAGCTTATATCACTTTACTGGGTTTCACTTGGATACCTATAAGATCAATTTCCTCTCATTTTGATAAAAATATTATGAGAATATTTTAAAACTTAAGGGCCACTATTCATAATTATCGTAACCATTATACCCCTAATACAACATTAACATCACCCTTTTGGATTGCAATCATGGACTAACCAATAAATACTCCCCCATTTCATACCTTAGTATTAGGGCACTGTTGATGGTGTTGGAAATACGCCAACAAAGGGGGTCTCCCTGGTATGAAGTCCCAACTAGACCTCACATTATTTGGAGTAGGAGCCCCATCCGGATAATAGACTCGACCACCATTATTCTTAGATATTTTCCTTGGCTGCAATTATCAACATAATATATTATGCAAAAAACCATTGAAATAATCAAGTAAGTTGACACTGCGAAGCATAAAATTGCACTATATATAAAGTACTTTCACAGAATGGAAAGAGAGAGTGAGCCTTTAGAAGAAAAGTAATAGTACTATTATAAAAGAGACACACAAGAGAATGGAAAGAATCGTTAGTTAACTTGCAAAGTATTTCAAAAGATAATAATAATCATAAAAACAAGTAGCAATGCACATTAAACAAGACACATACCAATTCCAACATAATAGTTCATTTTAATTAGTATGTGTTAACATAAACACACACCGCAAACAATGAAAGAATAATCTCACAATCATTAACGACATATGAATGAAAGTGCGCCGACTCCAAGAGCTTCATATATTAGGTGAAAGTTCCAAGATACACAATTACAATGATGAAACACTAGCCCCAATAGTGGAACATTAAGTCACCACTTTCTCCTCTAAAGAGTGATCTTCTATGTTATTCCAAGCTAGAGAAGCCAAGGTGAAAAAGTCCAAAGTCCTTTCTCTTGAGCTTATAAAAAATGAGGCGACTCTCCACCTCCCTTATGACTCTTGACCTCCCTCATGAATCTTGAGCTCCCATTTGAATTTTCAAAATCCCTATGACTTTAGAACTTTTTAGTGACTTTTCACATTCCATGTGGGACCCTTGGGCTTCTACACATTTTACATTTTCTTATTTTTTTGAAAATACAATATTACATTCCAAAACTGATGTGGAAAAATACATTGACACATGAATATTGTGGTGACACTTCGAGAAGCCATGACTTGGCGATGATGACACAAGACTTCATTATATCAATGCCGATCTCTTCTCTTTTTTGCTATGAATTTGACTTCTTCATGATGGATCTTTGCTTGTACTTCATCTTCACCCTCCAAAGGGTCTAGATAAGTGTTGGAACCTTTCAAGTCATCATGAGTTGCTATCTCTTTGTCTTGGTCCAAGATTCCTTCAGGTCCTTCATGATGGCTCTTACTTTTGACCCTTCTTCACAAGTTCTCTCTTATAGCCTCTCCTTGATGACTTCCTTGAACATCACCTTTCCATGTTGAAATGATGACACTTGAAGATAAAGTTTACTCATGACAAGATAACATCAGTCCGAAAATCATCTATTCTACCTCTTCTTTCTCATGGAAAGTGTTGATTGTGATGGGACAATGGGAAAGAGTTTTGGGAGAGACTAGGAATTGCACAATTTGACTCAATAGTAACCATGTTTTCCACTTGAACTACACAATGAAATAAGGCGAGGCTCTTTCGGGTTCTGCACAGTGAGAAATTCCAAGAGACAGCCGTGATGAGCTTGTGGAATGAGGATTCGCAATGCTCAAGGAAGAGGAGGAAAGGATTGCCCAATTGAGTTTCACATGGACTGAGGGATGAACCCATTGTCCACTAGAAATGCACAATGCATATTAGGAGGGAAGGCAGGGAAATGTAGCATACAGTGAGGGGTTTCATTCACCAAGAGAGACAAGACATCCATTGTAACTGTGCAATGCACATTGACTGAGGAGAAAACTCTGGGATTGCACAGTTGAGGGCTACAATGGCATAGAGATGGACCTACTATCCACTAGAACTGCACAATGCGCAAGGGAGGAAAGGAGGACTTAGTATTGGGCACAATTTTTAGGGGTAAGTAGGAAAATATTGAGGGGCTCTAGTTCAATAGTTCACAATGTGTTTGTGGAAGAGGCTTCCCTTAGGATGATGCAAAACACAGTCGTAAGAGGTAAGGGATGCATCCTTGCTAGCTGAGAATGCGCAATGCGCTTATCTCGTACCTGGGAGTTTAGGTATGCAAAATGTGAAGACAAGGGAAAGCCTAAAAATGGCGAAGTGTTGGATCAATGGAACAAGAGAGAACACATGATATAAACAAGTTCCAAAACAGATTCACACACATGTATACCATCAAACACAAGCCAAGAGAATGCACAATACTTAAGATCCCAATACATACCTTGTAACGACAGCAAAGCGACACTTATTTCTAATTGCGACAGTTGAAACGTAACTTTGCAACACTTATTTCTAAGTGCGATAGTTTAAATGTATCTTTGCGACACTTGAATGCAAGTTACGACACAAGTGTTGTCTGCAACTAGAAAGTGCGCTAAGATGTGGGAGTGTCTAGCGCATATTATTATGATATATAAGATCAACTAATGCAGAATATATCACTAGAGCTTCCTCTAGTGGTGTGCCAAAGTGAGACACATGCAAGGGTGAAAAAATCAAAAGCGACACTTGTGGCAATAAGAATAAGTAAAAACAACACTTGCAAAAGCTAAAGGAAGTGAAAGTGTCACATACCAAAGAGAAAATAAATCAAAATAGACACTTGTGAAAGTGAAAGAAAACAAAAATGACAGTCACAAAAGTAAAAGCTATACTTATAAAAACAAGAGCGCATAAAAGTGACAGTTGAGAAAACTCACTGGGATCATGGTACACTTGTAACTTAGAGTGAGATATACCGTAAACTGGAATTGTGCACTGACTATCCATAGGGATTGCACAGTTCACTTTCCCTATCAACTACGCAATTACTGTCATCAAGGACGGCAAAATGTTTAGGAGTCGCGCAATTTCTGCCATTAAGTACTACCTAATCATTATTTCTAAAGACTACACAAGCATTGATCTCAAGGATTGTGAAATGCTTATCTTCCTAGGTAGAAAATGACTACTACACTTGCTAGGAAGAGGTGCGCTTGTGAATGCATAAAAAATCTAAGCATGTGTAAGAAAGTGGCTTCAATAGTTAGAATCTCAGAAGAAGACTTAAGGACTTAGAAAATCATCAACCAATCACAGATCAACTTGAGATGATAGATCACAAGATCACAAGGAGGCTTCAAAATTCAGGATGTAGGAACAATTTTGGAGGGTTTTTGTTGCAATGAAAATAAACACTTCCCTAAGCAATTTATGGTACCTCCATATGCAATCATCAATTAAAATTAAGGTGTTGGAAATATAAAGCAATTAAGAAGTTTTTTACAATTTGTAATTAATGAAGTTATGGGTACTACCTAAATCAATCAACATTATTACCTTTTACTTTTTGATATATCCTTCTATATTGAGGGTTTGTGGAGTACCGATGCTGGCCAATGTATGCCAAAGAGATTGTTGGAGTAGTCCCTTCTAGCTCTTGATCTTGTGAATTTTCCACTTCTTGATCTTCTTCATCTTCATAGTCTATGTAGGATAATTTCTTCTCATTGCATTTATGCCCTTTATTATACTTCTTGTCAAAGTTGAAACACAGTTCCTTTACTCTTCTTTCATCCATTTTTTGAGGAGTTGATCTTGTCAGTTTAGGAAATGGAGCATGATTTTATTTATAGTTAATAGTGATCAATTTTCTAGTGGCCATATTTTAAATTTAAATTGTCCTTTCTAGACTAAAAGCATGCTCTAGAGATTTAGGTTCAAAGAGATGTAGCTCATGTTGGATGCTTTCATTTAAAGCTCCCATAAATAGGTATAATAAATTATCTTGTGAAATATTATTTACTCTGGGACTTAACTTTTGGACCTTTTTGTTAAACATTTACCAGTTGACCAAAGAATGTGTTGATCTTAATATCCACATAATGTGCTATCAATTCCTATGTAAAAATGGACCAAGATATAACAAAATTATTTTTTATTTCACAAATCCATTGATACCATACATCTTAGCCTTGTTCTAAAAACATGGATGTAATGTATACCTTTTGTAATAATGTCACTTGGTGCATATCAAAGTATTTATACATATGAAGTATCCATGTTATAGTATCATTAATGTCAAATTTCCTCACATCAATCTTCAGAATGTAGTAGCTCCTTGGTGCTAATTGGAAATCCTGACTATTTGGATCATGGATTGAAAATTCACGATTATGGTAATGTGATTCTAAATTTGTGTTCTCTAATTGTATTAACATACTCCCCATATGAGATTGATTCTCAAAGACACGCTTCTCCTTATGTTCACGATTTTATTGGTTCTCCACATCCATTTTAGGAAGCTTCTCCAAGAGAATATTTTCCATGGAAATCGTGGTTTTTTGTATTTCTTCCTTATTTTCATTCATATTTTCCTTTTCTATTTTAATATTTTCTAGAGAACTTGAGAAATCCACCTTTTTCAAATACTACCATCTATTTCATTAAATTTCTTCTTTAATTGAGATAAATTCTAAGTATTCACTTTCTTCATGAATCAAGGATGAACCTTTAGTATATTTAATTGGTGTTGTAGCTTTCTTTGGAGCCATGTTGGAAACTAATAATATCACTCCTCTTTATTAAAACTTTATTTCACAAAAAAAGGATCTTCCAATCAATAATTAGGTCACTAGAAAGTTACACACCTTAATTTGGAGAATATCAAAATGGTTGAAGTTTTATTGATATATATTTGATATTTTATTCCTTATAAATAAAAAAAATTGTGTAATAATCTAATATTTATTTTATGCAATTCCATAAGTGTGAACTACATTTTTTGTGTCAAGTAAAAGTTATGGCAACTTTCCTAAAACTTGCCGATTTTGTGGTCTCTTCCCACAAGAAAACATGTATAACATGCCTCGTCTCCAATTATCAAATATAGTTTTGAAACCTATACCTAACGTACTATTGTATGTCTCCTAAAATCCTTGAATATTTCGAATTCTAAAAATTCCCACACAAGAAGATATAGCAAAAATACCAAGTTGGTTTGTTTAAAATTTATTTCATGACAATTCACAAACCCTAACTTCCATAGGGTATAACTCTGAAAGTATAGAGAACAAAATTATGAAACTTGAACTATATATTCCCAAACATTTCTCCTTGATATGATCCAAGTTTCACTTTATGAGGCCTTACGCAAAAAATAATTATATTAAAAATTCCACACTGATATGTTTGAGATTGATTTTCATAGCATACATGAACCCTAAATTAATTGGAGCATACCTTCCAAAATATAGAAAACCAAGATCTGTAAATTGAACCAAAATGTTCATCAAAATATTTTGTAGTGCCCACTCTAGTTGTCTAACCCCGATACAAAATTATCCTTGATACATTATTATTTGAGGATCCCAATATTTGACTCTTAATATGAGCGTATGTGATAATAATTTTTTTTTTTCCCCAGTTTTATGTTATGATAATAATTGTGACGGGTGTGTTTTATGACTATGTCTAATCATATGATGGATTCATTATGTGTTTGTTTATATTGGACCTTTCTCTCAATTGCAAAGATGTTGATGATTATATCATGATGATGATTTAGCATACAAAATTGTATTGGTGACTAATATTATGATTTAAATATTACTAATGATCATTGTGTGTTGCAGGAGACCACCAAGATGCTCTTGCATGTGATGAGTAAAAAACATATGGTTTGGTTTGAATTACATACTATTGTATATATATATATATATATTTAATTCAATTTAAAATTCTGTTGTGAATTCTAATGAAATTATAGTGGCTACATGCATAAGTTAGTTACTTGGATGAACAACTCACACATGGGTGATGGGACTGTACATATGGATGGAACTTCATGGGAAGGGTGGGAAAATTTCCCTGATTTCACCTACTAAAATTCTCGTCGTGACTTGGGCTGGAAGGTGTTGGGATACCTTCACCTTGAAGATCACGATGCTGTGGGGGTAGACCCCAGATTGGGCCGCTCAAGAGGATTTTTACTGGGGTGTGTGCATCAAGGAAAATTCCTTTATCCCCAACACCATTAGTCTCATTATAACGTGCGATGTAGGAGAGGATATCAATCTCCATAGTCACACATAGTTTTCCCCCTTGTAGTCACAAGATGCTTGAAGGGAAAGCGACATGGCACCCTTGGAACTTCAAAGGAAGTTCTTGGAGGGCACGAATGACTTGACTTTTTCCCCTTGTAGTCACAAGATGCTTGAAGGGAAAGCGACATGGCACCCTTGGAACTTCAAAGGAAGTTCTTGGAGGGCACGAACGACTTGACACCCTTGGCATCAAGAAGAAACTGATTGGCATGGCACCATTGAAACTTTGAAGGGAAATTCTTGAAGGGAACAACCACCTTGGCACACTAGGCATCATGAAGAACCTACTGAAATATAATTAAGATATGATAATCATAATAATTCACATAATGTGGTAAATAAAATTTTAAAACCAAGATATCTAATCAATAATAAAACTTGGGGTAAAGGGAGAACAGGAAACCACTTGAGAACTCTACCTTCCCCTCATTTGGAAAATTTTAGGTAGGTAATGTACATATGTGTTTTAATAGGAAAAAGGGGGAATATGTACACACATTTAATTAGAAATATTAATCCTAAAATAGTTTAACCTCATTAAGAAAAGAGGGCAATGAATAAAAATAAAGATTAATAAATTAATTAGATGAAATTTAGAAAACCTCCATTTGGCAAGAGCCAACTCAAGAATCTCCATATGAGGAAATTTGAGTTAAATTAGGAGGTAGTTTGGGGACCAAATTTGAGATTTGTTAGTTGAATTTAGTAACGAACACAAATTAAGGAGTAGAAAAGGGGGATCAAGAGACAACTAGGAGAAGCAATAGGGAGTCATGTTGGGGTGAGGAATATTTTTTTTTTGGTAAGTTGGGCTATTCTATTAATTCAAAAACATAAAGTTACATATGCTATAGGCTGGGTAGGCAAGCTGCGCTTAGCCTATCCTAGCCTTTGTTACACGGTTTCTGGGCTGCCTCGGGGCAGGAGACCTGCCTAGACCAAACTTATAATAGAAAAAAACAGTATGTGCAGAAGCGCAAACATAGCTAAGTAACATAAAGTAAACGGTAGAAGATAGACATTGATAGTGATCATGAAAAAAAACGTAGGTGCACTGTGCGACTACGCAAACTTCACTTTCCATCTTCATCATCACTGTAGGGGTCCTCCTCCACAATGGGGAAAGCAGGAGCTTGTGCTGCAACTGCCTGAGCATCAGCCACTGTTCGCTTGGGAGTGTGAACCAGTGCGCAGAGAATGGGGGAGTCTGGATCCACACCGTCAGGGACCCCCATCCACATGCCATCAGAGTCCATCACCTAGATTTCCGTGTCCTCATCATCCTTCTTCAGGGTCGGCGTCGAGTCAATTTTGCTATGTTGGGGGCGCATCTGAGTGGTAGTAGTGGCCTTCCTCTGACCACGTTTGCCTCTTTGCGCAGAGTGCCCAGAGGCTTCTGCATGCTGCTCGAGTTCAGGACTATGATACACAAAGGTGTTGTAAGAGGAGCTGTCTATCGACTCGAGACGATTATCCTCACCGTGGTGGTAACGACCAGGAAGAGCCCCTCTGCGATGTCCTCTGCCCGGATAGTTCAGCAGTGAATTATGGGAGCCATTGCACAGGAGTAGGGGGAGCAATTCAGAAAAAAGAGCCTGAGGTGAGCCGCACGGGCTCATGGGAAGGGATTCGGGGGGCGAATGCGGGAAAGTGTGACGGCCCAACGGGGAGCGTGCGAGCTACACAAAATGAGGTCGCGCCTATGGAAGTCAAGGAGAAGCCTGAGCAAAGAAAGAGAGGCGAAAAAACTAGATGACAGACAGAGTATGGAAGGGGCCTGAGAGCTCATCTCTTTAAAGGGGCGGGGATGAGTACGATGAGAATAACAATGATTAGGCTTCATGTGCATCTGTGCGATGATTCGGGAGCACGAGTAGGTTCGAGGGAAGGGGAGTATATATACAATGCGGAGTTAATCATACAGGTCATTAATGATGGTGGCTGCGAGGTGATTCTCAGGACAAGATGACGCAGTTCCCCTCCTTTCGTTATCATTAGTGGTTCTGTGAGTTTCGTGCAAGTAAATAATAGAATGGGGATCCACAGCAGATGAAGCTTTGCGTGGGAGATATCCATTATGTTAGGGTCTCGTGATTTGGCAGATTGGCAAGCCAAATGACAGGGTAACATCAAACCAACTTTGGAGCCCAAGGACCTAGCCTTCCTGGACTCAGAGAGGGCTCTCTCTATTTGTGCAAAGGATGTAAACTTGTTTGCTTTCTATGTATCTGATTTTAGGCTAGTTGTTAAGTATGTTTTGGTTTGTTTTAGGTTTTTTGAGGGAGAACTGATCAAAGGATAACTAGATCAAAAGTTTGTCAAATCAACTAGGCTATGGGGTCGATAAGGTCGAGACTGCCTCAAAGGGTGGACAAGGTATATTGCAGGGCTGATTTGGTCGAGGTAAAATGGATCTTTTAGGTGGAGTGAAATGGGATGGACACTAATTTTGTGAAAGAAAAAGAAGTTTTAAGCACAAATAGTTTTACAGAAAACATCCATGTGGTAGGGCTAACTATTAATCACTATAAATGTAACTCAAACTGATAGATGCATAAAATAAACATTCAGGTGATACATAGAAGTATAAGACCCTCTAACTTTGGGAAAATCACCCTTCAGACTTTGGGGAAAACAAACAAGACAAAAAAAGAACTCAATCTATGAAGATGGAACTCTTAAACATCATATTTGAGCTATTGAGAATTTTGAACTAAGATTGCAGAGCATAAGCAAAGGGCAAGATCGAAACAAGACCTCTTTGGTTTAACTAGGACAATCAAATATTCAGAGAAATGTTTCAGTGATGGGGTATTGGATAGCTATGAGTAAGAAAGACATACCGTGAATCATACTAGATAGCATACATAATAACCATTAATGAAATTTATAACAAGTTCTTAGGATATCAAAGAGTAGTTAATAATTCTTTGACATAACTAAGAAAGAAGAAAAACATAGAAGTTGTAATGAATCAGGAAACTTGAGATGCCTCCATGGGCATGTCTCAAATCTATTCTTTACTGACCTACAGCAAGCAATAAGCATGAAAACATGTATGATAAACTAAGGAAACATAACAAATAAGGAACACTATACCATTCACCAAGCCATGGAATCCTACAAACAGTCTTCTTCCACCATCCAAGACAAACAAGAAATCATCCACATCAGGAGACAGTGTTTCTTCAAAGCTTGTAATATCATGTATTGCTCTATATCATCAAGTTCAGCCTCTTGTTACAATGAAATCTCTTGGAATATAAAGGCCAAAGAGAAAGAAACTATCCAAGAGCATTTAGAAGGCCATTGGCCTATTACAAATATCTAATTTTGTCCTTGAGGCTTTGCAAATCCCAAGGCACAAAATATCTTCAAAAATATCTATTTAAGCTAATAATAGAAAGAAAATTGACTTTTAATCACTGACATGGTGATAAAAATAGCTAATCGCACATTTGGAGGAGCATATTAAAAAAACTGCCTTTTTAGCCAAAATGCTACAGGAGCATAGCAGCAGAAAGAAGCCTGTTTTGCAGACAACTTTTGAGGGATCTCTCGATGTCGAAACGAGGCCCGTGATGGCTCGTTGGAAAGCCCCGGATGTCTAATTTCCGGAAATACTTGATATTTTTCAAACTGATCTCTGAAAGTCTGTCAAAAAGTGGACTGAGTGAAAAAACCCAGGAGGATCGCGCCTGCTGATATGTGAGACAGAAAGCTAAAAAATCACTGTTTTTTGCCTCTTTGGGGGACCAAAACACCTTCTTTTGATCTGAAATTTTCTGAGTAGGTGCCTTTAAATTTAATTTATCCAATTATACCACTCTCAACAGCTGAGGATGCTCCAAACAAAAATGGTGGCGCTCATGAATTTGTGTAATTAGGCCGAAAAATGTCAAAAAACAAGATCATGTCAAAATTTTCTCAATTTTGGTGAGAAAAACCCTTAAGGGTTTTTAGAAACCTGAAAAAAATATTGGACCAAAATATTAATCCTAGATTAGTCATTTCCATTTTTTTGCGTTGGGAGCCTCTATTGGGCAACTTTTGAGTTTCTCCTGTTTGGTTTTCTTCCTTGTTGCTTTGGCATTTTTAGCTTTGGCGAAGAAGTCATGGCCCCTTGCCTAGGAGAGGCAGCTAGCACATGCTTTTGAGAACTCTCTTCATGCTCTATGTTTTTACTGTCTTCCTTTGGGCTGCCTTGCTCTTTTTGTTTCATGCTACTTTCCTTGGAATGCTTAATGTTTTGTGTTTGCTTGCCATTACTGTGGGTGCCTTTATCATGAATGCTCTCTCCTTGAGCTGCAAGTTACCACTGTCTCTTTGATTGCTTTCTTGAGGACTGTTTTGTTCCTCCTTATCATTGCTAGGTTCTTTATCATCACTACTTTGTTGAGTGCTGTTTTGTTCTCCCCCTTCACTGTTTCCTTGAAAACTGTCATGTTCCTCATCATCACTATGTTGGTTGCCACTTTGTTTTCTTTCAAGACTGCTATGCTCACTATCATTAAATGCACTGAAAAATAGTTCTCTTCTTAAAGCACTGTTTCCTTCCTTAGTTGGCAAACAAGTTTCTTGTTCAAATGAAAACAAATTTCACTTCTTATGAACTGTGTTGTGAGCAATCAGGCCTTCAATAAGATCTATTTTTTGAAAACAAGTCTCCTTTCCCTTTGGCACTATCTTCCCTTTGTCTCTTAGTAAATATGACAGTTTTGAGAGAAAATTGTTTCTTTCCTTTAACTACTCATAACAACCAACCCCTTTTAAACTGATAATAAGCCCCTCCTTCTTTAATCACTGTCTTTCTTTGTTTTTTTTAGCAAAGACGACACTCTTGAAAACCACTATGTTTTTCCCCTTGAGTAATCTCTGTTTCTCTTTGATGATCTTAGCAAGCAAGTTCTTTTTGGATGAAGGTTAGTTTGTTTGTCTGAAACAATATATTCTCTGTCACTTAGTACAAGTTTTTTAATATGAAATGATGTGTCTCCCTGCTTAAAACTAAGCTTTATTCCTTACTCAACATAAAGGCCCTTTTAACACTGATTTAGGTCTCCTTCTTTAATCACACTCCCTCCGTCTCTTCAGCAAACATGATATGTTTGAAAGCAAACTGTGTTTTCTTAAGGCTGGCACACAAAATTCTATGACCTTGAGAACAGGTCCTTTTCTCTTTAGCATACAATGTTTGGCTCTGTAAAACTGTGATTATCCTTTTACAAACTCAAAACAACAAATCTCCCTTTAAAAATGCCAATAAGCCTTTACTCCTTTATCACTGTTGCTATGTGGTTATTTAAAGCAAAAAAGGGCGCTCTTGAAATCACTGTTTTTTCCTATGCTAACAAACAAGACAGGTTTTGAGAGCAAACTATTTCTTTTCCCTTAACTACTCAAACCTCTTTCAAACTGTCAATAAGCCCCTTTCCCTTATTCACTGTTTTCCTTTCAACTTTGATATCAAAATTTCCATTAAATCAAACAAAATTTTGGCCTAGAGACATAAATACCTTTAGACAATGTCCCTGCTATTGTTGGAGATGAAATTCTTGTTTAAAATCTTATCTTGGAACCTTTGAAAACTTTGGCAAGTTGCCACACTCCTGGTTGACAGTGGCCCGGGCGATGGGCCGTTCAGCACTGGCCTGGGCGGTGTAAAAATAGGCGTGTAGAGGTGGCCTAGGCGAGGTAGAAATGGCGTGTAGAGTTGGATATGGGAAGAGCGAGCTATTGGTGTGAAGAAGGCAACTTGCAGAGGCAAGAGGAAAGAGATTTAGTAGCGTCCCGGGCGGGCAGGACCACGTTCATCACTAGCCCGGGCGGTGGGCCGTTCAACACTGGCCTGGACGAGGCAAATATGGGCGTGCAGAAGTTGAGTATGACAATTGTAATGGCAAGAGAATAAAAATGTCAAGGGTGAGGAGACAAGGTAAGTGGAAGGAACTCTGTTCACGGCTTGGGCGCTTGGATGGAGGCAAAAAATGCATGGGCGCTGCGTTCAGGCTGGGCGCTGGGCCGGGTAGGCCTGAACGAGAAAACGCGCCGCGTTTGATGGGCGCTGGGCCGGGCAAAGGTGTGCCGCTTAGTTCTACAGGTACGCCGCGCTATGTATGAAAACCCTTCTGTAGTCACCTACAGGCGTGCCGCTCAGTTCTACAGGCGCGTCGTGCTGTGTATGAAAACCCTTATGTAGTCACCTACAGGCGCGCCACGTAATTCTTCAGGCGCACTGCGCGTTAAACAAGTTGCAAATGACTTAAAAAAATTTCTCAAGATTGTTTCTTTCTTTCGTGACTTGGCTTTGCACAATGATGAATGATAGTTGCTCGAGTTCTTTTATACTTGATGAGGGTTTAAAACTCCTCCCTTCCTTTATCATTTCAAAATATGAACTCACCTTTTTTAGCCCTTGTAACCCTTTTTTGTAAAAGTGACTTGATGCTTTTTGTTCTTCCAATGAGCATTTGGTCTCGTTTAGTGCATGCTGTTGTGATTGTTTGATGTGCCCAGAAGACTGTTGTTCAAAGGCTTCTCTACATTTGAGATATTATCATCCTTGTTACCATCAATGATCTTTGAATCACCTCTGACATGAGCCCAGTATAGGAGGATTATCACAAGGCATGAATTCCATCTCTAGTTCATCTTGCTATGATTTACCTTTAAGTGCTCTTGAATCTAGGCTTGACGAGGACATTCCCAATTGAACAGTCCTCTGAGGGCTATTATCAACACGAGCAGAGGAATATGAGACCCATAGTAAATCATCCATGATGCTTTTCATTGCATTCCCAATTGTAGATTCATAGTTTCTAAGAAGTTTGTCAACATCTTCAAAGTTGCCAATGTTGGACCAACCATACTCCAGCAGGGTGCAACTATTTTTATCTTCTCGCTCATTCCAAAAAAAATTCAAGGTCAGCTTCTGGTGGGCAAATGTTAGTTAGTGAGAAATCGTAAGAACTATTCATAATTGTTGCATCTCTGTCTCCAAGTACAAAATCCCCATCCTCAAGAATTGGATCCTCTTTACAACTCCCAATAATTAAGTCATTCTCAGCTGAACATAGTTTTATGTCTGAATAGCAATCACCTCCCACTCTGTCTCCAAATTCAATCTCAATCCCAGAATCAATATGCATCAGGTTGTAAGTAGCTTCCTTGTCATCTTGTACATCACACCATAGATTCATATCCAGTAACTGAGTCCATGTTTCCTCATTGCAATTTGAACATGCCATAACATCCTCCTTTTCCTTGTGCAAAGCATTTTTATTCCCTACAGGCTTTTTTTCTGTATTTTTAGCTAGAACATTTGTCTATCCTTTTGGAGGAGATTTTTAGATAGATTATAATGGTCTTTTCCAAAACAGTGACCTAGTATATCATTTGAAAGAGGCTTATAAAAACACCACTATTGCAGCCTCTTACAACCACTGTGCAAATTTACTATTTATGAAGTGATGAGGTTCT
Source organism: Pinus albicaulis (assembly GCA_034641835.2). Lineage (NCBI taxonomy): Eukaryota > Viridiplantae > Streptophyta > Pinopsida > Pinales > Pinaceae > Pinus > Pinus albicaulis. The sequence continues at coordinate 606,616,302 of CM076583.1, forward strand.
CTTCATAATACTTTTCTGGGTGATCTTTTATGAGGAAAGAGGCTAAAAACCAACAGTGTCTGTTGCCATATTTACTTTGCAAAATCTTGGAAGAACCCTTTTGGCATTGTATATCTTAAGTTTGCCCCTAACGGACTACATTTCTTAGACATAGTGCTGAAACTTAGAAAACTGATCTTCTAATTGTTCATGAAGGAGATCACCAAACACATGATTTGACCCTCCATTTTTTACCAAGGAGGTCACCCTTTTAAAACCACTAATGCAGCCTCTCAAAACCATAATGCAAATATTCTGTCTATGATGAGAAGGAGGTCCTTTCAGTTATGTTTTTCTCTGTTGCTTTGAATAGACCTTTAGGGGCAAATATTTGACCTTTTCCACTTGTTCCTGAAGGAGGTTATCAACCATGATTTGACCTTCTGATTGTTTCTCAAGGAGATTACCTTAAAACATAAAGAGTTATCTTTATCAGACAGTGTGCCTGGGCGCTACACAGGCGTGTCACGCCGCTTAGAAAACTGCACTGTAGAAACCTACAGGCACGCCGCGCAACATTCTAGGAGCGTCACATCTTTTTGCAGCCAGTTTTGGAAGCCTTCCCGGTGTCGGAATTGGGCCCGAGATGGCTCGTTGGAAATATATGGAAGTCTACTTTCAAAATATGCTTGATTTTTTCATTTGGTGTCCATTTGGTTGTTCAAAAATTGACTGTCCCAACACTGGTAAAAAATGGTGAATCTTGGTGCAGAAATGCATAGTGCTGTTTGTAGGCCACTTTTGGATGCCTTCCTGGTGTCGGAATTGGGCCCGAGATGGCTCGTTGGAAAGATATGGAAGTATAATTTCCAAATATTCTTGAGTATTCTAATTTGGTGTCCATTTTTTTGTTCAAAAATTGACTATCCCAACACTGGTAAAAAATGGTGAATCATGGTGCAGAAATTCTCCCGTGACACCTGTATTTTTTACATTTCTCACAAACCATGATACTTGTGTAGAAACTGAAGGATTTTTTTCTTATTGAACCTATTTTGGACAAAAACCTCTCTCACTTTTGTCAATTTCATCTCTGTTTGGTTAGAAACTCATTTTGAAACAAAACTGGCCCTGGGTGCGACTCATGGCTTGTATTGTCTTTTTTCTTATTTTGAAGGAGGAATTTAAACAAAGTGTGTTATGCCCTCTACTCATATTTTTGGAGGAGGAATTTTGGCTATGTTTTGACCCTCCGCTTAGTTGTGAAGGAGGTCCTCAAACTATGTTTTGACCCTCTGCTTTTTGTGAAGGAGGCCATTGTTGAAGTCTCTCAAACCAACTGTCCTGTTTCCTATGTGACTTTGCTTATGGTAAGTGTCCTTGTCTCAAAAGCATGGTGAAGATTTTTAAGAGCGAATAACATAATTGGTAAATGAGGAGGGCTTCCTGTTAAGCACTTTGGACTAACACTTTCTCTTGATTGTGTATACACATTCTATTTGTCCTGAAGAAAATCCTTGCAAATGTGACCACTTATGCTCATTTAGAATCATTGTTGGGCCCTTAGCTCATGATGAAGAAGGTCTTCAAGCAATGATAGTTCACCTATATTAACCATGTGCCCTATGTCCTTTAAATGAGCTGGAAAAGTTACTCTTGGTGCTTGCCCTTTATTCATCACTTGGAGGGAGTACTTTTAATAAACCATAAAAAATGTTTTTTCAACATGAACCCTTTGTGTGAATGTCTCTTTATATTATTTTGCAGAAGTCATTTTTAAACCAAGCTTGGTCCACCTCCTTGGAAATTTAGATGAGGTTTCTCTTAGTCAAAAACTCCACCCTCGGATTATACTTTGACGGAGGCTTTCATAAACAAAAAAACAGAGGCCTTTTAACACCATCATGTCACTCTTTGGCTTTTGATGTGAAAAGGCCATTCAACCTATGAAATTTCATTTGTTTCACCACTGTTTTCTCAACTTTTCTTATCAATAGAAACCTTTCAAACACAACATCAATCAATCCTGGTGATGCATCCTCTATCCATCCTTTGGAGGAAGTGGCACAAAAGAACCCCTGAAGCTACTTAAAAACATGCTGACCCTCTGCTTATTAGTGAAGGAGGTCAAAACAATGTGTCTTTTACCCTATGCTTTTATATGAAGGAGGTTCCACCATTTGTTTCTAACCCTCTGCTCTTTGAAGGAGGTTTCTATCACTGTGTTTCTAACCCTCTACTTATTATTTGAAAGAGGTCATATTAAACACAAAATCTTCATCTATTTCAACACTGTACCTTGCTTTGTAATATATGCCTTTGCTTTGCCACATCACTGTGAAGTTTTTAGGGAGTAAACCATGTGATTGGCATATGGAAAGTGCTCATTGTTAGACACCTTTGAACTAAATCTTTCCTTTCACTGTGTTTTAAGGGGCAACGAACTTTTTGTGACAGCCTTTCAAAGTTTTAGTTCATGATAAGGTATAAGAGGCAGCTGTCCTTCTTATCCTTTCATCTGGTTGCCTAATTTTCTTTGGAGATATTCTTGTCAAAGACTGTCCTTCATTTTGAAACAGAGGAACTTGTAAGGCTAGGTCATCTTTCATAGAACTTGAGGGAGCGCTACCCTTGGAGTTGATCAGGGAGTGCTGATGATAAGAATTTTTTAATTTCTTTGTATTCATTGGTCTTGATGGATGACCATTTTCTTCATGCAGCCTTTGGATTTAAAACCATATATATTAGTTTCTCTTTACTCACTACTCCTTACTTGCTTCATAACGGAAAACCCCTTCAGCATGAGAGACCTGTATGAATTTGTCTTTTTTCTCTTATGTGCACACCGATCATCATTCAATTACACCCCTAAAGATATGTAAAAACATATGATTTTGAACCTTGGAGAGCTCCTTTGGTGTTTCATGGGGATTTATGCTTACTCTAAGCATATTTATTCAGACAGTGAAAAACCTTTTCTTCTTGAAGTTTGAATCTTTGTTGAACTTCTTCTGAAATGAGACAAAGCGACCTCTTATTGGTGTGCGACCTATGGATAGACCAAGGCTTGTTTTGCAGAATAGGAAATAATTCATGGTTGATTGGTACTAGACAGAGGCTTTTTGGCCTAGGATATCTTAGCCAAGGAAAAACTCCCTAAACACCACTATCTAACTTAGGGACAATTTTCACAGATTCTGAGTGTTTTCTTAGGCATGATCAGATTGTCATATGACAAGATGATCAGGGATAGAGTGGCAGATACTTTGTGAACCTTTGGATAGTGAATGGAATGAGAAACAAGGGAAAATGATAACAGATAATCACAGCTATGATAGCTATAAACATGGAGACTTTGCTGAAGCGAGACAGGTCTTGACAACTAGAGATTTTTCTCATCATAGACTGACAGGGAGGGGTAGGAGGACAAAAATTGTTTTGGGGTGTTTTCTAGATGACAAATTGACAGTTTGAGATTAGCTTCTAGAAAACTCAGCTAAGGAAACTAGTCATCAACAACAGGTAAAAAATACTGATGACTAACACATTACTTGTGGAGTGTGGGATGTGATTGGCAGTCACATCAATTCTGTCACCCGCATTCGAGGGGGGGTGTGAGGAAAAATATTATTTTTGAGTTAAAATTGAAATAATTTTGGAGAGCCTGGGTGAGAGGGTGAAAAATGGGTGGGTGAGTAATGACACTTTTGGATTAATAAAAATAATTGATTATGCATGAAGTTCCAAGTGTCGCCTATGAAGCCTCCTATAAAAGAAGGGGCAAGCTATAGGAGAAGGGGCATTTTTTCCCTATTGTTGGATGGATGAAAGGATGCTATTGTGAGTGGCTACAAGCTATAATGAGTTTGGTGAGGTGGAGTACATTAGAGAGGGGACTATTGAGCCAAGAGTCCTCTTCTCCATAATCTAGCTTTCTTCCTCTTTTGTACAACCCCATTGCAGCTTGGGGTTTCACGAGGAAGAAGAGAAACCAAGGATTAGGTTGGGATGTCAACCAATAGGCCACCAACATTCGGTTGAGATGGGTGGTGATGTATTAGAAAGGAAGCACAAACAACAAAAAGGCCGAGAAACGAAAATTAACTCTATGGTGAATTGTACATTGTGTACTCATAATTTCTGTTATATGATTATTTATGTATTTATAATGACTAGATTGTAAATATGAATGTCATGATGGTTCAATTTCAATTTATGACTATTGATTTATGCATCTCAATTCACGTGTTTTCAGTAGTGATCTAAATTTTAAGTAGTTTTAGAACTTGATAGCTATTATAAATTGAAAAATAAAATTATCGTCATATGAAGGTCCCTACATCTTTCGTCAATGTGGTCCAAGTTTCGTGGTCTGAATCCTCACTAAAAAAAATTATAGCAAAATTATGAACTGATTTGTTTTGAGACAAAAGAGTAGGAGCATTTGAAAACCCTAAATTACTTAGACCATATCTCTAAAAATATAGTGAACCAAGATTTAAAAATTGAACTAAATATTTCCTGTAATGTCTTATCAATCTTCTCCAAGTTTCATCATTTGAAACCTCCCAGCAAAAAAATTATAGCAAAAATTCCATGATGACTTATTTATAAAATAAAACACTAGGATCATGTGCTCTGATACCAAATGTTATATTACTTTCACCTTAAAATGATAAGAAACCAATAATTACAATCCTCTTTGAGGGAAAAACCTCCTTATAAAAAGAATACAATGTAAAAGACAATATGTGATGATCCTAAGACTAGGTATCCTTAGTTGTTGATTTTTAAAGTACTTTGGACAAGTGGTTTCCTATAGGTTAGTATCTACTTAGGGAAAAGTGTCCAAAATAATTCTTTTTCTAAGTGTGCCTTTATAAAGTGAAAGTGAATTTATAAGTGGTAAAGTCAATATTAAATTATAAAGTGAAAGTGACTTTATAAGTGGTAAACTAAATGTTAAATTATAAAGTGAAAAGTGACTTTAGACATAAAGTACAATGTGGGTACTTTACTTAATGGGTGAGTTAAAAAATAGAAAGTGAGAATTAAATGCACATTTATTCTCATCCCTTGATCTAAATGAATCCGAGCCATTAGATCTTAGGGTAGCCCAAAATTCATTTAGAGAAACAAAAGGGGGAAAATAAAAGAGAGACTGCATTTATTGATTCTTCATGAGCAGATTGGAAAAAGGAGGTTGAGGGTTGGAGAAAAGTTTTGAAAGAGAGATTTTTTGCAACAAGCTGAAGGAGTGATTTCTGGGCAAAGCTGGGCATAGAAATCAAGGCATAGAAGACAAAAAAAGGTACAGTGTGAACAACATTTAATGCTGTGAGCTGCACACAGTTTGAGAGAAGTTTTTTGAGAAAAAATAATGAAAAAATTCCATACATCCCGTACGGAATCCGTACAGTACAATCCGCATTTGTACAATATATTTTCAGCTTCAAGTGGGCATGAAAATCATGGCAAAGTGGGCACAGTTTTCTAGGAATTTTGGGCTGAAGAGCTAAGTTGTATTTTGCTGTTTTGTTTTGTCTGCAAATGCATTTTTCCTGAAATTGAAAGATAAATAAATTTGAAGAGCTCTCTAACAGGTTTTCCCCGCAGAATATTGAAGGGGTTTTTCTTGGGTTTAAGTTGACCAAAAGTCCGTGCGTATTTTTTATGTGTTGCTGGTCTGTTTATTTCCATATTTATTTTCAACATGTGTTGACAATCCCATGTGTTTTAATCTGAAAATTTCATTTCCAGAATTATATATGTTGAATGTAAGTTTATGGGAAATGGCATTTAACTGAATGGGAGTGATAAGGTGAAATTAAAACCAGGTTGGGATTGCATGAAACTTTTTAGCCATCAAATTTCAACATGGTATCAAAGCTACAAGCTAAAAATTGCAGTTTGAACAACATACAGTAGTTTGGGACAAAAAATAGTGGTTTGGACAACAAACTGAATTTTTGGACAACAAACTGATATTTTGGGACAACAAGGTGAAATTTCACATAGACTGAACTTTTGAGACAACAAGGTGTGCTAGAAAGTTAGTTTATCCATTTTATTGGTTTTTAAAATTTTGGACAATAGTCATGGCCATATTTTTAAGGATAGTGGACAAACTAGACGGGATATCGAACTATGCCGTTTGGAAGGACAAAATCAGACAATGTTTGAGGAGGCAACAATTTGGGACATAGTGTAGCAAGAGGTTGTACCTCCTACTGCTGCATATGAACTTTCTAAATTCAAAAAAAATATTTTTGATGGACAGAAGTGTAGTTCATTATCTTGGTAGGGTCAGACATGTACGTGATGATTTGACTGTTATTGGTGAGATAGTTGCACCCACAACGTTAGTTAGGATAGTCGTAACGGGACTTCCTAACTCTTAGGAGGTATTTGGAAATACTATTATCTCTAGGGAGAATCTTCCTAATTGGGACAGATTCTGGGATTATTGTGTGCAACATGAGACACAAAAGACTGGTAGTGGTGGGGTGAAGATAGCAGATGAGGAGTATGTAGCCTTGAAAATTAGGGGGAATAACAAAGGGATGACCAAGAAAGGGGCCTCATCAGATGGGGATAAGGGAAAGGAGAAGGAGAATAAGAAGAAATATACAAATATGTCCAAGTCAAATGTTGGGCATGTTAGAAGATAGGAAACTATGCTGCTACGTGTTATGAGATGAAAAATAAGGGGAAGAAGGGTATTGCAGCTTCAACAAAGGTGGAGCAGTTTTCTTCATAGTTTGACAGGGGCTTTGCATTTATTAGTTCTACATATAGTAGGAGTAGATCATTCGGTGTGTGGTACATAGACAACGGGGCTTCCCACCATATGACAGGGTGCACATGAGTTCTTTTCAGAGCTTGCAAAGAGGGCACTTGATATTGAGATTATACTAGAAGATGACCACACTGTGAGATCTGTTGGTGTGGGGAATGTGACCTTTGAGAGGGAATCTTTGCCTCCTTTGAAGGTCATGGATGTTTTATATGTTTCGGGATGAAGAAGAACTTGATTTCAATGTTTGCTATGGAGGAGAAGGGGTTTGACGTCAATTTCTCAGGAGGGCAGGTATTGATGCATCCCAGGGGAGCTTCCATCACTTCAGCCAAAGTGATTGGAGGCTGCTTTGGGAAACTATACAGATTCAGTTTTGAGTCGGTAGGAGCATTGGTGAGTATCACATCTAGTAGCACTCGCACTGGTACCACCAACAATAGAGACTTGTGCGAGTTATGGCACCAAAGGATGGCGCATATACATCATGGAGCTTTGAGAGTTCTTAGGGAGATCACTACTAGAGTTCATGATTTCAATGTCGAGAATTATGAGGTCAGTAGAGGATGTGCTTTGGGAAAGTACACAAAGTTACCATTCCCAACGAGCTACAATATATTTACATGTATACTAGACTTGATTCATACTCATGTTAGTGGTCATATGGCTCATGTGTCTTTGGGTGGTTATGAGTATTATGTTATATTCATTTATGACTACTCTAGGAGGACTTGGATATATTTCCTGAAGACCAAGGGTGAGGTCTTCAATCACTTTAAAGAGTTCAAAGCTCTTGTGGAAAAGAAGACAGGTAGGAAGATTTAGGCCTTGAGGTTAGACAATGGTGGTGAGTACACCGATGGTGGGTTTTTTGACTTCTGTGCAGAAGAGGGCATTAGGAGAGATTTCCAAAATAATGGGGTGTCTGAAAGGAAGAACAAAGCTATTGCTAGGGATGCTAGAGTGATGATTCATGATTAGGGGTTACCTTTGTTTTTGTGGGCTGAGGCCTGCAATACTGTTGTTTATCTTCAGAACACGAGTCATCACAGAGTATTGGGGAATATGACTCTGTAGGATGCCTTCACTGGAGAGAAGCCTCATGTGGGACATCTTCGTATCCTTAAATTGTCTCACATATTATTATATCCTCAAGGAGCAGAGGACGAAGATGGAACCCATGGTAGAGAAGGGTATCTTTATGGGTTACAAAGAGACTTCGAAGGTCTATCAGATCTTCATTCCTTCTAAACAGAGAGTGGTGATTAGGAGGGATTTTAAGTTCAAGGAGTAGAGGGCCTATCGGAGATCACATGAATATGATGAGAGAGAGTCACAGACTTCTCCTCAGCAGCGAGGTCTGGTACATGGATTAGGAACTCAGGGTTATGAATCGACTAGTATAGGAGGTACTTCAGTGTCAGTGACATCTGGGGCACCAATGGCGAGTTCACCAATCACTTCTTTAGGGTGTCCACTGGTATATAGTTCGCATGGAACTTCAACTGACACATGCATAGGTTCTTCAAGGATAGGTGCTGGTACAAGCAAAACGGGGTCAGTTGGCAGATCTTCAAGTTCACTAGACTGGGGGCAGAGCATGAGTTTACCTATTGGGGAAGCTTCTTAAGGGAAAAGGAGGCCCAAGTGGATTCAAGACACCTTGAAGGAAGCATATTCTATTGGTCCTTCGAAGAGGGGGAACAAGGAGAGTGTGCTACCAGAGCGGTTTTGCAGTTATGTAGCCAAGGCTACCAACATTATTGAATCTGAGCCTACTAGCTATGGGAGGTTGCCAGAAAGGAGGTATGGAGAGAGGCTATGGTGGAGGAGTATGCATCTATCATTAAGAAAAATGTCTGGGAGGTGGTGGCTAGGCCTGTGGGAAAGTCAGTTGTGACTTCCAGGTGGCTCTACAAGATCAAGCATGCTATAGATGGAAGCATTGAGAAGTTCAAGGAAAGGTTTGTGGCTAGAGGGTTCTCACAGATAGAGGGAGTTGACTATGATAAGACCTTCACTCCCGTTGCTCGATACACTTCTATCCGGTCCCTTATTTATATTGCTATAGAAATGGGTTGGAAGATCCATCATATGGATGTGAAGACCACATTTCTGAACAAAGTTATAGAGGAGGAGGTGGATGTCAAGCAACCACAGGGCTTTGAGGTACTTGGGCAGGAGACCCATGTATGCCGGTTGAGGCGAGAACTCTACAGACTTAAGGAAGCTCCAAGAGCTTGGTATTCGAGGATTGATACTTGATTGCAGCAGATGGGTTTCACGAAGAGTGATGTAGATCCAAACCTATACCTCATTATTGTAGGGGATGATCCGCTCATTCTTGTGCTATATGTTGATGACTTGTTCATTAATTGGGAAAAGAGACTGATTAGTGGTTGCAAGGAGGATCTTGCTATGGAGTTCGAGATGAAGGACATTGGGTTGATGAATTACCTTTTAGGGCTTGAGGTGTGGTAGGAAGAGGGGAATATATTTCTGGGGCAGAGGTATTATGTCGTGGATGTGTTGAGCAAGTTTCACATGGAAGATTGCATACCCATGTCTACACCTATGATGACCAACTGGAAGAAGCTTCATGCTTAATATTCTAGTTTTGTGGATCCCACATTGTATAGGCAACTTATTGGGTCCTTGATGTATCTGGTCAACACTAGGCTAGATATATGCTTTGCAGTGAACACACTTAGCCAGTTCATGGTTGAGCCCATGAGGGTGCACTCTGTAGCTACAAAGCACATTCTTCGCTACGTGCCGGGTAATTTTGATTATGGTCTGGACTATAGGCGAGGAGATCGAGTGAGGTTGGTAGGTTACACAAATTTATATTGGGCAAGGTGTGCTTCTGATAGGAAAATAACTTCACGGTGTTGCTTCGGATTGGGTTCAGCAATTGTGTCATTGTTCAATCGAAATAAAAAGTCAGTTGCTTTGAGCTCTTTCGAGGCTGAGTATATGGGCGCTAGCCAAGATAGTTGTGAGGCCATTTGGCTTCAAAAGTTAATGTATGGCCTATTTGATGAGGAGTTGAGACCGACAATTATTCACTGTGATAATCAGAGTTGCATTAAACTCATGGAGAATCCAGTGTTTCATGACAGGTCAAAAAACATTGGCATCATATATCATTTCATCAGGGACTATGTTCAGAAGTGGGTAGTGAAGTTGGAGTATATATCGACATATGAGCATGTGGCCAATGTTCTCATGAAGTCCTTGCCAAGAGGCAAGCATGTCCATTTCAGGGAAAAGATGGGTGTGGTGAGAAAAACTTTCCTCGGTAAGAGGGAGTGTTGATTTTTAATGTACCTTGGGAAAATGGTTTCCCATGGTTTAGTCTCTATCTAGGGAAAAATGTCCAAAATAATTCTTTTCCTAAGTGTGAATTTATAAAGTGAAAGTGACTTTATAAGTGGTAAAGTAAATATTAAATTATAAAATGAATGTGACTTTATAAGTCGTAAAGTCAATGTTAAATTTTTAGAAATTATACCAATGGATTCAATCCGATCATGTAATGTACCAAAACAAGATTCTAAATCTTTCTACTATATTTGCAGAATATAAAACACAATTGCTCAATCACGTGCAAGTAAGAGAAAGAAGTAAATCAATCGCACAACACAAGATTTTCCTGGAGAAAGCAACTGCTCAAAACCTTTCTATCTCTATTTTATAATAAGCCAAGGAATCATGAAACAATACAATGCATTCTTGCTCAAAAGAATCTGCTGCACTCTACCAATCGTTTCACACTGATCTAGGCAAAATTGGACAAACACTTAGCCAATTCCTTGCCTTCCTCCAGCCTGCCTTGCTCACACAATTCCTAGAGAAATAAATCCCTATTAAATAGGAATTCCAACCTTCCTTGATTGCGCAATATTTCACGGGCTTCCTATCACTTTATAACTTCACTCAGAAAATTTTCTAATAATACAACTGATAGTTATATTCCTTTTAACCTCTGTCTCAACTGGGTCTTCATCATAACTAACATGCATGCAACAAATAATAGCGAGTCATCAATTATCTGATTGATCAATACTTGTGAATCAATCTAATTTAATTAAATGGACCTCTCACTAGCTCATCACTCAGTTAGAAATAGCTAAACTTATTTTAAATCAATTAATTTGAGTTAACTGATTACACTCACACCACACTAGTGCATTAACTGCAACTGGACCCCAAAAATAATAGAATCACTCTACATGCCTCACCTTTGACCCTCAACTCGAAATTCTTGAGCTAATTCAATCTTTCTGACTTAGTTAACTGATACAAGTTTTTATGAGATGAAATTACAATTTATTGTCCAATTTATTTAAGGGAAAAATAAATTAGACACACATTTTCTTGTTGAATTTCAACACTCCCTCTCAACACGAAAGGGGTTATCAGCTACCCCGATCCTGCCTATGTGGTATTCGAATTTTCTCTTTTCCATCTCCTTCGTCAAGATGTTTACATCTTGATCCTCCGTGGGAATGTATTGCAACAACATAATGCGCCTATAAACACAATCTCTGATATGGTGGTACCAGATATCAATATGCTTGGACCTGTCATGGAATACCAGATTAACCGAAATTTTTATGCAACTCTAGTTATCATAATGTATCACCGTCAGATGCATCTGATGACCAAACAAACAAACAAGTATCTTTCTCATCTAGATGGCCTCGCATGCAGCCTGACTAGCTGCCATGTAATCTGCCTGGGCTGAACTGAGTACAACTGATCTCTGCTTCCTGCTGTACCAAGAAACTGCTGCTGATCCTATGCTGAAGATGCCCCCTGATGTGCTCTTCCTGTATGATGGAATGCTTGGCCAATCTGCATTGGTGAAGCCTTGAAGCTTCACTCCCTCTGTCCTTCTGTACCATAATCCACACTCTGTAGTGCCCCTGAGATATCTCAAAACATGCTTCCCCACCTTCCAAAAGAGTTTGGTAGGCTTAAACATAGCTTGACTAAGCTGGTTAAATGCGTAGAATATGTTTGGTCGTGTGTTCACCAAATACATAAGTGAACCCACAAGATTTATGTAAACAATAGCATCCACTACCTCACTTGAAGTAGCATCCTCCTTCCTCCAGTTTCCTGCAAGAGGAGTTTCCATGGGTTTGCTGCCCTCCATGTGGAATTTCCTTAGAATCTCCTTGGCATACTTGCCCTGATATACAAATAGCTACCCATATCTTTGCCATATTTTAAAGAACTACAAAGAAATGACCCTTTAGCAGAGGTTATAAAGGAGGTTTTTAGTGTTATAAAATTGGCCAAAATTGTAAAAAAAACATTTGTTACAACATCCGTTTTTGGTAACGAAGGTTTTGACAGAGCTTCTAATGGAACTTCAACACAACTAAAAAAAATTGGGCGACCGAAGGTTTTTACGGATGCATTTCTTATCGGTGAGCGATTCATGTGTGAACACACCGGTGCATTTTAACCTTTACGCACCGGTACTGTAAACATACCAAGCATCAATATGGAAAACAAATTTCGGAATCCCCGGGGCGTTTAGCAACATCCCGGTGCATGTCACCAACAAATACACACCGAGCTGATAGAAGGTGCAAACACTAGTATATTCAGATTATAGTTGTAAAGCACCGAGGCATTTAATGCAAACAATACTAGTGCATTACAAATACGAATGCACCGATGTATTCACCTTCTATCCGCCTAGTGCGTATGGGTTGCGTACACGCCCCGGGCTGTTAAGGTGTAAAAATGCACCGACACGTTAAAGGCAAACCATATCGGTGCATGCAACGCCTATCCGCTTGGGTCGTAGTCGTCGATAAAGCGCACCAGGTGTTCTAATTGGTATTAGTATTTGGTGCAATGCTCATAAGCCGTAGAAACACACCGATGCGCAGTATCATACACACACACTGATGTTCATTTTCTATTTTTTAGAAACATCGACTTGTGACAGTTCAATTATTGTGGTTTTTTAAAATTCATTATTCATCAAAAGTCGACACATATCTTATAACAATATTCATATCAATTACATTTTTATTAATTCATTTGAATGTGATGTTTGGATGAATTTTTTATTTCATTATAATATTTAATCAGTGGTGTAACATTTGACAATGAAAATGGAGAACATAATAGAATAAATTAAAACGTATTTTATTATATATATATATATATATATATATATATATATATATATAAGACACTTTTTGTCATACAAAATGATACAGTTATTGGTATCCCTTTGTATTTTAATTAGGACACTATGTCCATTACATTAAACAAAATGTCTAATTTGACAGACAAATATTTTAAAAAATACAATGCCTTGCTTTGATATCCAAACATATTGATCATCATTCTTCGCAGGAACTGCTGTCACTGCTCGATCTACTTCCATGACTTGGGTTATTTGGAGGAATATTTTGTAGATGGAACTTGAAGAAGAAGAAAACAATTTACATCAATGTATATCGAAAATAAATGTACTATAGCAAGAATTGACTCGTGAAATATACACATTCTTTCAAAACCAAATTTCATGCCTTCTTTCAACAATTCATTTGTTGGTGCAGTTCCATACTTTGTTTCCTGCAAGTTTTATACCCCATAACAAATCATAGATTTAATATAAAAGCTTTTTTTGTTTTATTAATTATAGATGAAGCTAAGTAAAACAAGATATATACTTACTAATTCCACAATTAATTTCTGATATGTCAACATATATTGGCAACCCATATTTAACCCAATGTCAATCAATTCTTCTGATGGTTCTTCTTTGTATGTCAAGACCCGTTTAAAGAATTCAATGATGATTGTTGTAAAATAACTTAAAATATACAAAAATGAAATCTAGTTAAGTTGTTATAAGGAAGTAACAATTACTCACAAACTTGGATATCAACCATTTTCTTCCTTGTCGTCCTGTTTTATGTGCTGAATGGGTTCCATTTTCTTTTATTTTCTGCAATAAAATACTTGAAAATTAATATTTAATGCTAAATTATTTATTTATTGTACCTAATCGAAAAATTCAATGACTACATATTACATTTGAAGCACATTGTTGTTGAGATGGCTCCTCGTGCGATGCAATTATGTCCATTTCATTGACCATCTCCTTGTACATCTTTTTGGAGATTCTTACTGGCATATTTCTAATATCAGCTTGTTCATCCTTTGAGATTTTCATAATCTTCTTGAAAAAGTAACATGAAAATAAACTATTTAATTTTTATATTGATATATGAAAACTAAATATAAAAAAAATGATATTTATAAATGATTGCTTTGTAGTAATATATACATATAATTCTAGATTTTGTTTTAAAGAAATATTACTTTTGAATCCTTTGTTTTTGTTGTTGTACGTTTTTGCTACTAAAATTCTGACATGTCTCATTGACCAATTCTTTGAAAACTCTTCCTTTAGTTTAAGTAAGAATTGGTTCTTGGAATAATTGGATTGATTTTTGTATTGCAAGTGGAAATAACGTCTATACATTCGTTTCACTAGATCCCTCAAAGTTTTGTAAAAGTTCCCCCCCCTTTCGTTAACCTCCAACACCACTCTAGATGAGCTAAGGAGCAATTCATTTTCATTTGCATGTTCTATTTTTCTTTTTTTTTTCATAGAACAACATTAATTTTCTTCGCTGTTGGTCCCTGTAGAACATTAAACATATCTGAATTAATAGATTGTTTGAAAAATGTTATCTAATATTTTTAAGTATATTATTTATGAAAATTCAAAAAAGAAACTCTTATTAGATAGATAGTATTTTTTCATTCACCTTATTCGTGCTTCTGCAATTTTTCTATCAATATTTTACGCTCTTTTGGTCTTAGATAAAAAAAAACCTTATCGAGTTTCATCATTTTGTGGCTCTGCATGATACACACTAAAAAATACATATCAGTTAAACTTACATATAGTTCAAAAATAATAATTTTTTTTTTTTTTTTTTTGATGTGTTATCAATATTTTTGTTACTTGAACTCTTGTCAACCATTTCTTTATCAATATAAAAATTGTACCATTCATTAATATATTTGATAAATAAATCACATACTTTTCAGGTATAAAAAAAATCAAGAAAACGGTGCATCTATCTAAATTTAACGCTCGGTGCGACTTTCACAACTTAAACATTGGTAATGGTGCGATATGTTATTATAAACGCACCGCCACTACAGTAGAAACACTGTACGGTGCTCTTTGTCAATAGGAGACCCGGTGAATTGTATTAATACCGGAACACCGATTAACATAAACATAAATTAATAGAAAACTGTTTTTATCAAACAATGTTTTTTGTCAATACGCGCCCGATGCGTTATACTAAAAGCACACACCGGTGCGCTATATTAAATAGTGTGCATCGATTAACAAAAACAGTTTTTAAAAAAAACGTGCAAGGGTCGACATGGATTGGGATCTGACTCTGCAAGTGGTCCCGCGGGTCAGATGTCATATGCCTATATATATAGTAATACAAACCCTATAAATCTAAAATGAAAAGCCCTAATTGTGAATTTTTGTAGTCACAAACAAGAAGAAGCAAGGGTTTAACGTAAGAATGGATTTTTTTGTTTTTGTTTTGTTTTTTTTTGAATTTTAATTAAATTTAAATAGGAATAGAGATTGTAAATGATTTTATTAGTAAAAATGCATAGTAAAATTTATTTTTTTTACTATGCATGTATCAAATCTAACAAAAACTGTAAAAAAAACAATTATTACAGTAAAATTTAACATTTTTACTATACTACATGGTTTTTGTGTGAATCACCATGTGTTTCAAATTTTGATTCTCTGAATAATTCTGTTGTTCGAAATTATTTTGCTCCTCCACAATCCTCTCTTTCTCCAGGTATGTCTCTCGTGCAAATCCCTGCTTGAAAAACTTTGCAAAAATAATGAAATAATGAATAAATTTTACTATTTAAATAAATTTTTATGAGATTATATTTCCGAAAATCATTTGCTGCACATTTTTCAGTTTACCATTTTTTTTTTCACTTCAAAAAAATAAATTTGTGTTTTTTTTCCTGATATTCGGTGCATTTTTTAATTAACAACACAGGTGCGTCCGGTAATAAAATCACACCGGTCCTGTTAATAGAACATTAGCACCGATAACAATAACTCCTTTTTTAAGGCACCGAAATTACTTTTAAGTATGTACACCAAAATTTATTGTTGATTTTTCTCAAATGTAGGGAGAAAATCTCATAATTATATCAAATGAACAATTCTTCAAAATTTAGCTCATTCCATAATATTTCTCAAAGTCCATTGCAAAGTTCTCCCTATCCATCTCCAGATGTAATTACTTCAGATTTTATTTATATTTTCATTATCTAATTGAATTTATTTATTTTATCCATGTCAACCAACTAAATAAAATTAGTGTATACAAATTTGTAGGTTCATGCAGATTCAAAATCGAGTTCAGATGCACAAGATATTGAAACAATTCCAAAATATCAGAAACTCTTATCAGGAGCAGCATACCGCAAGATGCGGTTGGTAGATAAAAATGGACAACCTCTTCACCCTGCCAATTGTAACATGCCATCTTCTAGGCACAACCCTGAGACAATGATGGTAATAATTGTTTGGTATAATGTAATTATTTCAACGTCAAATCAATTAATCATGAATTGACGCCCTTACTAATTGATATCATCGATATTTTACTAATCATGTTCAAATATATTTTTTGAAATTATTAGGATTCTAGTGATGATGATCGACCTATCTACCATCTTCCATTGCACCCCACGACAATGTCAAATCGAGAGAAGGCTGAATTAAGAGAAAAACTCGGAGAGTAACAATACCAAGAATGGTTGAATCAACCACATATTCAATTCCCACTATGTCTAGATTCTCCAATTAGGAATGACTACAATAATAGTGCTTCTTCATAGGTTGGAAATTGAGGCAATCAAATATATGCTGGTATCGATGATTACTTAAGGGATACGAATGCCATGGAGACAATGTTGTTAGATGCATTCCCGAATGATGATCAACTAGGGGATGATGCTCATATCAATGATACATTTTTTTAAAGCGTTAATTTTGCTTGCACCATCCCTCTCTTTGGACTTAGTGGTCAATCAAAGTATACCCAGTTGGGGACAACAATGTTACTGTACAACTTGAAATCAAATTTTGGCTTGTCGAATGCATGTTTCTTGAAAATTTTGAGGTAATTGACCATCAAGTCCCTTATATTTTGAGAAATATTGTCACACAATCAATATTACAAATAACCAATTTTATGAACATTAATAATTATTGGCATTGTACACTTAATATTGTCCACCAACTACAGGTTATTCAAAGATAAGTTTCTTCCGAGTGATAATGTCTTTCCCGGAAGTTGCAAAGAGGCAAATAAATTGTTGAAAATGTTGGGTGTTGAGTACATATCATATAATGCACGTCCAAATGATTGTATTATATATAGAGGAGAATATGTAGACAAAGATATATTTCCGAAATGTGGGCATGACAGGTTTGATAAATAAAAAAATAAGGGTAAATCATGTGGTCCTCCTTTTAAGATATTGAGGCACATGCATATAATTCCAAGGATCCAAAGGCTCTTTCATTGCAAAGAATTAGCTATGTTGTAGGGATGACATGCCTCACACAAAAATGAGTTGGAAGTTATGAAAATCCCAACAAATTCAATAGCCATGAAGCATATAGAGGATACATGGCCCAAAAAATTTAACGATGAAGTACAAAGTCTACGAATCAGCATAGCCATGGATGGCGTCAACCCATATTCCCTCTAGAATACCAACTATTCTGTTTGGCCTAGAGTAGTGATCAATAACAATACCCCCCCAATGGTTGTTCGTGAAGAATGAACATCTTATGTTGGCTCTCATAGTCCCTGGTAGAAGACAAGTGAAGAATATGGATGTCTACTTACAACCACTGGTAGAAGACAAGTGAAGAATATGGATCTCTACTTACAACCACTGGTAGATGAATTGAAGGAATTATGGGATATAATAAATGTATACAATGTATTAAGACCCATCACAACAGAGAGGAGTTTTACGTTGTATGACATATGTGCTTACACAACACATGATTATACAAGCTTAGGAGTTTGATATGGTAAATTACATGTTTATTGATTTGTTTATATACATAACAATATTCTTTCGCATATTAATTTAATTCATTGTAATTGTTCTGATCTTCATGACATTATTTAATGTGCCATGCATATTGTATACAATAATTTCGCAGGTCTTGTAACAAAAGGGTATTATGGATGTAAATCTTGTGGACCTTCTCTGAAAGCTAGATGGTCCAACGACCTATGAATGCTAATGTATGACTACTCCAAGGTATTCCTCCCAGAAGAACACCCTTACAGAAGAGCAACATCCGCTTTCAAAGGTAAACGAGAGAGAACCCAAAAGCCTGTAATAACGACACCAGACGAATGGCTTAGAGCACATGAGAGAGAGAAGGAGAAGGAGTTCATATAAATGTTCGATTCAAATGGGGAACCTATGTTTGATGATACATAATTCTTTGACACCTATATTGAGAAATCACCCATTGGGATGAAAAGGAAATCTATCTTTTATAACCTCCCTTATTGGGAGCAACTTACGATTACCCACTTATTAGATCCCATGCATATATTTAAAAAAGTTTCATCTTATTTATAGAGGCACACATCATCGAAACAACGTAACACATTGGCTATTAGGAAAGATCTTATTACTTCAAAAACTAAAAAGAAACTTTGGCCAAGACAATTAGAAAGTACATGAGCGGTTGGTCCCTATAATTGGTATTTCAAAGGAGGTGATGTCCCATGGATTTAAAAAAAATGATCTTTCTTTGGAAAAGGAAGTTATAATGGGTGTGAGGGTTCCATCTTCATATGGGTTTTCACTATGGCACTGCTTCACGATGGAAGACCATTTTTGGGGGTTGAAATCACATGACCATTTGAATCTTCTAAGAGTAAATATAATGTAAAAAACATGGTTTTATTATTTGTTATATTAATAATTTTTATCCCATGGGATCATAAAACATAACTAATTTTGTATGCATGTGTTTATAACTTTGTAGTGTCATTATCCTTTGTTCGTGAATGGGTGTGTGAAACATGGCTTCCCTCAAGACCTAGGAAGTGCCATATCGAAATTATCTACATTTGTATGTTGGATCATGTCAAAGGAGATTCATGTGTATAACATTCCACAGTGGCGTCAAGAGATAGTTGAGATTGTTTGTATGTTTGAGAAGGAACTGCCGACGAGTTTCATGGACTTGCAGGTTCATCTTCTAATCCACATAATAGATGAGGTTGAATTAGTTGGGGTGGTTTCTTGTCGTTGGATGTTCTTCTTAGAGAGGTACATGAAGAAATTGAAAGGTTTTGTTCGACAAAGGGCAAAACCGAGGGGTCTATGGCAGAGGGGTACATATCGTATGAGCATTTATATTATGTTAGTGAGTACATCAAATAGATCGACAACACACCAGGTGCGGTGATTTGGGATGATGAAAGGGATGAAGACAAAAGAGAAGGGGAGCTTCTCCAAATGAATGGAAAAAGACACTTGATAAAGAGTAAATGACTTATAATTTGTCAAATTTATGCAAAGTAAATATTCACATTGAACTTCAATATAATGTATATTTTGATCTCATATGTACTATATGTTAGTTTGATTTCATCAACGAATGCAAAAACTGAAGCAATCAATAAATTCGTTCTTCACAATTCCAAAGTGACACAACTGTGGGTCGCATTTTACGAGCAAAAGAGGATGAAATGGGATAGTGACAAACAATAATTCAGATGGTTGAATGGTAGAAACGTGCCTTATCCTGATCATTTAAAAGAAAATATGCCAATTATATGCCCCAATAGTTGGGTTGCTGACCAAGTCTGAGAGAAATGCGGTGCAACTGGTAGTTACCTCCGTGCTGAAGGGGATGCGCTAAAAGTAGGGATTTGGTGCAAAAACTCAATAATAATATATTTATGTACATTTTAAACTTAATAATGCACCTTTGAAATGTAACATATATATTTTATATATTTTAACAATTGGGTTATTAGACACACGACACTATGATTTTTAACTTTTTTATAAGTGCATTTGTTCCCATCTATGTGCGTAGATGGACACCATTTTCGCACAAAAAATGCCGATGATGTACACATGACACAGGATTGTAGAGTGTAGGTCAAGTTCTATCAATCTAGGCGAGCTAGCCACCGTGATCAAAACCTAGTACGGGGGACTTTAGGTTACGTTGGGAAGATACAAGAGATCATTGAAGTGGACTTGTCTTCTTTCCAATGTGTTATTTTTATGTGCAAGTGGTGGGAAAAAATTGATAGGAATAATGTAAAGGAAGATCGCGATAGTGCGCTGATATGTAGCAACTCTAGAAATATGTGGGATGAAACTAAGGGGCCTTATGTTTTTCACAAACACTACAACCAGGTGTTTTTTTAACCAGATGTGTTGGATAGGTATTGGTGGTTCGTATTGAGACATGACCCTAGATTAAAACATATTTTTGAGAAAAATAATGTTATCATGCCAACCAAGCTGGAAGATAATGAGGGTGATGAGAAAATAGAGTGATATGGTACATGTGTTATTTCATCATTTATACTATTCAATATGATTTTCTATAAAGAATAGGAATTAACCTTATAACTAAGACTCTTTTTTTCCAAACATTATAATATGTATTTTGAATTAATTGGCTTGCATCGTATTAATGTTAAAATCATTTCACTTGATAATTTGCAATTATTGTGATCTCGAAAGCAATGCACTGTATCAAGTTCTTTTTTTTAATGTCAATTCCTAAAATAATACTACTTGATTGTTTTAAATGGTTTTTCACTATATCATTACTTAAATAAATGCACCCTATATATATATATATATATATATATCTTCAAAATTTAAAAAAAATGTATTAATGTATAGTGCTATTTTTGGTATGTAAAATCATAATAAAATAATGATTATTCTAAACATGAATTTATTTTCATTATTTTCTAAACTTTATTATGTTACAAAAATTCATATTATTCTAGATTTATTATTTTACAATTATTTATATTCTTACAAATTTACAAATTTATAAATTTACAATTATGGTAATTTAACAATATGTACGGTATACATTTTACAATTTTACGATGATTCAATTTTACGGAGTTATGGTTCAAATTTGACAATTAATAAAAATTGAATCATGGCAATACATACAATTACAATTACAATTTTACAATTTCACAATACAATTACAATTACAATTTTATAATTTTACATACAATTACAATTTCAATTTTACAAATTTACAAATTTTACAATTTTAATAAAATTGAATCATGACAATACATACAATTACAATTACAATTATACACTTTCACAATGCAATTACAATTACAATTACAATTTTACATACAATTACAATTACAATTATAATTTAACAATTTTACATAAAATTACAATCACGATACATACAATTACAATTACAATCACGATACATACAATTACAATTACAATTTTACAATTACCAATACATAATATTTAATAATATCATGATTTAATATTAAAAATAAACGTCACAATCATGGTAACCATCGTACAAACATCATATTCTAAAATACACATTCAAATTTGCTAAGATCATCTAATCATCGTGATCATGATCATCTAACAAAACACAAGCATTGTATAACATCATCATAACACAAAAATCAAATATACATCTCATGTCAAATTACTGCTATAACATACACACCTATCTACAAGCACATTATATGAACACATCTAACATGACCTAACAATATACACATCATGATGAACACCAACATGTAAATTAAATACATCAACATGAACATAAAATACATGCACCATATATATATATATATATATATATATATATATATATATATATATATATATAAAGCGTATAATGTCGATGTCAAAAATATACAAGCGTAATATATATATATATATATATATATATATATTAATATATTAAAAAAAAAAATATCCTTTGTGTGAAGTCCTTCCTGCACGGACAAGCCATTACCTTCTGTACACTCTGTACCTCTGTTTTCATCATCCACTCCTAGTCGAATGATTTAGTCTACCAGCTCCAACGATATGATGCATAAGGCTCTGTCACCATCACCGGGGCATGTCCCTCCGAGGCTCTGTGTGCATCGGTGAGTGCTGGTCATCTTTACAGTCATCACCCACGGAAGACAACTCCTTCATGGGGGCAGATCACAGCTGGCTGCTTCCTCCTCCTTGTTCTGAATTTACTATTTTTTTTTATGAATGTCTGCCTGAGGAGGTCTCTCACCCTCTGCAACCTCCGTCATCTCCTCGTCATCTACAGGATCATCCGGTGGGGGTGGAGGCATGTCCCTAACGAACGTGCCAATATCTACAAAATATATAGTACACAACAATAATTAGACAATTTCATTAAACAATTTAATAAAACAAGTTAAAAAATGTGTTATAATAAATTTTATTCTAATTAATTAAGACAATAAAATGAAAATATATTAATTTAAAGAAAACACTATTATTACCTCTAGCATCTAGTGGCTCATTCTGTGTGAAGAGGATGTTGGTACACCCTCGCTAATCCAAACCCGCGTAAGGACACGACACCATCACGAACATGTGATCATCCACACTGGCTAGCAACTCTAGTGCATTACTAGAAATCCTGGCCAGATACTCAAATAGGCCCCTCTTGGGCATCATCTTTCCCCACATGTGCATTTGTACCTGTATCATCAGTCTACGAGGCTAACACACAAAATTAGGCCTTGTCTTAGAAAACCTCTCAAAAAATAAACAAAACAACTCCGAAGAAAAAGGGAAGGTAAACCTCCCACGTGCCTGAGAACGACATCTATCTAAAGCTATACAAAACTGCCATAAATAAATGACAGACCATCTAAAAATCCGTGGCCTATAGAATAAAGAATCAACATAAAATAAAAGAGGGAAGCTAATGCACTACCCGTCACTAGTATAATGTTTAATGGTGGCCATTAAGTGAGAGGCACCTAGCCTCCTCTGGACCAAGAGAAGAAATTCGTAGCTGTCCACCAGGCACTTGAAAATCCGTAGGAGAAAGTACATCATCTTTAATGTATCCTGGAAGTACACCAACTGAATCCCTGCTACATAACCGACGGGGACATTAGGGAACTGGAGAAAATCCTCCCCTCTCCTAGATATGTCAGTAATAAAATAAATGTTCTCCTTGGTGGGTAGGTACCACTAGTCAGGATCGACACATAATGCCTGTCAGTGGGAATCCCACCTGTATATAAACTTTCCTAATAATGCACTCTGCCCCTTCAGGGATGTAGCCTCCTCGTAGAACTTAAGGAGGCCTACATCCCTTAAGAGAAACCAGGTGGGTAGCGTAATAGGGCGAGGGTACAAAGTCTCTCCCTCTCCCTTGCCTTCCACTAATGTATCATGTTATAATTGTCATCTCTCTACTCTTGTTGTTGTCTTTCCTCTCTCCGTTTAATTCGCTGAATGATACACATATTAAATACATCAACCTCCCTCATACATAAAACCAATTTTTTTTATTAAATGAAAAATGTATTTAGAAATATATAAATATAAATTTTATCGAAAAAACAAAAAAAAAAACATTCGGTGCGCCACAAAAAACAATCACACACCACCAATGGTGCGTACATGTATATCACGCACCATCCATTGTGCGCATTAAAAAACTTCACGCACCACAACAACAAAAAACTATTACTTAAATAAATATTATAGGCGGTGCGTTGAAAAAACATATCCGCCCTGTGGCGTTTGTTATAGCTCAACGCTCCGCCAATTTAAAATATTTTACCATTGGCGGTGCGGTACCAAACACACTGCCTTGGTGTGGTATGTTTGACCGGTGCGTTGCCGTAAATAAAATATTGTGGCGCGTTTCGGTAAAATAACACACCGCCGTAAATAAATTGTTAATTTTAAACAATTTTAAACAACCTAGTGTGGTTTTCGTTAACACTGTTCGCGACGTGGCCTATAAATTTATAGGGAGCACCAGGAACGGTGCGAGATGAACGGCAAGAACACACCGTGCAGGAATTAAAAAAGAAGAAGAAGAAGAAGAAGAAGAAGAAGAAGAAGAAGAATTTTAGCTCAATTTTAAAAATTAATCCGCTAAAAGCTTAAGTTGGTGTGAAACAAGTAAATTACCTGCACATTTGTGCGTCAAGGAGGCATCTTTGCAACAGAATCCTAAAAACCATATTTTACCACCGTTTTGAAAAATTCGAAGTCCACACAGTGAGAAATTGACGGAGGCAATGCGAGCAATGGGAGCACTGATGGCAGGGCACCTCAGAGAAGGAAAAGTCACACCAATGTTTGAGAGATCTACAACACTATAACAAGTAAAAATGAAATTTTTACGACTAACATATATATATATATATATATATTAACCCATTTTTGGTGCGCTTGATTATGAGACGCACCAGGTGGTTGTATCAATGGTGCACCATACTTCTTTACGGTGCGCTGGATTACTGAGACGCACCAGCCCGTTTTGTATGGAGCGCAAAGTGATTCATTTAAATAAAAATCCTATTCCGGTGCGCCGTTGTACATAAACAACACCGAGCCGTCATCGTTAGTAAATAGCATTGAAATGCATAGTGTCTCAGTGTGCCATTTGATAGTACACACCAATGCACTTTATATAAAACATACCGGTGCATTGTATGTATGAAGTGAAACGTTGTTTTCGTAGTACTTAAAAATAGCTATGCAACGCTTATTTAGACTCTAATATGCACCGGTGCATCACATATATATCAAGCGCATCAGTGCGTGTTAGGATTATAAACGCACCACAAAAAAACATCTGCAAAAACATCCACCCGCCAAACTCCTCCAGTGACCTCCGATATAAACAGATATCTGGGCTATTTTTATAAGGGCTTCCTCAAAAACATCTGCTAGAGTTTCTTTTCCTTGCAGTGAAGCCAAATAAATAAGAGTCCCATGTCCTTCATCTAAATCTCTCTTGCAAGATCCCCCTTGCAAGAAGTTATGAGTTGCTCATCACCTCTGAGTATCAAATCATCAACATAAAGTACAATAATCAAAATATTACCATCAACCACAATATGATATAGGTTAGCATCCACTTCAATCTTTGTGAAGCCCAACCTAGTGAAATAACTGTCGATCCTTGTGTACCAAGCATGAGGTGCTTGCTTCATCCCATACAATTCTCTCTTGAGTTTGCACACATGTGACTCCCTGTCAAAGGTCTCAAAACCTTCTGGCTAGTCAATGTACACTTATTCCTCAATAAATCCATTGAGAAAGGTTATCTTTACATCCATCTGTGCTGAGAGTGAAAATATGGATCTATTCGATGAGTACCTTGCAACCAGCACAAAAGTATCCTCATAGTAAATTCCATCCACTTGTGAGAATCCTCTGGCCACAAATCTAGCCTTGTATTTCTGCACACTCCCATCTGCTACTTGATTCACCTTATAGATCCACCTAGATCCAACCACTGACTTCCCCACTGGTCTTGGGACCACTTCCCATGGACTATTTCTGATAATGGTGTCATACTCCTCAACCATGGCATCAACCCATACCAACTGCTGCACTGCTTCCTCAAAAGAGGATGGTTCTGTCACAATACATTCGCTCATAAGAGCCATGTATCCAATATACCTATCTGGGTACCTTCTTTGCCTGCACTGTGATGTAGTTTCACCTACATTATCTGTTGCATCTAGCATCAATCTGTCAGCCTCTCAGGTGCGCTTCCTACCACTTCTGGTGGATGGCCCTGCATAAGTGGTTTCTTCCACAATTTGTTCCTCTTCTTGTGGCTACTCCACATCCTGAGGTTCATCCTTTGGAACTAAGAGTTCCTCTTATGCATGCAAGTCAAGCTCCCTCTCAAGGGACAATCACATGGATTTATCCTCATAAAATTTAACATCTCTCCTGACAACTGCCATCCTGTTTTCCAAGAAATACACCCGATAGTTGTGGGGAGTATCAGTGTACCCCAAAAATATCCCAATCAGTTTCTTACCTGAAAAATCCTCCTCTAGTGTACTCATGCCAAGTATCTGATGAGCACTACGGTCCTACACAAATACCACTGTGTTGCATGCCTCTTCCCACAGATGCAACGATAGGCCCTGTTCATGTAACATAGCTCGTGATGCTCCCACAATTGTTCTGTTATTTATTTTTTCAGCCCCATTCTGTTGTGGGTTATGAGGTGCAATCAATTCTCTCCGAATTCATTATTTGGCATAGAAGTTCTTGAATTCATTAGAGATATACTCACCACCATTGCCACTCCTTAGAGCCTTCACCTTCTTCCCTGTATCTTTCCCTACCAGTGCTTTTAACTGAAAAAAATTGGAGAACGTTTGAACTTTCTTTTGCATGAAGAAAATCCAATGCTTTCTAGAAAAATCATAAAAACAAATCACATAATATCTGTGATGTTCTGCGGAAGCTGTTGAGAATAGTCCACACACGTCTGAGTGAACTCTCTCAAGGATTTCTGCTGATCGGTTCTCCTTCTCATGAAATGTGGCCTTTGTATACTTCCCCATAGTACAACCCTTACATGTGTCTCTCTACGTAAGTGTACCCTTTGGAAGCCTTGTATAAATCTGCTGCATGATCCTCAAAGCACTGTGGTGTAGATGACCCAATCTCCTGTGCCATAAATCGCTGGTACCCGACTCACCACCTCATCTGCTTTACTGCTCAATGTTGCAAAACCATCTACATCAAGTTTGTCGAGGTTCTTCACACAAACCCCAGTCTTCTTTACCTGTCCTGTGGCTTTTTGAATAAGGAATGCCTTTTCTTCACTGAAAACCACATCATATCCAAGTTCCTCCAACATAGAAACTGAAACTAAATTCCTTTTCAAACCTGGTACATGCATGAAATATTTTAATATGAAATTTTTACCTGAATCTCTCTAGAAAGTAACTGTACCAATCTCGGTAGCGCTATACCTCCCGTCATCACCCATATCGATGTGCATCTGAAGATCCTTCTCCTCCAAGCTACTAAATATATCTTTGTTGCCAGTCATGTGGAAAGATGCTCCACTATCCAAGTACCACATAGATCCCATCACAGTTGACACCATGCATGCGTTGAGAGAGAAGTCCAACTCAAACTATGAGGCTAAAGCTTCACTCACTGTAGTTCTCAGAGCCTTGTTGTTGTTGTTCTTATTTTGTGGAAAATTTGTGGCATAGTTTCCATAATCATGAAAGTTGAAACATTTCACCTTTGACATGTCTTATTTCTTGCCTCGACTTTGCAACATTCTTCTTCCATGCTTCATGCTGTGCAACATCTGCCTAATTGGGTTTAGGAATATCAGTGTCAATGAAATCATTCAGCCCGTTATCCTCAAATATTGCCTCCATCCTATCCTTCCATGCAATATAGTTCGAATTTTCTTCCAGTGCATATTCGAGTCTCAAGCCAGTGAAAGACATCATGGTCAGCTGCTAGCTCCAAAGAATGAATATGCAAATTTGAATACCGTTCAACACAAACTCAATTTCTTCTCTTCTATTGTGACTCCTGGCACTCTTATACCATGTAGAAATTATACCAATGGATTCAATATGATCATGTAATGTACTAAAACAAGATACTAAATCCTTCTACTCTATTTTCAGAATATAAAATATGATCGCTCAATCACATGCAAGTAAGAAAAATAAGTAAATTAATCACACGACACACGATTTTCCCGGGGAAAGACACTGCTCAAAACCCCTCTATCTCTATTGTATAATAAGCCACAAAATCATGAAACAATAAAATGCATTCTTTCTCACAAGAATCTGCTGCACTCTATCAATCATCTCACAGTGATCTAGGAAAAATTGGACAAAAAATTAGCCAATTCCTTGCCTTCCTCCAGCCTGCCTTGCTCACACAATTCCTAGAGAAATTAATCCCTATTAAATAGGAATTCCAACCTTCCTTGATTACACAATCCATTATGGGCTTCCTATCGCTTTATAACTACACCTGGGCAATTTTCTAATAATACAACTGATATTTATCGTCCCTTTAACCTTTGTCTTAACTGGGTCTTCATTAGAATTGACATGCATGCAACTAATAATAGCGAATCATTAGTTATCTGATTGATCACTACTTCTGAATAAATCTAATTTAATTCACTTGACCTCTCACTAGCTCATCACTCAGTTAGAACTAGTTAAACCAATTTTAACTCAATTAATTTGAGTTAACTGATTACACTCACACTACACTAGTGCATTAACTGCAACTGGACCCCAAAAATAATAGAATCACTCTACATGCCTCACCTTTGACCCTCAACTGAAAATTATTGAGCTAACTCAGTATTTCTGTCTTATTTAACTGATACAAGTTGTTATGAGATGAAATTACAATTTATTTAGGGGAAAATTAAATTAGAGACACATTTTCTTGTTGAATTTCAACAAAATTATAAAGTGAAGAGTGAATTTAGACATAAAGTACAGTGTGGGTACTTTATTTAATGGGTGAATTAAAAAATAGAAATTGAGAATTAAATGCACATTTATTCTCATCCCTTTGTCTAAATGAATCTGAGCCATTAGATCTTAGCGTTCCCCAAAATTCGTTTAGGGAAACAAAAGGGGTAAAAAAAGAGAGACTGCATTCATTCATTCTTCATGAGAAGATTGTAGAAAGGAGGCTGAGGGCTGGAGAAAAGTTCTGAAGGAGAAATTTGTTGTATCAAGCTCAAGTAGTGATTTCTGGGCAAATATGGTCTTGAAAATCAAGGCATAGAAGACAATAGAAGGTACGATATGAACATCATTTAATGCTGTGAGCTGCACACAGTTCGAGAGAAGATTTTTGGGGCTTAATTTTTTTTTTTTGAAAAAAAAATCTGTACAGTTTGTACGGAATTAGTACAATACAGTCTGCGTCTATACATTACATTTTCAGCTTCAAGTGGGCACAAAAATCGAGGCAAATTGGACATGGTTTTCAAGGAGTTTTGGGCTGAAGAGATAAGTTGTATTTTGCTGTTTCGTTTTGTCTGCAAATATATTTTTCTTGAAATTGAAAGATAAATAAATTTGAAGATCTCTTTAACAGGTTTTCCCCAGAGAAGATTGAAGAGGTTTTGCTTGGGTTTAACTTGACCAAAAATCTGTGTGTATTTTTTATGTGTTGCTGGTCTTTTTATGTCCATATTTATTTTCAACATGTGTTGACAATCCCATATGTTTTAATCTGAAAATTTCAATTCCAGATTTCTATATGTTGAATGTAAGTTTATGATAAAGAGAATTTAGCTGAATGGGAGTGATAAGGTGAAATTAAAACTGGGTTGGGATTGTAGGAAAATTTTTAGTCATCAAATTTCAACATTAGTGCATATAGAGGAGACAATGGGTACATTTATAATAAAATGGGGCCATGAGGGGTTCTAAGCTACATACAAATATAATAATAGAAATGTAATCACTTAATATATAGGGCTTAATAAGGAGTTTTTACGTTAACATGAGACTTGACATTAAGTGATGGAAAAATATTCTAGATAATAAATATAGCACTTGCAAGGACACGTACACTCTTATCTTCCTCTACTATATCCATTGCAGATATTTTATTTGACAAAGGAAAAATCATTAAATGTCCCTTATTTTATTTTTGGAATAGCTTAACCTAAAGGCATTCCATTATTCATAAAAACCCCAAAAGTGCCAAGAACAGGATGTATAATCATGAGTTTATTAATTTAATTGTTATGAATAAAACATAAGACCATCATTTGATATGGGGACAACTCCTAATAAAGAAAATATCCCATTATGAAACTAATATAGGAAGTTCTAAAAATTGTAAAGAAAACATATGCAGGCAAGGGTTTTAATTTAGAGGAGGGTTCTAAAATGTTAAGGAAATGAATGTTACCATCCTCCTCCAAAGGTACAACACTCAAAATATAAATCATTTGAGTATGTCAATGAAACAAGAAAATAAATGGGACAACATAGTTTATAAAGATGAGAAAAGGAAAATCCAGGAAGCAATTTTTGATTAGCTGCCAAGGAAGCTAAGGAAAAGGTTCTATAAGATCAACTTTCTAGAGTCTATGAAATCAAATGTGACACAACTGGATCCGTTTGAGTTACATATTCTAATATAGGGACATCCTATCTGGAATTTGCAGTTGAATAACACATAGCATAGGTAATAATTAACAAGCCTCGTTATTATTCTTTGTTAACCTTGAAAGATAAGGAGATTAAAATATTGAAGAAAACAATCAATCAATCATAAATTTTATATAGGCATGAAAAATATGAAAATGGATTACTTAGATCCCATAATAAAAAGATAAGAGAAAGGGACGAAGAATTAGATGCAAAAGTTTATTTTTTAAGAAAAAAAGTAGGAAAATGGTACAAGCAAAAGAATAAGCTTAACTTCTAGAATAACGATTGAAAGTTAAGCTCAAAATATAGAAATAAAAGACAAATCCAAAATCTAAGCTAGATATCTTTGCAGTCATAGTAGAAACTGAGATTTATTTTGAGCTAAAGGATAATTCTAATAATGATTTGGGAATATTTTATAAGGAACCATACGTGTATATAATTTAGAACATGTAGGAGAAGTGGGTGGTTCAATACTTAATTGTAGAAAGGAAATGAAGCTCAATGGGAAAGTGGGATTTCTCTGCAATATTTATCCTATAGGTACCCATCACAGGTATATTTTCTATACCTACATGAGTAGTGGACCAGGATGAAACTCTTTAGGTTGGAAATAAGAAATCAACTTTAAGTTAATAGTATTATTAATTTTATTCTTGAGGTGAACTACTGTCACTACTCTTATGAGAGATGTTGGATGTTTCCACCAATTATACAATAAAGAGAGCCTATGGTTTATCTAGTGTTTCAAACAAAATTGACTAGGAAAAAACTATAAATCAATTCCTTAGGGGGGGATGGGACTAGTTTGATTGGCCTCCAATTTCATTTATAATTATTATGATGTACCCAAAAAATTTATATGGCTATCTCCAATTGGAATGAGTATGAAGAGATTGAAGCCTAGATAAATATTGATAGATGTTTGGGATACTAATCTGAGTGGAAATGGGTATCAACCATGGTGTTTACCCATAATATTCACTCATGGTATTGAATGATGTAACTCAAGGAGGCACCAAAAATGCTATAAATAACGGGCCTAACCTTTAAAAAAAGGACATTTAGTCTTCCATGATGTAAATCTAACAACGTTTCCCTTCCCATTTTAAAAAAATTGACATTTATCTTGTTCGCTCTCATTTAATATTTTTTGGGATCTATTCAGTTCATGTTTTCCTCAGTTAATGTTCTTGTTCTTAGTTCTCTCCTCTCTCAGCATGCAAGCCTCCTAGATCGTAACCCCTAATATCCGGATTAGTGGTATCAAATCCTTAGTTCCTAGCCAACCTCTTATTTCCAACTCACACAACTTGTGCATCACTTTATAGCTCCTAGGCCTGACATGAGGGAGACTTTATATAATGTGCATAATCGAGGGTGGTGGGATCAAAATATCTTCCCCTCACACTCCACTCAACTAGTATTCAAGCTATCACAACCCAAAACATCAGATATTATTAAAAAAGCGAGAAGAAATGGCTGATTTAATCCTTAGCTCCTATGTATATTGACAAGGATCTTGGCATCACCAATACCTTTTATGACATTATCCAAATATTCGTAAATACTTCAATGAAAAATGATAAATATTCTTCAATTGAGAGGATCCTAGACCATTTCAGTTCAACTTATCTCATTTTGGGTCGTGCGGGTATGAGCACAACTCTCGGAATCATATACAGATGGGAAAGAATAGGACGAGAGTGTAAAATTATTAGAGCACAAATACCGATCTAGCTGAAGAATAATTGCACAAATTTGCGAGTTGAAAAATAAAAAATTAGAATTCAGAATGAAATTGATTAATCAATATTAGTCCGAGAATCAATATATAAAGCAACTAAGTTAAGCTTAGTTGTACATGCAATAACTATGGATATTTAAAGATAACTGAAGCTAAGTGTGCTTTATGTTCTGTTAATGTGCACATGCACCACATTCAAGCACTAGAGTTAACTAACTAAAGCCAAGTTCACACCACATGTAAGCACTAGAGTTAACTAACTAAAGATAAGTGAACACCAGATGTAAGCACTCGATTTAACTAGCTAAAGACAAGTGCACATCACATTCAATAACTAGATTTGAACTAAATCTAATTAAGGTTAACTATGTGCATGTACACCAACACCCCCCCTTAAGCATAACTTAGGGGAGTGTGATGAAAAATGAATGAGTCCCGACAACAGGGCCATTTTAGGCACCCATATACAATGCATGAAATGAGGAAAGAGGGAAAACCCAGTGGGAAGAAAAATCCCCCTCAAAATATAATGAAAAAAGTAGAGAAAAGGCAACTGTTAGGCAGTTGTGTCCTTCACCTCGAGACGATCTCGCAAAAATAAAAAATTCTGCTCATTGAAAGTCTTGGTGAAGATATCATCAGCCTGCTTGGAACTCGGAAAGTACTGAAGATCGATGATCCCATCATGGATCTGGAGGAATAAGCTTCATTTTTGGAAGTAGAGGTATCAAATCCCATGTTTGGATCAAGTATTTAATTTCCTTATACATGGTTGCATGCCAATATGGATTCCTTGCAACTTCGTCATGAATTTGACAATTAGATTCATGTACCCTATATGCATGCATGGGAGTGATTGTCTCTAGGGATGCATTCATGTGCATGTGTGGCTTTAGAGAGGCCTTTGTGGATGCATACATGCGCATACATGGTGTTATAAATGCCTCCTTAGATGCATGCATGGGCATGCATGGCTCTGCGACTAAGAGTGCATGTGGGGCATCATTAAATTGAGACCTCGTCAGATCTGCATCATCAACATCATCAATAGTAGAGGAATCAGAGTCCTTTTCTATGTTTATGAAAGTAGTGTCTTCATCACTAGCAGAGGAATATATTTCCTCATGTGCGATGTCTTCATTATTGGACAAGATAAACTTCTCATCTGTAGCAGGTTCATTAACAATAAAAGAAGCAGAGTCTTCTTATTCAACACTGTCTTGAGAATATTTCTACACATTATTGGAGTCTTCACCACTTTCATGATTGCTATAATAACCCTAACTCTTTGCCTCCAAATGGTGTTCTTCTAAATCATTTTCATCACCATATAATCCTTTCAATGTAGTCCATATTTCATGTGGTGATTCAATATTCTTGATCTGATAAAGAATATCACAAGACACAAATAGACACAATCTTCCATAAGCCATGTTAGATCTGTTAAGACAATTTGACTTTTCATCCTTTGACATTGGTTCTGTCTCAATTCCCATGACTATTTTGTACAAGAATTTGATCCTAAGATGAAGCAAAACCATTGGCTTCCATTCATAGTAATTGTATGGAGTAAGAATAGTGGAAGTTGGGAATTCCATTCTTTCACTTTGTAGTTGTAGCAACAATTGCGACATTTTTTTAATATTCTAATCTCCAAATCAAATCTCCCAATAATTTCCAATGCTATGATCTTCAAACCTGAAAAAAAAATTGTGCAAGCAACTTCTCCAAGCCCATGCCGTTCTGATACCATGTAAAATTATTAGAGCAAAAATACAGATCTAGCTGAAGAATAATTGCACAAATTTGCGAGAGTTGAAAAAGAAAAAAATAGAATTGAGAATGAAATTGATTCATCATTATTAGTCTGAGAATCAATATATAAAGAAACTAAGTTAATCTTAGTTGTACATGCAATAAATATGGATAATTAAAGCTAACTGAAGCTAAGTGTGCTTTATGTTCTGTTAATAACACTACAAGGAAAAGACCCTCTAGCAGAGGTTATAAAGGAGGTTTTTAGTGTTATAAAATTGGCCAAAATTTTCCAAAAAACATTTGCTACAACATCCGTTTTTGGTAACAGAGGTTTTGGCGGTGCTTTGAATGGAATTTTAACACAACTAAAAAGCCTGAGTGGCCGAAGGTTATTATGGATGTTTTTTTTTCATTGGTGCGCTACTAAGGTGTGAACACACCGGTGCGTTCATATAGATGGTTGCCCGGGGCGGTCGAAGGTGCACGCATCGGGCCGTAAAGGTATACAATCGCACCGAGCGCACTGTAGGTGATACAACACATGGGGCCGTTCTAATTTGTATTGGGATTTGTGCGGTGCCCATATGTCGTATAAACGCACTGGTACATGTTAGAGTCAGTATCTTCATCCCTTCGTCAGAGATCAAATTTCTCTTGTTGCATTTCATTTTAGGTGTCTCATTCAGTTTAGTCAGCTGCATTCCATTAGGAGCATGGATCATCTGACGGTAGGGTCTTGTCACTCATATCCCTCATGTCATGTACCTACTGGTCTGTGTCTGTTCATCAAAATCATTTATAGTCATTTACAGTCATGTTTGGTCTCTTGGTTAGCAAAGAGTCATTTTAGGGTTTTTAGTCTCATTAGGTCTAGGGTTTCGTAGTCTTCAAAATGACTAATAATGTCAGTAGGCACATGAGGGAGGTTCGAAATAGGTTTTCATTG
The DNA here is from genome assembly GCA_034641835.2 of Pinus albicaulis. NCBI lineage: Eukaryota > Viridiplantae > Streptophyta > Pinopsida > Pinales > Pinaceae > Pinus > Pinus albicaulis. The sequence goes on from CM076583.1 coordinate 606,650,870, forward strand.
CAAAAAATTTCATCATCATAATGCTTGATAATGATTTTTCTTCAAAACTCTGTTTTGAAGAAAAATTGTCTATTTCATATTTTGTAATAAATGTAATGTAATTTTCGTATTTTTTTTAGTTGTAAAGTACTTCAGGCGCAACCTTGGTTGCCTTTGCCGAATCTCCATGCCAACCACTCCCTGCAAAAGAGACAGAAGCTCATCATCAGTCCAAAAAATCAAAAGGAAGCAAAACATAGTTTATTTAAAAAGTGTTAAAGTTCAAACATTACAAAACTGGGTTTTCAAGAAGAAAAAATTAAAATCTTTGCCATAAAAGATATTTTCATTGTTTAAACAATCCATTTGCATGCCAAGAGATAGCAAGGAGCTAAGGGAAATCGTGGAGGAGCAAAGAAATCGTGGAGGAGCGAAGACTGTGTGTCATTTGCGGAGCGTGGTGCACTGGGCAAGTGTCGCGGCGCATAGGCTGAGCGCGGCGCATAGAGTCGTGCCCCTGTGTGTTAAATTTTTCCAGCACGACGCATAAGAAGGGCGCGGCGTACTGGGCCGAAACACAAAATTTTTTTCCATCTCTCTCAATCATCAAAACGATTCGGTCTCCTTGCTCCAAGTAAGTTCAAGTGATCTTGTAATTGCCATTAACCCATGTTTTGTGTTGTTTGAGTTTGAATATGAGAGTTTGAATGCCAAAACTTAAACCCTATCATCTTATTGAGAATTACTTCCTTAGGTTTTTTAATTTGGTGTTATAAAAAATAATTTTGTGCCAAATTACTCAATTCCCCACCTTGTTTTTCCCATCTCCCATCACTATTATCTCATCACTACACCATCCTCTTACATCTCTAAAAGTCATTCACACCTAAGACCCATTTCCCAATCCCAAGTCATTTCATTTCACTCTCATTCTCCCTTTCCCATCTCATTTTTAAAAAATTCCCAAACCCCAGGTTTCCCAAATAGTCAATTGGCTGTCCCTACACTTCAGTTATCACTTGATTAAACCCCATTATCCCCACTGCCCTATTTCCCCACAGTCCCTCCCATGCTACCATATATTTGGAAACTAAAACGAAAGCACCAAATTCTCATTTTCATCTCATACAAGCCAACATACACCTTGCATGGACATCATGGAGACAGATACTGACACATCATATGACCGAGATAGTGATTCTACCACTGAGCTACATGTACCTAGAAGGCTTCGTAAAGGTGGTAGACATGTGAGAGAGGAGCCCACCTCATTGACTAAATTGTAGGCTTGCCCACTTGCCATGGCATGTTTTCGAGAACAATCATGCTATCAGTTTTGTGAAATGATTGCTAGGATCCATCATCATCAGGAGTTGGCTCGTTTGTTTGTATTGCATTTACATGATGTTTAGGTAACTCTTTCTGGTGTAAATTTCACTTTGACACCGGAAAATATTTCTCAAGCAACCGAAATACTGAATGTGGGTGAACAGTGGAAAAAAAGAACCCAGGTGGACAGAGTGCATTATGAACCATACATCAGGCCTAGCTTTGTGAGGCAACTCAACAAGGTGTTCCCATTCTGGTTCCTAAAGGAATCCTATGCGCTTATGATGAAACTCATTATCAGATATTTCAGTTGTGAGGGCCGGTTTTCACACCTCTATGCCTACCATATTAGGTTATTGATGCATTTCACAAGGGTGAGGATAATGAACATTCCTTATTTCATGTGCCGGAACATCGAGAGAATGACCACTCTGGTGTAGAGGAAAACTCCCGAGCAGCAGTACAAAAGTATTTATCACTATGCACTCATCAAGATCGTGGTTGTACATCATCTTGGATTGCAGGGTATTTCAGGGGAGGATTTCATTTCCCATGACTTCTTCACAGCTCCTCAGGTTCCTCCGGAGGTTGTCCATGATGCAGGTGAACCTTCACATCAGTATGGAGGTCAGAAGGCAGAGACTACTAGTATGCCGACATATGTCACTTATCAGAGAGGCACTAGAGGATTATTTGCAGCAGCCTGGTGAGTACTATCTCCACCTGGGGTGGAAGGGGTCTCGTTTCCGTCATCAGCGGTACAGGTACAAGACAAAGGTAAGAGGCCCATGCAGGATGAGGGCCCTTCAAGAGGCCAAGACACAGGTTTCATATTGATTGATGAGGATTTGAGCTCTCCAAGCTCAAAGTTGAGAGAGACTATTCAGGAGCAGAAGGCAGATATTAACACATTGACCGTCAAATTGCAGAGAGCCCAATGGATCATAAATTACCTAGAGCAGCGAAACAAACAGTTGGAAGATCAGCAAACAATCATAGAGTTGTAAAACATCCGTGAGAACCGGCAAGCTGCCCAAAGAAGCCAAATCGAGATGACATCCATTGAGCGGGAGATTGAGGCTGATAGAGAGACTTGGCTTGAGAGGGTCAATATTCATCTTGAGAAACTGTTGGAGAAGGAAAATAAAGAAAAGAACATGCTCAGGCACATGAAGAACCATTATTGGGCGCGAAATCATGTTTGCAAAGCAAGGATCAAGATCTTGAAAGCAAGACTAAAAAGGGCACTAAAGCGTCGTAAAAGGCATGATAGACTCCAAATTTTGGCCGAAACTTCTTTGTCCCAGCATAGCACTTGATGATGGAACTTTTTGTCAATTTTGAAGTTTTTGGCCTTAAAACAGATTTTCATGCCCGACACGTAGCGCCATTTGGCGCGCGCTTATAATTGGCAGCTCCTTTGGAGGAAAACTTTGCATTTCTAGATTTTTCATCAAAATTTATGCATGTCTACCCATTACCTAAGGATTTTGACAAGTTTTGGGTTGCTTGAAGGGTCAAAAACACCTCAAAAATGGCCTTTCTGCCACTTTTTCGACACACAGGAAGCAATGTTGGGAGATTTGATTTTTGGAGGGGAAAATGGAAACCAAATTCATAAATTCCACTTGGGTTGGAAAGTATACAGGCATAGATTTCCAATGAGCTATCTTGCACTCAATTTGGACTTTGGGAAGGCCCTAAAAATCAGCCTCAAAGTGGCGCTATGCATAGAGATTTCAGGCGCGGCGCATTGGGAAATTTGGCCTAATTTTCACTCAGCAGTTCAGATTTTCGCCTAGTTTTGGCCAATTTGACTTTTTTATCTCCAAATGTGAAACTCCTGATGTAACTTGATGTAATTTCATAACTTTGATGTAATTTTGGCACATTTTTACTCATCCTAGTAGATTCATTCACCAAAAAGTGAAATGCAAGTGAATGAATCAGTTTCCTATCATATAGAGGCAAGTTGTTTCATTGCCTATTTTCTAGTTCTTAGTTTAGATATGGTTGAAACAACTCCTAGAATGGTGATCTCGACCCCTAGAGGCATGGGGATGAGTTAGGCTGGTCTATATCTTGTAGTTCTTCAGTCATTTTCAGGGTTGGACACTTGGGATTTCTTGGCACTTCATTGTACATTTCATCTCTGCAATTTTGGCAAAGGAATAGACCAGGGTTTGCAACACTTTTTGGATCCATGTGGCTCTATGTTTTGATGGTGTTTTTCTCTCTGTGATTGTAAGCTTACTGATGTTTCATGTGTACCATTTCCCTTCCTATTTTCTTCTTAAATTAAACAAATGAGTGATAAAGGTGGAATTCATTAGATTGCTTTGCTCTGCCTTGAGTTTTGTTTAATTTTCCATGTTTTCATCTGTTTGAAGAGGATTCTTTAAATCCTCTTGCCCTATTCAGCTCCTCACCAGTCTGAACTATCCATTCATTCAATCCAAAGCATCAAAACAATTGCCTTCCTTTCCCCATTCAGAACTCTGCAAAAACTAGGCTTCATCCCCGGACCCAAAACTGCCTTTCCCTTTGATTCCAACAAAAACACCCAAAATCAAAATCAAACTCCTTTGCTTATATACCTAGCCTAAAATTAGCCTTTATTTCAAGTCATCTCAAGCCTTATTGATTATCTTTGCTGAGATTGACCCAGAGAGAGCCCTCTCCTGATCTGGTAGGGCTAGCTACCAAACTGAGCGTGGTTTGATGTTACCCTGAACTCTGCCTTCTTTCAGCCTGAGGTAGATTTAGGCCATAGCAGTACATTGTCTTATTGAAGTGCAATAGTGCGTAGTATCAGACAAACACACCAATTGTTCTAATTCGTATTGGTATTTGTGCGGTGCTCATAGGTCGTACAAATGCACCAGTGCATAGTCTCACATAAACACACCGGTGCATAATATCGCACAAATGCACCGAGATTAATAATTGGTATTGGTATTTGTGCAGTGCCCACAGGTTGTAGAAATGCACCGGTGCACTGTATCATACAAACGCACCGGTGTATTGTAACTGACACACACTAGTGTTCATTTTGTATTTTTTAGAAACATCGACCCGTGACAGTGCAATTATTGTGATTTTTTTAAAATTCATTATTCATCAAAAGTCGACACATCTTATAACAATATTCATATTAATTAAATTTTTATTAATGCATTTTAATGTGATGTTTGGATTAATTTGTTATGTCATATCATAATTATTGTGATTTTTAAAAATTCATTATTCATAAAAAGACGACACATATCTTATAACAGTATTCATATCAATTAAATTTTTATTATTGCATTTGAATGTGATGTTTGGATTAATTTGTTATATCATATCATCAGATTTCACATCTCTTCATTATAATATTTAATCATCCATAAATTTAATCAATGGTGTTACATTTCACAGAGACAATGGAGAATGCAATAGAATAAATTAAAACATATTTTATTATATATATATATGAATAAGATAGTATTTGCCATTCAAAATGGGATAGTTATTGGTATCCCTTTGTCTTTCAATTGGGACACTATGTCCATTACATTAAACAAAATGTCTGATTTCACAGACAAATATTTCAAAAAATACAACGCCTTGTTTTGATATCCAAACATAATGATCATCATTCTTCGCTTGAACTGTTGTCACTGCTAGAGCTACTTCCATGACTTGGGTTATTTTCAGGAATGTTTTGTTCATGGTGTTGATTGTTTTCTTCTTCTTCACCTTCCATCTACAAACATAAAAATAAACTGTAATGAGTGTATATACATTGGTGAGAATAATGAAAATTGCAATATTAAATAATATACATCAATGTAAATCGAAATTAAATGACGTACCATAGCAACAATTGATTCATGAACTATACACATTCTTTCAAAACCATGTAGTATGCCATCTTTCAAGATTTCATCTGTTCACACAGTTCCATACTTTGTTTCCTGCAAGTTTTATACCCCATAAAAATCATATATTTAATATAAAAGATTTTTTTGCTCTATTAATTATAGACAGAGGTAAGTAAAACAAGATCGATAGATGCTTACAAATTCCATAATTAATTTCTGATATGCCAATATATGTTCACAACCCATATTTAACCCAATGTTAATCAATTCGTCTGATGGTTCTTCTTTGTATGTTAGCATCTGTTTGAAGACATTCAATGATGATTTTTGTACAACAACTTAAAATATACAAAAACGAAATCTAGTTAAGTTGTTATAAGGAAGTAACAATTACTCACAAACTTAGATATCAGCCCTTTTCTTCCTTGTCGTCCTGTTTTATGTACTGAATGGATTCCATTTTCTTTTCTTTTCTACAAGAAAATACTTGAAAATTAATATTTAATGCTAAATTGTTTATTTATTATACATAATGATCGAAAAATTCAATGATTACATATTACATTTGAAGCACGTTGTTGTTGAGATGGCTCCTCTTGCGACGCAATTTTGTCCATTTCTTTGACCATCTCCTTGTACACCTTTTTGGACATTCCTATTGGCATATTTCTAATATCAGCTCGTTCATCTTTTGAGATTTTCATAATCTTCCTGAAAATGTAACATGACAATAAACTATTTAATTTTTATATTGATATATGAAAAGTAAATATAACAAAAGTGATATTTATAAATAATTCTAGACAAGCATTTAAAGGAATATTACTTTTTCAATCCTACTTTTCTGTTGTTGTATGTTTTTTCTTTTAAAAGTCCGACATGTCTCATTCACCAATTCTCTGGAAACTCTTCCTGTAGTTTAGATAAAATTTGGTTCTTGGAATCATTGGATTGATTTTTGTATTGTAAGTGGAAAGAACGTCTATACATTCATTCCACTATATCCCACAAACTTTTGTAAAAGTCCCCCCCCCCCTTTTGTTAACCTCCAACACCACTCTAGATGAGGTAAGGAGCAATTCATTTTCATTTGCATGTTCTATTTTTCTTTTCTTTTTTTAGAACAAAATTCATTTTCTGAGTTGTTGGTCCCTGTAGAACATTAAACAGATGTGAATTAATAGAATGTTTGACACATGTTATCTAATAATTTTAAGTATATTATTTATGAAAATTAAAAGAATAAATTCATATTGGATCGATTATATTATTTCATTCACCTGATTTATCCTTTTGCAATTTTTCCATCAATCTTTTACGCTTTTCTGGTCCTAGATCAAAAATAATCTTATTGAGCTTCGTCATTTTGTGGCTCTGCATGATACACAGTAAAAAATACATATTAGTTAAACTTACATATAATTCAAAAATAATATTTTTTGTAAAGAATTTACAAAGAACTTGCCTTTTTTGCTTTTATTGACGTGTTATCAATATTTTTGCTACTTGATCTCTTGTCAGCCATTTCTTTATCAATATGAAACCTGTGCCATATCATTCATTAATATATTTTATAAATAAATTGTCAAATTTTCAGGTAAAAAAATATATATCAAGAAACCAGTGCGCTTTTCATGGTGTACGCACCGACGTCGGTGCGTGGTGGTATTATAAACGTACCACCCAAAAAATATAAAACATCGTACGGTGCTCTATGTCACCAAGGAGCACCGACGCATTACATGTTAACCGCTGCACCGATTAACATAGACAAAATAATAAAAAGTGTCTAGTGTTAGTTTTTGTAGCATAAGGTGTTGTGGAGGGGGCTGTGCGGCGTATTCTTATAAATTCCCCACGCAAACAAGTGACCACTGTACGGTTCTCTCTGTCAACTAGGAGACTTGGTGCATTATATGTTACATGGTACACCAATTAACACAAAATAAAAAGTTGTTTTTGCCAAACAGTACTTGAGCGGTGCGCTATAATGAAATAGCGCACCACTGCCCTATTTTAATTATGGTGCACAGATTAAAAAAAATTTGTTTTTAATTTTTTTATCAAACAGTATGTGCGCGGTGCACTGCTATAAACCAATGCACCGGTGCGCTAGGTTACACAGGGCACACTGATTAAAAAAATTCTATTTTTTAAAAATTCACGCAAGGGCCGACATGGATTGGGATCCGACTATGCAAGTCGTCTCGTGGGTTGGATTTCATAGGCATATATATATATATATATATATATATATATATATATATATATATATATATATATATATATATATATATAGCAATACAAACCCTATAAATCTAAAATGAAAAGTCCTAATTCTGAAATCACAAAAATAGGAAGAAGCAAGGGCAGAAATAAAAAGAATGAAGGGTTTAGGGTAAAAATGGATTTTTTTTTCTTCTGAAAATGAACAAAAATTGAAATTTTTTACTTACTGCGTAAAAAATACTGCAGAAAATGAAAAAAAAAAACAACAAAATTTAATCATGACATCATTTGAAATTCTATGCTACAGGGTTTGAATCACCAGATGTTTGGAATTATGATTGTCTGAATACTTCTGTTTGAAAGTATTTCACTGCTCCACAGTGCTCTTCTGCTCTCTTGCTCCAGGTATGTCTCCTGCAAATCTCTGGATGAGATTTTTTGCAAAAATATTGAAATAATGAAAAGTATTTAGTATTTAAAGAATTATTTTAGGAAATTAGGTTTTCGAAAACATTTTTCCGTCCATTTTTCAATTTACCGCTTTTTTTTTTTTTCACTTAAAAAAAATAAACTTGCGTTTTTTTATTTGCGGCTTTTCGTCACCGGTGCGTACATTAATAAAACCGCAACAATGCGTCAGTTAATAACACATCACCGGTCCGAAGTAATAAAACCACACTAGTGCGGTTATCTGTACATAAGCACCGATAACAATAAGTCCATTTTTAAGGCATCGAAATTACTTTTAGGTGTGTGCGCTAAAAATTTATTTTTGATTTTACTCAAATGCAGGGAGAATATCATAATTATATCGAATGGACAATTCTTCAAAATCTAGCTTGTTCCATAATATTTCTCAAAGTCCATCACAAAGTTTTCCCTATCCATCTCGAGACGTAATATTTACTTCATATTTTATTTATATTTTCATTATCTAATTGAATTTATGTTTTTTATCCATGTCAATCAGCTTAATAAAATTTATAATGTATACAATTTTTCAAGTTCATGCAGATTCAGAAGTGAGTTCAGATGCCCAAAATAATCAAACAGCTCTAAAACGTTGGAAGCTCTTATCAGAAGTAGCATACCACAAGGCACATTTGGTAGATGAAAATGTACAACCGCTTCACCCTGCCAATTGTAACAATATTTCATCTTCTAGCCACAATCCCGAGACAATGAAATAATAATTGTTTGGTGTATTAATGTAATTATTAATTTCAACGTCAAACAAATTAATCATGCATTTTCAACATTCTTAATATATTTTGTACTAATCATGTTCAAATATATTTTTTGAAATTATTAGGATTCTAGTGATGATGAGCGACCTACCTACCATATTCTGTTGCACCTCACGACAATGTCAAATCGAGAGAAGGCTGAATTAAGAGAAAAAATCGGAGAGTAACGATACCAAGAACGATTGAATCAACCACCGATTCAATTCTTGCTATGTCCAGATTCACCAATTAGGAATGACTACAACAATAGTAGTTCTTCAAAAGCTGGCAATGGAGGCAATCAAATAGAGGTTGGTATGGATGATTACTCAAGGAATACGACTGCCATGGATACAATGTTGTTAGATGCATTCCAAAACGATGATCAGCTAGGGGATGATGCTTATATCGCTGACACCTTTTTCGAAAGCCTTAAATTTGCTTCCACCACCCCTCTCTTTGGATCTGGCAGTCAGTCAAAGTCTACCCAGTTGGGGACAACGATGTTACTTTACAACTTGAAAGAAAATTTTGGCTTTTCGAATGCATGTTTCTCAGAAATTTTGAGGCAAGTTACCATAAAGTCCTCCCTTATATAAATTTGAGAAATATAATCACACAATGAACATTACATAGTCAATTTTATGAAAGTTAATAATTATATCGGCATTATTTTACATTTAATATTTTCCATGATGATCACCAACTACATGTTATTCAAAGGTAAGGTTCTTCGAGTGATAATGTCTTTCCTGGTAGTTGCGAAGAGGCAAATAAATTGTTGAAAATGTTGGGTGTTGAGTACATATCATATCATGCATGCCCAAATGATTGTATTCTATATAGAGGAGAATATGCAAACAAAGATATATGTCTGAAACGTGGGCATGACAGGTATGATAAATAAAAAAAGAAGGGTAAATCACGTGGTCCTCCTTTTAATATATTGAGGCACATGCCTATAATACTAAGGATTCAAAGGCTCTTTCTTGCAAATAATTAGATATGTTTCAGGGATGGCATGCCTCACACAGAAGTGAGTTGGGAGTTATGCGAATCCCAACTGATTCAATATCCATGAAGCATATAGAGGATACATGGCCCAAAAAATTCAAGGATGAAGTACGAAGTCTATGACTCAGCATAGCCATGGATGGTGTCAACCCTATTTCCTCTAGAACACAAACTATTCTGTTTGGCCTGTAGTAGTGATCAATAACAATACCCCCCCATGGTTGTCCGTGAAGAATGGACATATTATGTTGGCTCTCATAGTCCCTGGTAGAAGACAAGTGAATAATATGGATGTCTACTTACAACCACTGGTATATGAATTGAAGGAATTATGGGATGGGATTAATGTATATGATGTATCAAGACCCATCACAACAGAGAGGAGTTTTACGTTGTATGGCATATGTGCTTACACGACACATGATTATCCATGCTTAGGAGTTTGCTATGGTAAATTACATGTTTATTGATTTGTTTATATACGTAACAATATTCTTTCACATATTAGTTATTTAATTCGTTGTAATTTTTCTGATCTTCATGATATTATTTAAGGTGCCTTGCATATAAATTGTATACAATAATTTTTCAGGTCTTGTAACAAAAGGGTATTTTGGATGTAAATGTTGTGGACCTTCTCTGAAAGCTAGCTGGTCCAAGGACCTACGAAAGTTTGTGTATGATTGCTCCAGGGTATTCCTCCCAGAAGAACACCCTTACAGAAGAGAAACATCCACTTTCAATGGTAAACAAGAGAGAACCCAAAGGCCTCCAATAACGACACCAAATGAATGGCTTAGAGCATATGAGAGAGAGAAGGAGAAGGATTTCATAGAAATGTTCGATTCAAATGGGGAGCCTATGTTCGATGATCAAAAATTATTCGACACCTATGTTGAGAAATTTCCCATTGGGATGAAAAAGAAATATATCTTTTATAACCTCCCATATTGGGAGCTTCTTAAGATCACCAACTTATTAGATCTCCCATGCATATATTTAAAAATGTTTCATCTTCTTTATGGAGGCACATATCATCGAAACAAAGTGACACATTGGCTGTTAGGAAAGATATTAGTACTTCAAAAACTAAAAAGAAACATTGGCCAAGACAATTATAAAGTACATGATCAGAGGCAGACGCTAGTCCCTCAAATTCATGGTATTTCAAAGAAGGTGATGTCCCATGGATTTAAAAAAAATATTATCTTTCTTTGGCAAAGGAAGTTATAATGGGTGTGAGGGTGCCATCTTCATATGGGTCTTCACTACGGCGCTGCTTAACCGTGGATGCCCATTTGTCGGGGTTGAAATCGCATGACCATTTGAATATTCTAAGAGTACGTATAATGTCAAAAGCATGATTTTATTATTTTTTATATTAATAAATTTTATCCCATGCAAGGATCATAAAACATAACTAATTTTGTATATTATTGCATGTGTTTATAACTTTGCAGTGTCATTATCCTTTGTTCGTGCGTGGGTGTGTGAAACATGAATTCCATCAAGACCTAGGATGTGCCATATCTAAATTATCTGCATTTGTACATTGGATCACGTCAAAGGAGATTCATGTGGCTAGCATTCCATGGTGGCATCAAGAGATAGTTGAGATTGTTTGTATGTTTGAGAAGGAATTGCCGACGAGTTTCATGGACTTGCAGGTTCATCTTCTAATCCACCTAGTAGATGAGGTTGAATTAGTTGGGGTGGTTTCTTGTCGTTGGATGTTCTTCTTAGAGAGGTACATGAAGAAATTGAAAGTTTTTGTTCAACAAAGGACAAAACTCGAGGGGTCTATGGCAGAGGGGTACATATCATATGAGTCTTTATATTATGACAGTGAGTACATCAAGGAGATCGACAACAGACCAGGTGTGGTGATTTGGGACGATGAAAGGGATGAAGAAAAAAGAGAAGGGGAGTTGCTCCAAACGAGTGGAAAAGAGTGCTTGATAAAGAGTAAGCGACTTATAATTTTTCAATTTTACTCAAAGTAAATGTTCATGGTGAACTTCGATATAATGTATATTTTTATCTCTATGTACTATATAATGTCAGTTTGATTTCATCAACGAATGTAGAAATTGAAGCAATCAATAAATTCGTTCTTTACGATTCCGAAGTGACACAACCGTGGATCGCATTGTACGAACAAAAGAGGATGAAATGGGATAGTGACAGGAAAGAATTAAGACGATTGAATGTTAGAAGTGTGGCTTATCCCAATAATTTAAAAGAAAATATGCCAAAAATATGCCCTAATAGTTGGGTTGCTGACCAAGTCAAAGAGAAATACAGTGCAACCGGTCGTTACCCGTGTGCTAAAGAGGATGTGCTAAATGTAGGGATTGGGTGCAGCAACTCGGTAATAATATATTTAATTTATATGTACATTTGAAACTTAATAATGCACTTTTCAAATGTAATTACATCTATATTTCATATTTTAACTGTTGGGTTATTATAAGACACATGACACTATGATTTTTCAACTTTTTTATAGGTGCATTTGTTCCCATCTATGTGGGCATATGGACACCATTTTCACATAGAAAATTCTGATGATGGAAACATCACACAAGACTGTGGAGTGGAAGTCGAGTTTGATCAATCTAGTCAATCTAGCCACCATGATCAAAACCTAGTATGAGGGATGTTAGGTTATGTCAGAAAGATACAAGAGATCATTGAAGTGGATTTCTCTTCTTTCCAATGTGTTATTTTTAGGTGCAAGTGGCGGGAAACCTTTGATTAGAATAATGTAAAGGAAGATCGTGATATTAGGCTGATATATATCAACTCTAGAAAGATGTGGGATGAAGCTAAGGAGCCCTATGTTTTCCCCAAACATTGCAACTAGGTGTTTTTTTACCTAGATGTGTTGGATAGGGATTGGTGGTTCGTATTGAGACATGACCTTAGATCAAAACATATTTTTGAGAACAATAGTGTTTTGGTTTTTAAGCTCTTATGGTTTTCATTTATTGAAGAGCTTCCCAGATTATCCATAGTATTTTGGAACATTTGTCGATGTTTCGAATCCCAACAGGGATCCATCTTCAGGACATTTGGATGAAGGAATTGAAAGAAGGGTTTTAGGCCACTAATAGTGAAAAAGAATAAAAGAGCAGACAAGAGTTTATTTATTTTTATTTTATTGTTTAATATTTTTAATTAATTCAAAAATATATCTTTTTATTTTTTATATATAATTTTTATATTTTATTCTTTAATATTTTTAACTAATTCCAAAAAATATATAATAGGAAACAATTTTATTTATATTTTTAATAATTTAATTTAATTAAATTTTTTTTTACAAGAACGGTTATGGATTTATATTAGGTCTTTGACATGAATTCCTCAAAACGAATTACAAGCTTTGGGGGCACTTCCTAATTTTTCTCGCCTGTCGAGATGTCTATGGAACTATAATTAATATGCCGGTGCTTCTTACAACTATTTATCGCTTCAATCTACGAAATTTTCCCTAACTTGTGGATACAAACAAACTGCTGTAATAAAATGCAGTAAAACATGAGATAAGACATTAAGGAATAGGAGCCCATTCATCTCCCCTGTCACTTAAAAGAGTGCCGACGGAAAGGAGAGCTGCTTTGTTGGCTTCTATATCTGCGTCCTTATTATTCTCTCGTAGAACATGGAAGAAGTTCACCCTTTGGAGAGTTTTTGATATTGATTTAATTCACTTCACCAATCTAGAAAATATGAGATCTATAGGAACATAGTTTTCCACTAAGGATTTAATGATGGATTGAGAGTCACCTATCATGATTACCTCTTTGATGCCAAGGTTTTTTACTTGCATGAGGCCTTGGAGAAGAGAAAGCGCTTCAGCTTGAATGCTTGTGGAATGACCCAAGCCCCAGGAAAAATTGTGGTTGATTGTCCCCTCCAAATTCTTAATAACCCCACCAGCACCATATTTCTCGAGATTGTATTTTGCAGCCCCATAAAAGAACAAGGAGAATGTGGCTTGCTTAACGAGCCATTTTGAGAAATATTTCTCATTGAGTCTAATTTTCCAATCTTCACTTATCTTATTTTTCTTTGTTTCCACAGATATTTTAAAGCCCATCATGTTACCCCATTCTGTGTCTTGTTGGCTTAGATTGGCTGCTTCGAGGTGTCCACCCAAGCTTTATTTCAATTATCTTTTAATCTTAACTATGAAAATTTTTTCCGTCTGCTCTTTGTCTCTGAAAGTTCTACTATTCCTTTCAAGCCAGATTTTCCAACAGATTATTTTTGGAAGTGAAAGCCAAATGGCTTTGAAGCTGTTATTTTTAGGGAGCCCCCCTGGGTATTTGTGTAGCTAACTGGCAAAAATATCTGGTATGGAACTCAGAAGAACGAAGCTGTTGCCCCAAGGGGCCAGAGCCTCATTCTAAACCTATGCAGAAAATTTACATTCCAGCATAATGTGACGAACATTCTCTTCATTTTCAAAACACATCCGACATCTTGAGGGACCTTGGAAACCTCTTTTTTTTTAATCTGTCATCTGTCAAGTTCCTGTTATGGCACATAAGCCAACAAAATAAATCTATCTTAGGGATGGATTTGAGGTTCCATAGCCCCTTCCAGATAGCTGGGTTTGGAGGGACATGGGGCATTTCAAAATATTTTGCATATCCCAGGGCAACAGAGTAAGTGCTGGATTGGCCCCAGCCACGCTTGTCCAACAACCTTTCATGCAGTGGAGCCATGCCGTGGAGGAGGGCAAGCAATGAATTGAACTCTGTCTTCAATTCCACAGGGACGTGAATGTCCTTCCATCCTGTCCAGTGACAATCAACCCAAAGAGAGATGTCCTATAGCATGGATAAGCTTGCATTTTCCATCCAAATACGCAGAGGACACAGTGAAGGAACATATGCTAGAGGCGGATTTTACATAATTTTGTCATGCCAGAGGTCGATTAATTTACCATTTCCACGGATCCAATATGCTTGGGATTGGATCAGAGGAATGGCCTTCGAATAGGGTTTGTCCAATTGTGTGCCAGTGATAGGAAGAGGACTGTCTAAGAAACGAATTCTCTGTCCTTTAAAATATTTAGGCCATAACGCCTTCTGTGCCCAGCCTGGCTTGGGAGCCATTATTCTCCAAACGATTTTTTCTCCCATTGCTATATTTTGAGCTCGGAGTGATTTAAAATTCAGATCACCTTCCAAGAGAGGTTTAGTAACATTGTCCCAACTGACTAGAGGGATTCGATTTTCGTTATGTTTGCCTCCTTTCCAGAAAAATCTTCGAATGAGCTCCTCCATCTTCTTGAGGATGCCAATGGGAGCCAACAAAACTGAGAATTTGAAAATAGGAAGGCTGCTGAGGACTGCTTTGATCGGGACTATCTTATCAGAAATATTAAGACAGGAGAGTCCCCATGCCTGGATTCTAAGTTTGAATTTACCGATCAGTGGGAGCCAATCTCTACTGAAGGTGGAATTTAAAAAAATAGGAAGTCCCAAATACTTGAAGGAAGTCCAATTAGCTGAGCCTACAAAATCTAGGCATATGGAAATAGCTCTTAGAATGTGGAATGAAATGTTCTAGCTATAGATATGACACTTCCATTTGTTTAGTTTGATGCCTGTGGCATCACAGTAGTCATCTAGAAATTCTTTAAATTTGGAGGCAGAATCCAGAGAGGTTGTGCCCAACAACAATGAATCGTTAGCAAACAAAGCATGGTTGATATTTTTTACACCTCTTGCTATATTAAGTACCAGAATTTCTTGATCAAGCAGCTTCTTGTTCAAATAAAAACTTAACATAGATGGTTGGAGAACAAAGAGTAGGGGAGAGAGAGGACATCCTTGACGAAGGCCTCTTGTATCTTTGAAGAATCCCGCAGCACGCCCATTCACCAAGGGGGCTATCCAGGGCTCAGAGATACAAGGAAAGATCTAGTTAATTAAATTAGCCCCAAATCCAAACTTGTGCAAAACCGCAATAAGGAATTTGTGCCTAACTCGATCAAAAGAATTAGCGAGATCAAGTTTAACAACCATTCCTTTTTCTTTACACTGAATTCTTGAATGGATCGCCTCTTGCACAAGAATGAAATTGTCAACAATCTGCCTTTTGTTAGTAACCTATAAATATAGGATTAATAATTTTTACTTGACTGATGGTAGTCTTGTAAATATGTACAAACTTTGCTTTCTGCAAGTTATTTTCCCATATTTTGTAAAAAATAAAAAAAAAAAAAAATCAAAAAGAGGGTAAAAAAGTCCTAAAAGAAAAATCAAAGGACTTAGAAAAATAATATACCCCAAAAGAAAAAAGATGAATAAAACATGAAAGTGTCCAAGTCTAAACGCCACCACTATTACTTTTTGCAGTTGATTATGGCAGAGTGTCAATAAATGCCATAATCTATGATGAGTTGAACAATTTAATCTTGACTTGTCATCTTTCAATTTCAAATGTTGTAGATAGTGAACAAAGAATTGTCATACAGTTTAATCATGACAATTCAGTAGTTAGGTAGAGAATAAAAGAATCCAACTGTTTAATCTGGATTCTTGGATGCAATAAGTGTAGAATTAGATAGTTTACTGCTTTCAAAAAAGAATAAAAATTGTAAAGGGTTTCTAGTTCAAATGCACCTGATTAAAATAGAAGGAAAAAATGTTAGAAGCTATAACTGGGTAGGTAGAAGAAGGTGGGAAACATCATTGTGAATATCCTTCACTAGGCTATAAATAACTAATTTCCCCTCCCCATAGCAATTTTATATTCTAGACTGTCATTCAAAGAGGCTCAAGGCATTTCCTTGACTTCTGTTGGGACCGGACCCAAGGCTCAATGAATGATTAGTTGAAAATGTTAAGTTTCTATATTAATCCCAAAAATTTTCATCATTTACCCCTTCATGCACTCATCACCATTTAACTTCATTAGTGAGAACTCTTTTCTTACTTAAATGTCACATAAAGTTCCATTTGATTAACTTCCTCCATTTTACAAAACATAAAACCCTCAAAAAACATGTTATACTAAGTAAAAGTGAATGAGTTATGAAAATGAAACTCTACTCTAATTTTCACTTTCCTTAGTTTTATTTATGAATTTTTGAGTATTCATGATCCCTTTTCATATTAACACTTAACCTCTTTATTAACTCCCTATCAAATATCCTAGTCCTATTAATATAACTTCTTTTTATTTAATTTCCCAAAAACCCCCTTATTATATGCTTTTGTGTCAAAGATATTAATCACATGCTGAAATAACATCCCGAAATTACCCCTTAGACACAAAAATACCTATAAAAATATATCCCTTTCCCCTATGGTTTTAAGACCCCTCCGCAGTCTAAAATCATATAATAAAGTTAAATAATACAAAAAGGCGCATTTTATTTACATTTTGTGTATTTAAAATAACGCACAAAAAATACTTACATCATTGTACCCTTCCCTGATTACCCTTAACCCATGGTTAAAAAGCCTAGGCTTATTTTTGTCTTGAGCCTTTTCCCCTTCATAATATGTGAAACCTCATGTTTCATATAAATATCAAACCTTGGTTATATCTTTATTTAGACCCGCCCCATTCTATATATAAAATAATTTTATCTATTCGAAACCCATAATCCATTGAATTAAACCCAACAGTTTTATGGTTCAACCTCAACCGTCCGATCATCCTAATCTCTTTAATCCCACGAATCTAATTAAACGCGACAATCAACCTTCATGCCCCACCATTCCCATCGCCTTAATTATTAACCGTCGATCATCCCTATCAAAATTGACAGATGATATTGAACCTGGGTCCCACTTTCCCTTGTCCCCCAGCTTCCCGATGCATCCCGACCGTTCGCGTCACGGAATCAGATCCGACGGTGCGTATTCAATATCGCATAACAAAAATGATCGGGCAAAGTTTGTAAAATTTTTTGCGATAAAATTCGTTTCGTGAAACCACCATCTGCTACATGTCTTCTTTTTACTGGATCACATTCCAAAAGTGAAAAACCATTTACTGCCTAGGAGCAATGCGATAACCACTAATGGTTTCGCCTTCAATGCAAAAACCACTCCCGCCATTAATTTTGACCTGTAATAAATGTTATGTATATTGATAAAACTTAAGGTTTCAACCTTAGTTTTTATTATTTGCATACCTTCGCTCCTTCGCCCTCTGAGAAATCACTCACAGACATCATTACAGAGCTGTTTTTGAACTAGTTTGTCGTTCTAAAACCATTTCCACTCTAAAATTCACCATTGAATACTCTCAGCACCTTCTACCAAGCAAATGTGACCAGTTTGAAGATTGCTCTAAACCTGGAAACCCTCTTCGACCGCAACCATACCTCTTCAAGGTATTTTTCAGTAATCCGACCTGCAAATTCTTAATTTCCAAGAACAAGATTAAACCAATTTGAATATATAAGCCGAAATTTCTCATCCGAAAGTATTCAAACCTTGAAGAAACAGGGGGAACCCTGTCAAAATTTTCCCAGAATTTTCCACTTCCGCCTAATTCAGTTTTAAAGAGTTTTTGACCATCCAAAAGCTATTTCTACGGTTGAAATCCATTTGAATTACAGAAAAAAGCCATTAAAATCTCTTTCCAGCCTTCTTCTCATTGAAAATTTGCATTTTCCTCCTAAAACCCTCGCCCAGAGTTTGAATTCTTCCCAAAGAAACTCAATTTTCCTTCTATTTCCCAAAAGAAACTAAGCAAACAGTCTAATCTTGCTCAATTTTATTCAAAATGACTAAAAAATAGGTCACCCCTAGGACTGGAGGTCCTAAAACTCATAATCCTGCATCCAGCAAGCTTCCAAACCCTAAACCTTCAAAAATTGATAAACCTACTCCTGCCCTAACTGCAGATTCCACTGAAGTAGTTAGACCTTTGCAGCCACCTGTCTCCTCTGAAGAGAACAATCCTTTGATTGATTTAGATTATAGAATTGCTGATGCTACCTTAGAGTTCGACCTAATTGAAATACATAGCTGGTGTCATGAAAAATTTGAGAAGAAAATGGAAAATGATATACCTGTATGGGACTCCAACTTGCCTAAATACGTGGTTCCCATCACCCAACAAGCTCAAGAATTCATTAGGCTGTGTCAGTTACATTATATCCCTGACCAGAAATGCATGGTGAGCAAAGATAATGAGGTCATGTTTTACATAACTGTTGAAGCCATCAATGATATGCTCCAACTAAGCCATGATCCACGAGCAATATCATTGTCCATTGAAGATTTGACTCAGATGTATTTAGACTTGGATTTCCCTAGGAAGTTTATGATTCTCCAAAACTTCATGCCTAATCATGTTAACCTTCCTAAGGTAAATCCACCTTATGATACTTTTGATTTCCCTGAGGGCTCTAGACAAATCATTTCCATGCTTTCATTCATTCTAGGCTATGCTAATGATGAGTTTACAGATACCTCCATTCTAGGTTTCCTCTCTACCTTGTCTCCAGGACAACATACAGAACACGTTTTCAACTTTTCCAAATTCATTGTTGATAATATGCATTATCAGTTGATTAAATTACCTGATGAAGGAGTATCAGATATTCATCCTATTTGTTACATATCTTCCTATTTTTTCAGGCAGACAATTTCCCAATTGCATTACAGAAGATGGATGTGGAAGGTAAACCTCTTTCAGTGATATTCTGGACTTCTCTACTCAGGAAAAACAGCAGTGAGTACAACTACAAGGACTTCAATGATTTGTTTATTAATCCTGCCATGAGTTTGTTGAACAAAGAAAAGCCACCAATGATTAATGAAGACATCAAAAGAGTTTTACAGTTGTCTGAAAACTGTAAGGTAGGAGATTGGTATTTGTATTAAAATCACACAGAAATTAGGGTGCATGGTGCACTCCTGGCTCCTTACAAATTACACAAGTTTCTAACTACCAGGATTTTTGCTTTAGAGTACTTAAGACAAATTTTGAATGCAGATGCAGTGAATTTCATGGCTTCCAAAAAGAAAGCACAATTCAAGCTAAAAAATCAAATTGGCCCCTTCATAGTCAATAGCAGAGATGCTTTGAAAGACATGGTTAGAAAATTATCACAATTTAAATTCCAAGAAATCTTTTACTGGAATTATGATGCTCAAGGTGTTATAAGTAACCTCAGGGTCAAGTGTAAGTTAACCCCATTCCTCCATGATTCAAAGCCACAAATTGAGAAGTATGCTAATCAGATTGAATGGGTTGCAAACACATTGATTGATGATATTCAAAATATTCAAACAGATAGCCTGCAGGAAAAACAGATGGAAAACACACAGATTATTACAGTTGGCCAACAAGCATAAGTGTCTAGTAAAAGACCCAGAAAAGAAGAAGGCTATTTAGCAGAAACCATTATAGAAAATAAATTTAAGACAATTTGCAACAAGAAGGCCAGAATGATTACTAAAAAAGAAGAAAAGGCCATAGAGATACATGACAATGAATAACAAACAAACAACAACGATCAACAAACAAAGGATGAGGCCATAATAATTGTCAATGAAACACTTAGAGAAATTCAGAATGAGCAGGTACTATCACAGGGAAAAGGCAAAGAAATGGTTGAAACAGAGATAAATACAGAAGCTCCCTCCTCCTCTAAAGCAACAAAAGAAAATGATTCTGACATCCAGAAAAAGTTCAAGCAGATCAGAGAAAAGAATGAGGAAATTTAGAATGAGGTCTATTCTAAACTTCTTAAGGAAAAACCAGGAAACAAAGACAGACTTGTGACAACCTTTGATTATTCAAAAAATAAAATGATTATGTCTTTTCTCCAGCCAATGGTTACAGATCCAAGGTCAGCCACAAATTACAGGAAAACAGAGTTTGAAGTAAATGCAGATACCATACATGAACTTGACCAGATATATTTTCATAGAAATGCTTCAGAAATTCCGTATTCAAAGGTAGTCAACAAAACCATGAATGCTACCATGCTTCAAAAGTCAGTATCTAATTTACAAACTCAAATGAAATTAGATAAGGCATCTCTTCATGCTAAGGATTTGAGGATCAAGTCCTTAGAAGACTTGGTGATAGAAATTGGAGTGGATCCCTCCAATACTGAAGTTGCTAAAACTCTCATAAGGAAAAATAATGAAGATATTTCTGCCTTGAGAAAGCAACTTAAACTTACATAGAGTGAACACCCATAGGCTAAAGAAATTCTTCAGGAGAAAAAAGAGAAAGACGAACTAATGCAACTAGTCTTAAAGATGACATCTCAGATCAAAGAAATGTAGAATCAAACATAAATTATAATGGAAGAAAATGAAATATTGAAAAAATCATAGGAAGTCTCCATTCCCATAGTCATTCCAAATGTCAGTACAACTGTTCCTTCTACATTGGCAGAACATTTAGCACCAAAAGGAGTATTTGCAACTGCAGTGTCAATTACATCTAAAGATATTTCTGCCACTTTATCATCTACATCACAAGTAAATCAAACAGGTGAAACAACTGACATAGTCAAGGCTATGGAAGATATGTCACTAAAGAATAAAGAGATAATCAACTTTAAAAGTACCATTCAAACTCTTGAAACATCAAATAGAGATGCATTGATTACATCCAAGGGACATGAACAGAGAGCCAACATACTTCAAGAGCAGGTGAAGATTATACAACAACAGGTTAATCTTAGTGAACAGGTATCATATATCAAGAATTATCTATGGAACAACATAATTCAAGGCATACATCTACAGTGGCCTTCAATTGAAATCATTTATGAACAAAAGGATTTACTCAAGGAAACACAAATTGAAATTCAGAAAACCAAAGAAGAACTGGCTGACAACCTTCTCAAGCTTTGAAACTTATTACATTTTTGAACATCAAACATAGAGAGGAGCTTGAAGAGCTAAAAATTCAGGATAGGACTGAAAGCATACTACAAATCAAGAAAGTCCTGAATACAAGGAATATGATGAATAATTTGGAGGATAAATGTAAAGACATAAACCTGTCAATTACAAGGTTTTGGGCCAAATACACTATATTAACATAAGCAGACCTTCCAGACATTCATGCCTTAAATGAAAAGTTAATGGCATAGAAGGATTATGATAAGAAAATCAGGGCTCATGGGAAAGAGCAGGTCAAAAAACCTTTACCACAAGGGTCCCCAACTGGCAAAGTTATTTTGGAATATTTTGAGAACTTGTTCTTTCTACAAAATGAGATTAAACACATCTTCATTGTCAAGCCCAACTTTTCTAAGTATACAAAGGTAGATGAGAGCTACATGAAATTGAAGAACATGAGAATTCCCAGTGCAGAACAATGGTAAGAATTCACTGATTTGATATAAAGGTTTGCAAACAGAGCAGAAAATTACATGAAAAGCAGAATATTAATATTGCCTAAAGGGTAAGATTTGTAGTTAAAGTGTATCAGGGTAATGATCAGAGTCAAAGAGTATCAGTCAAAACGCTTTTTTACTGTAGATTATTCCTTATTTTACAACAGTAAAGCAGTAAGAAAACAACGTAAAGAGTATCAGAGATAAAGCACAGGTTAAAGAATGGGAATTGGAAAGAGTGTCTTCCAAGTTATCTTCTAACAAATATTGTTTCCAGGTACTAGCAAGCAACTACAAGAAAGCAATAAGTTAAGATAATTAGTACTATTTTTAATTGATAAGAGGACAACTTGCTAGTTTGTTTTGCAGCTGTCCCTCTTTCTATGTAATAATATTTATTTTTCCTAGAGATATTCCTACATGTCTCTCAGATATTTTGTAATAATTTTTGTATAAATACTTCTCTTTTTGAAGTATTAAGTGTGGAATAAAATTTTTCAAGACTACTATAGACATTTTTGTTGAATACATTGGAGTTTGTGTGAGTCGATTTGTAAAGAAACAGACTGGAACTAAGTCAAACATACATCATAACTCAAGATTCTTGTGCTGATCAGATAAGTCAAGTATTTTCTTGTTTTCACTGTTTATCTTTCAAAGTTCCATACATACATTTAAATGTTTTCTGTCTTTAATGATTGACTAGGAAAGCTTAAACAAGATTAGTGTTAAAAGCGCCCTGTTTTTTACTAGTTATTCATTGATATGTTTTCTGCTGATAACCAGACTTAAGAATTCTTAAATTCTCTTAGTCCTTGTTTGACCACTTTCTTTCATATTCATTACTGTAACTTAAGGATTCTTAATTTCCCTTTTTTTTCAGATCTTGCCATTTCATCAAAAATCCTATTCAAAACCCTTTGAAGGTCATCTACCCTACCCTTAGTAGATTTGCTCTTTTGACCTTATTTCCTAGCTCTGATGGCCAAGAAGTTGACTCCATAGCCCAATGGTCTAGTAGATCCCTCTGTGATTTACCTTGAAGTACCTTTTATTCCCACCAAAATTTCAAAATAAACTAATTGTCCAATCATACCTAGCCTAAAATATTATAACAAAATCAAGCTAAATCTTGAGGAGAGATCCCTCTCCAGAATTTAGGAAGGCTAGATCCTAGATTTCAAAAGAGGTTCTTGGTTACCCCTGGTTTTATTTAACAATAAACCAAAATCACACGACGTAAGAATTACTAGGGTGATAACACCTTCCATGCACAAATCCACCTTGATTTTCCGGAATAATTTTTGGAAGGATACCTTTCAACCTGTTTTCTATCACCTTGGTTATAATTTTGTATCCAATGTTGCAAAACGAAATAGGTCTAAATCTGTTAAATACATTGGCTCCCTTTTCCTTCGGAATGAGGGCGAGGAAAGTAGAGTTTGTGCTGCCCCCAATTTTTTGGCAAGCTTGAGATTTCAGAACCATTTTGTGTAGATCCTTTTCCAATATATGCAAACAATATTGAAGAAATATTGCTGTGAATCCATTTGGTCCGAGGGTTTTGTCGGGATCCATATAAAAAAGGGCAGCCTTTATTTCTTCTCTAGAGACCTTTTCCTCCAGGGACTGATTCATCTTGGATGTAATCTCTGTGGGATCCACATCCAAGAATTTAGAAGATTGATTCCCCACACCTTCTTCGCTGTACAGGCTTTTAAAATGGGTGAAGGCAACCCTTTTAATAATCATGAAGTCCTTGTGAGTAGAGGACTCCTCCTTGATTTCTGAAATGGAATTGAAGCTTCTTCTCGCATGGGCTTTCTTGTGGAAGAAATATGTATTTCTATCTCCCGCCTTAAGCCAAAGACTGCGAGATTTTTTCCTCCAAAATTCTTCCTCCGCCAAAAAGGCCTTACGAAACTTTTGTTGAAGGTCAGACTCCCTGTCAAGGACTTCTTTAGTAATGGCAGCATCTTCCATTTGATGATGATGGGTCTCAAGTATGGCTTGAGCATGTTTCCTTTCTGTAGCCGGATTGGGAAGGGTTTTGACCCAACATTTTAACTCTGCTTTCAATCTTTTGAGATTTTCGTCCCAAACAAAGAAGGGTGAGCCATTTACAGGGCAGTCCCAACTTTCCTTGACTCTTTTCATGAAGTCCAAGTTTTTAATCCAAAGAGGGATAAATCTAAAGGGAATAGGACCCAGGTCCTTTTGGGTCAGCAACTCAAGCATGATTGGCTTATGATCTGAGACATTGCAAGGGAGGATTTGCATTCTACTCTCTAGTCCTAGAAGTAGAAATGAACTTTGAACAAGAAATTTGTCTAATCTAAAATTTGTCTAATCTAGCAGCAATATGACATGGACCAACTCTTTTATTTGACCAAGTAAACTTACCTTTTAAGGGTTTGATGTCAAGTAGATCCCAATCTTGCATGAGGTCCTCCACCCATTCCCTTTCCAGATCTTTCACTATGCTGCCTCCTCACTTCTCAGCCATAAGCAAGGTGAGATTGAGGTCGCCAGCTATGATGGTTTTTTCTAGGTTCTCTATGTGTGCCAGATTTCTGATAGAATCCCATCAAGACCTCTTCTCTCTTGCATTAACCGGGACATATACATTGAAAAGGATAATTACCTCCTTTGTTTCAATATGCTGAAGTTTCAGATACAACCAGTGAGTGTTTATGATCTTAGTGACCAACAAGTATTTGCTTATGTTCCATAGAGTGCCAAGTCCGCCTGATGCTCCTCGAGCAGAGACGACCTGACCTCCACCTTTATTCCAAAATTTCTTACTTGTTTGGAGGAAGACTTTGTCCTCCATTTTTGTCTCCTGGATTATAAGAAAGTCTCAGGTTTCTATCCGAAGCATGCTTCCAATGGCTTCTTCTTTCACTTTACTTCCAAATCCTTTGCAGTTCCAGGAGACGACATTCATCACTTACTTTTCTGGGAGTGGTGAGCTCCCTTGGAGCCTTGTGTCTAATTTCTGTCATCTTGGGCATTTTTGCCAATAGTTTCTCAAGATTTGGTTGAGTACCTTGAAGTTTATCTTTGTATGTTTCTTGTTATCTCTTTTCCCGGGCAGGAAGTCGAACTCTTTTCGATCTTCTAGTCGATATTTGCGATTCTCATATTTCTCCTTCCTCCTCAGATTCCTCTGAGACTTGTTCCTTAGCTTCAACTTCTGCATGTTTTTCTTTAGATATTTCTAAATCAATTTCACCCTGTTTCGATCCTGAGGGTGTCCCTTTGCCCGGAGTCCCTTTCTTTTGCATCTTGGTCTCCTGCACCTCTACTGAAGCCTAAATTTATCTACTTGCCCTTTAGGATTAGGGTTTTGCTGATCAGAGGCAGGATGATAACCTTTGCCGTTTGATGCCCCAGTAGCTTTTAGCTTTTTATTGGTCTTTGACCGCTTAACTTGGTTCCAACCCTCCTCTTTTAATTTCTCTGCCTCGCCACTGCTCAGACAACCTCTAGTGAAGTGACCATATACGTGGCATTTTTGACATTTGAAGGGAAGCTGCTCATAGTCGAGCTTTTGCACATGAGACCAACTTCCTACATTGATTTTTATTGCCTCCGACAGACCCACCTCTAGATAAACCTCGGCACAGAGTGGTCTTTGTTATTTGCTCGATCAATAAATTTTCCCAAAGCATTGCCTATATGTTTCAACGAGTCCCAGTTCCAACAGTGCATAGGCAGGTTCGACAACCTTACCCAGACTGGAACAACTGTCAGGAAATTTACTGTTGGGTCGAAGTCCAGTGTCCACTTGTTGAGATACAACCCCTGAGGGTTCATGAAATAAGGGCCATTCCTAAAGATCAGATCTTTATCCTCTTTTGTGTTGAATTCGAATAGAAAGTAGCCCCTATCCAGAAAGTAAGAGGTAACACTGTTCTTGATCAAAGGAACCCATTTTTTCACCACCCAGGTCTTAGTTGATTTAGGAGAGGGCCAAAGACCCATGAACTGTCCTAAAGGGCACGATTCACTAGAGAGAGGGCCACCTGGATCGACCCCTCAGGAGGCAGAGAGATCTCTGGGATGTCATCAAGTTTTTTCACAAACTTAGATGCTTCTGTTTTCTTCTTCTTTGGGAGCGAGGCCAGCAGAGATCTGAAGGCTTTGTTAGCAGTAGGCAATGGAGGAGGCGGATGAGGCTGGGGCGAACCCAGATCCTCCATGGATGCAGATCCTTGGACCAGATCATGGTCAGCACAACCAGCAGACTCCACAACGCAGGGGGCTGAAGCAACACACGCAGGTCGGAGCAAGCCCAACTCACACGCGACCAGAGCTCGGGAGAGGGACCTAAAAACTTGATACAAAGTTAATTATTTTGATAAAATAAAATAACTTTAATTTAAAATATTATGTTTTAATAATAAATAATTAATATAATTAGTGATCGATATTATATATTGTTTTTTATCCTTAATTAATTAATAAGTAATAAAATAAACAAACTACTTACTAATTAATGATTAAATAAATCAAATTAAATCTTCTAAGAGTACGTGGTACACCTGCATCATCCATCTTGCTTACATAAATCAGATTTATGGCCAATGCAGGAATATGTAGAACACCAATAATTGTTCTAATCCTTACACCTTGCAGCTTCAACTTTACTTTTCCACATTCGACGATTTTTTCCTTCCTATCGTCCCCTAAGAAGACATCACCACCATCATACTTCTCATACTCACAGAACCAATCCCTATGGGAGTGAAGTGAAAGGATGCACCTGAGTCAATCAACCATGTCTCATGATCTACATGTGTATTTGAAGAAGAAGCCAAATACACATCCCCACCTTCATCCGAGGTGGTTTTTGCCTCTATAGAAGGAGCATCGTCAGATCCCATTCCTTTCCTAGGAGCATTAGATCTATAGTCCTTTTTGTAGTGCCCTTCCTTTTCGCATTTCCAACACACCTTTACAAACTTTCCTGGAGATTTAGATCTCCCACTCAAAAAATTATTCTTGTTTATGTATGGGACCTTGTACATATAAGGAATCTCCATTCTGTCCCTCCATATTTCTCCATGTAATTTCCTTTGATATCAAGGCTGAGATAATGTCATCAAAATTCAAGGTAGTTGTATTGCTACCTATTGCAATAACCAGATTGTCCCATGAATCTGGTAGAGAAAACAAAAAACTGATGCACTTATCTTCATCTGAGATTTTAATATCGACAGATAACAATTGAATTACCACAGTATTGAAGGCATTCAGATACTCTGTCACCGAGTCTCCATCCTTCATCCTCAGGTTATACAAATTTTTCCGTAGGAAAAATTTATTCACCGGAGACTTAGATTGGTACGAAGTTCCTAGCTTGTCCCACAAATTCTTCGTAGCTTCCCTAGATACATTCAACAATACTGAATTTGAGACACACAACCGTATTGTGCTCTTTACCTTCCGATCCCAATTATTCCAGTCTTCATCTGACATTTCCGTTGGTTTAGTACCCGGATCTACCGAGGTCCATTGATTTTTATCCACCAGCAGATCCTCCATCTCGAGCTCCCAAAAATCAAAATTCCGACCATTAAATTTCTCGATCTCTATCCACCCTTCACCATCTTCTTTCACTGCAATAATCGATCCCGCAGATCGCCCACTGAATAGGGTCTACCAAAGGCAAGAGAAAAAAACCCCTCAGCAACAAATGTACCCCCTTGAATTCGAAACAATAATGATACCTAATGTGGGTTTTAACCCTGTACAAAAATGATCTGCAAATGAATCTTAAAAAACATAAAATAAAAAATAGCGAGAGAATAAAACATAAAATATATATACACAAATATTTTCCCCTGGACCCCAAATTGGGACTACTAGGTCGATTTTTCATTATATTCCTTTAAGTGTTACAACACATATATACAGGCCGAAGCATTCATAAACCCAAATCCATTAACCCTGGATTAGAACATAACTGTAGTTCCCTTGACAGGATCTACAAAATACCAAGGGTTGAAAAACCATCATGCCCCAAAACCATGTGAAAAATTATGTACAAAACCATGGGCGGGTTCACCCACTGAAAAATAGGGTCCAATTTTTTTTTTCTCGGGGCACTGCCCTGAACCCCGAACCTTGAACGGGGGGGCTGCCGCCCCCCCTATGACCCCCCTGTCGTGCTCGACGCAATGTACAAGGGATGTTATCACCCCCCCTGTGACCCCCCGCGCATGCGACTAATCATGGAAAGAATATAACACATACCCAAAAAATTAGCTCACTCTAAATCCTAGTATGCTTGCAAAAAGAAACAAGCTCCTTTGAGGTGTATTCTCCTCCATTGTCAGACCTCAGTATATTGATATTTTTACCTCTCAATTTTTCCATTGTAGCTTTGAATTCTTGGAACTTTTCAAATACCTCATATGTTGTCTTCAAGAGATATATCCATGTATTACGGGATAAGTCATCAATGAATGTCATGTAGTAAAATGAACTGACAAGAGATTTTACGGGAATCAAACCACATACATTAGAATGAATCAGGTCCAAAGTTTCCTTATATATGTTGTCACAATTTGGAAATGGTTTCTTAATGTTCTTCCCAAGAAAGCTACATTTGCATACACTGTCATTCTTTATTTATAGTTTAGGAACCCCATACACTATTTCACTTAATTTATAAAATTATCTAAAATGAAGATTTCCTTACCTTCGATGCTGTATTTCACTCAGATCTATTTACATGTACTAATGCTTGATTTGGTTTACTCACAAGTCTATGCAATCTTCCATCATGAATCCCAATAATACTAGCATCATCTATACTAGATCCCTTTGACCACACAAGAACTTTTCCATCCATAAAAGCAACCATATTTCCTTTATCTTCTAAACAAGAAATAGATACAAGATTATTTTTCAAACTTGGTACATAAAGGACATTGCTAAGATGAATGTTGTTACCATATTACAACTCTATGGATTCCTTTCCAACTCCTTTGATTGCATAAATATTTTTGTCTCCCAATTCAACCCTTTGAGACAACTTATTTTTCGTCATGCTTGAAAGATTCCTACACTCTCCAGAAATTTTTCTTGATGCTCCACTATCTACTAGCCATATGTCACGATCATCTGCAAAGGACATGTCAAAATAGAATAGTAGAATAAATAATTTTCACCTCTGTAATTCTTCGGTTTTTCATCTTCTTCAACTTCTGTCGCGAAAGCATGTTGTTTCCCTTTTATTTTCTTGTTAGCCATATTAGGAAAATCTCTCTTGAAATTTCCATATTCTTGACAACCATTAAATTGTATATTTGATAATTCTTTCTTATTCTTCTTAGAGGAAGAAGACCCCTTTCCCGAATTATTATGTTGAGATCCAAACTTCTTCTATACTTTGTTCTTGAAGCGAGCTACAAGGGTTTGAAATTTCTCATCTTGATGATATCTAGTCATTAACATTGATTCTTCTCTAGCACAATGATCTAGGAGGATCTTAGAGGATAAGTGGCATAAAATTTCTCAAAAATGAAAGTGGCCAGATGACAACAAGACTAGGACCATGTCGAAGTGTTCTCCGTCCTGATTCCAACGGTGTGAACGTATCTCCAATCCAAGCTCGTATGGAGAAGTTAGAGCAGGTCAAATTTTTGGTCAAAGTTGGGCAGTGGGCTAGGTTTAAGTTTCCCATAAATTCACCGTCAACCGACAGGGAACTCAGCTCCCAAAAGCGGGTGAAATTTTGGCCTCTTTAAAATTCCCAATAAACCTTATTTTAGTTAAAACGAAAAATAAATATTATTATAAAAAGTATAAAAAAAGGGGGGATGAGGTGGCGGGCCACCAACCTTGCCACCCCCATAACTATAATGTTTTTAAATTTTTTTTACAAGTGGTTGGGGGATGGGCTGTCAACCCTGCTGCCCTGGAACTACCACCAAACAAGGGTATATATGGTAGGCTGTGGTTGGGTCAGGCCGTGTGGAGCGGACCCGCCCACCACCCAACATAATTATAACCACCCAGAGGCGACGTAGGAAACGAGACTGGCGTGGGTCCAACCCGCCTGACACACGTGGCCAGCCCCTGAGCGGGCGGTCCTAACAACCAAACAAAACAAATTATATAACCAACGATTATATGAAATATTTTAAAACGTGCCAATTTAAAACTATATACCATATTAATTTTTATTCCAACAGAGTTTAAAACAATGCGCCCAAAATAATACATAACACACAAAAATAAGTGGGGTCGTTGGGGTTGGAACCCCCGACCGCTGCCTTGACAATTCCACCTCCAACCAACACCCCAGACCATCAAAATTGGGAAAATCCGCCCCCAACATATATAAAAAATAAGTTCTGGAGTGTGCTTAGGGAAGAGTAGGAGGAGCAGGAGCGGAACCACGGACAGGCCAGAGGGGCGAAACCATGCCCAAGGAATATTAAGGGGCATAAAAAATATTCCCTGGGGTGCAGAACTTTCCGGTGTCCATTTGAGACAAATTTTATGTCGTTTCCACACCTCTTGGCGATAGGAACTCAAAGGTGATGTCCATTTCTGCATCAGAGCTCTCCATTTTTTTTATTTTCCAGATTGGAGGTATAGGGGTGATTTATGTAATTTTTCTTGTACTTATTCTTCTTCTATCCACTTAATGAATGAAGGCCTCCCCACTGTTGAGTAGGGCCCACAGATGTAGTCCGAATTGGATGAACTCCATAATAATTTTTTGGTGTCTTGGTATCATGCGTGTTATGGTCTCTTTGTTCTTCATTTTATGTTTTTATGTTTCATGGTTTTAAGTGCTCTGTTATATGTAATTATTTAATGCATCTATAAGAAAAATATCTTGGATCAAGTGGTATCAGAGCAGGTATTTGTCGATGCGAATTGCATGAGTATATGATAACCAGAAACAAGTTGCAAAGAGGCGAAGGAAAGATTAAGTCTTTTGATCCTGAAGCAGCATGCAAAACGAAGAAGAAACGTGGCAGATGAGGAAGATCGTTGGGAAGAAGAGCAGAATTACCGCAAGGCATTATACAACATGGAAAAGAAATTAGATAGATTGTTTGTAGAGTATGAGAAGACCGTCAAGCCCGAGAAGAAAAATGCAGATGACTACAGATCAGTAAACCATGGAGATGGTGGATAAGAGCTCCCTCCCTCTACATCTTCTAGTGATAGTTCCTCTTCTTCTTCTCATCATTCTCGTAGACGTCATAGGCATACATCTAAGAAACCTTTTCTTAAACTAGATGCAAATTTTGACTCACCTATGTGTAAAAGAGAATGTAATGCGGAAAAACATCTCAAAAATTGGATTAGACAGATTGAGGTCTACTACCAGATTCAATAGATCAAGAAAGATGAGGCAAATATCCAGGTGAAATCCCTTCGATTGAGTGACATCTCTCTCATTTTGTGGGAGAGTGAATTGCAAGGCAACAACATTCTGGGTAACCTTCTCTCCTCAAGGTCAAATTTTATTTCTGCATTGAAAACTCAGTTTTACCCATTGGTATATAAGAAAAAAACCTTAATGGAATGGAAACACCTAAAGCAAGGCAAAGGACAAAATGTGCGAAACTTCACTGAAGAATTTAGAAAATAGGCATTGAACTTAGACATTCCATTAGATTCACCAGATATTGTAACTAAGTATATCGGTTCTTTACATGGTTACATAAGACATTCATTATTATTGTTTGATCCTGCTACTATCGATGAGGTCAGTGTGAAGGCCATGCATCTTGAAAACAAGGAGAAATATGAACAAAATGACCACCAAAAAAGAGACGCAACATCAAAGAGAAGAGGAGCAAAGACCTCTTGCACCCATTGTGAGAAAGAAGGACATGATGAAGACAATTGATGGAAACTGCACCCTTAGCAGAGACCTAAGAGGGACGACAGGAAGGAGAGGTAGAAGAGAGTTTCCACCATCCAACAAGATTAAAAGTCTGAATCCGAGGAATATGAGAAGGTCACGACTGCGAGAGTTGGACGAGGTAGACCAATTGACTTGGAATTAGATTCCAGTGATGAAAGGAGGTTTGTAGCTCTTGGAATTGCAGCAGATGGACCCATCAATTTGGGTTCAGATTCAGGTGATGAAACAAAAATTTCAATACGTAGTGTACCAAAGATGAAAAGGTCGCCCAATGCGGCATGGCTCTAGGAACTTGAGGAGATCAATCAAAGCATTCAAGCAGAGAATATTGAGTTAAGAATACTCCTACAGGAAGAAGAAAAGGAGAAAAAAAGGTTTCTACGCCAATTTCAAGATAAGGACGAGGCCTTGGAGAAGCTACAGTATAACCCCATTGAGGAAAAAAGTGTTTGTTCAATTTCACATACTTTTCATGATGACGATTTCGGTTCTTTTGAAAAATATGGGGTAGTATAAGATCCAAACTATTGAAGAAGATGGGGTATCAGGGAAAGGGCCTTGGCATTAATGACCAAGAAATCATAAACCCTATCAAAGCAGAAGAATTACCCCATCATGCAGGACTTGGGAATGTCAGGAAGGAAGTTTGGGAATGCTCCAAGACATCTAGTGACCCACCAAAAAAATATGATGAGAATGCCTCATCACATCCTAGTGACAGTGAGGGATCCATGAGCACTTATTAGAGGCGCATCGAGAGGAAGTGTTCCAAGATAGTTCGAAAAGTCTGGAAGAGGAAGGATCATTGCCACAAGAATGAACACCAGAAATCCACATTTCAAACGCTTCAGTCCCAAAAAGAACCCATGAAGAATCCAATCATTGAAGACATTCCACAAGAAAATCCGCCACAGGGAGGTGACCCATTTACTTTATTAAGTAAAAAATGGTTTTTTTAGAGATAGTATCTAGTTATTTCCACAGTTTTCAAATCATGTGTTGCGAATAAATGTAAAAGTGATGATGTGTTTCCCATCGCTTCAAAATGCAATGATGATATTTTTGGCCTTTTGAGTAGATGAAGCATTGGATTTTTATTATGTAATCCTTAACCAATGAGTGTGTGCTATAATCTCTTGGCAAGGGAGGGGTTGTTTGAGTCATGTGTGGTTTGCAAAATATGTACCAAATTTTTGTGCTAGATGTGTTAATGCTTTTGGTGTTCCAAAAGCTCCTCAGTGGGGAGGATTGATCCAGGAGGATCTCAGAGGAAAAGTGGCTTAAAATTTCTCAAAATCAAAGTGGTCGGATGAAAACAAGACCAGGACCATGTCAAAGTTTTCTTCATGCTGATTCCAATGGTGTGAACGGATCTCCAATCCGAGCCCGTATGGAGAAATTATAGGAAGTCAAAGTTTTGGTCAAATTTAGGCAGTGGGCCAGGTTTAAGTGTCCCACAAGTTCATCGTCAATCGGCAGGAAACTCAGCTCCCTAAAGCGGGCGAAATTGTGGCCTCTTTTAAATGCCCAATAACCCTTATTTTCATTAAAATGAAAAACAAATATTATTATAAAAAATATAAAAAAAGGGGGGGATGAGGTGGTGGGAAACCAACCCCGCCACTGCCATAACTATAATGTTTTTTTTTTTTAAATTTACAAGTGGTTGGGGGATGGGATGCCAACCTTGTCGCCCCGAAACTACGACCAAACAAGGGTATATATGGCAGGTTGTGGTTGGGTTGGCCCACGTGAAGCAAACTCGCACACCACCCAACAGACTTGTAACCACTCAGAGGCGACGTAGACAACAGGATCGACGGGGGTCGAACCTGCCTAGCCCACGTTGTTGGCCCCCGAGCGGGCAGTCCCAACAACCAAACAAACAAAATTATATAACCAATGGTTATATGACATATTTTAAAACACGCCAATTTAAAACTATATACCATATTAAATTTTATTCCAATGGATTTTAAAACAACGCGCCCAAAATAATACATAATGTGTCGAAATAGGTGGGGTCGGTGGGGTTGGAACCCTCGACCTCCGCCTTGAGGATTCCACCTCCAAACAATACGCCAGACCATCAAAATTTGGAAAAACCACCCCCAAGATATATAAAAAATCATTTCTGCAGTGTGCCTGGGGCAGAGCACAAGGAGTAGGGCGGAACCACGAGTAGGCCAGAGGGGTGGAACCATGCCCAAGGAATATTGAGGGGAATCAAAAATATTCCCTAGGGTGCAGAACTTGCTAGTATCCATTTGAGACAAATTTTATGTTGTTTCTACACCTCTCGGTGACAAGAACTCAATGATGATGTCCATTTCTGCATCAAAGCTCTTCATTTTTTGGGCATTTTCCAGATTGGAGGTATAAGGGTGCTTTATGTAATTTTTCTTGTACTTATTCTTCTTCTCGCGACTTAATTAATTAAGGCCTCCCCACTATTGAGCAGGTCCTAGAGACGTAGTCTGAATTGGATGAACTTCGTAATTAATTTTTGGTGTCTTGGTCTCATGCATGTTATGGTCTCTTTGTTCTTTGTTTTATGTGTTTATGTTTCATGGTTTTAAGTGCTCTGTTATATGTAATTATTTAATGCATCTATAAGAAAAAGATCTTGGATCACACAAGATGTCCATAATTTTTCAAATGAAGGAGCTTCTTTCCAACTGCTTATGCCTGTTGTAAACGCATCTCATGATCTAGGGAGACCATTGAGTATTGTAGTCACAAGTTCTTGATCGGGAATTGATTCTCAAATAGCTTGAATTTTATCTCTTATTTGTGAAATCCTCACGAAGTATGAAGCCACAATGTCGTCATTAGTCCTTGTATTTCAGAGCTCATTCTTTAAACTCATGGATTGACCAACATTCTTGATAGTGTAGATATTTATTAGGGAATCATACATCTTCTTGGAGGTATCATGCTTTACAATGAAGTGAACCAAATGACTCCTAATGGAGTCTACTATAATTCTCATAACATTTATTTGATCTTACTTGAAATTTTATTTCTTGCATCATCTTCTGGTTTAGCAACCTTCCCTATAACAATACCCAAAACCTTGTTCTTGGAAAGATGAATATATATTCTAACTTCCTAATCTTCGAAGTTTGATGCTCCCTCTAGCTTGTTTTCAGATTTCATAGATGTAGCCATCGAAACCAATCTGCAAGAAGAACTTGAATAGAATTATTTTTATGGTTTTATCAAATTGATCTCAATGTTCCTTCCTTCCTTCACCAAGGCTCTGATACCATGTTGATTTTCTAATTCAATTAGGGTTAGCACAATATTCCTGAAATTTTGATAATTAATTTTGATGTAGATCTTATTTTTAATTTATTCCATATATCATTGAACAATTATACTTTATAAATTCAAAAGTAAATAACAATAGAACAATAGAGTCACGATGCACAAAAGATAGACAAAATTTACCCTAGGAAAACCCACTACGGGGAAAAACCCAACAACCTTTTGCAATAGAGAAATTATTCTTGTTCAATGAGAGACACACCTAGACCTATCATCAAACCTTTTCTTCTCCTCCATGTCAAGTCACCTAAAATAAGATCCTCTTGATCCTGCACTTCAAGAATTTTGACCCTCCTAAAATAGCCAATTACCTAGAATTTTGGCATTGCAACAGTTTCCTTAGCAACCAAAAATATTTTGGCCGCCTGCAAAAATTTCCCTAGAAAATATGAACCATAGAGAGAGCGATTCCTTCACACGTGTGAGTTTCTAGAGAGAGTGAGAGTGGAGAGATAAAAGTCATCCTTCTTCTTTATACTTCTTTTTCCCTCTTGTCCTTCACTCACTTGCCCAAAAACTATCTTTTGGAGAGGAATGTGAATTGCCCAAATGAGGAGCTCGAGTTGCCTTTATATAATGGTATGTGTAGGGTGAATGGACGTGTCCCTTGGCGAGGGATGAGTTTTATTGGAGGGAATCCAACTTATCGCTTTTGGAACTAAAAATTACATTTCAAAAATTCAAATTTACATCTTTAAAAGTCGCAATGGGACTTTGACTCAAAATAAATTTTCTTTTTACTCAAGAATTTAGAAACATTATTTGCAATGATAAATATAATTGCATTAAGTGACCAAATGTGCAGTATGAAGGCCGACTATAACTGCAAATTAAACAAGTTGGAATAAATTAAATGCAATATTATAGTCAAACTAGGGTGTCTCTTATCCACTACCCTTTTTTACATATACATTGATAATCTAGAAGAGTGTTTGGAAGCTTGTAAGTTGTGTCAGGTCCACACTCACTAGTATAGTCATATCTCTTATGTTTATGCTAAAGGTAGTATTTACTTAGTAAGGTGCCATCATAATATTCCAAAGAAATAAATAATCCTCCAATATTTCTACTTCAAGATGTGTGTGACTATTAATACTAACAAAACTAAAGTCATGATAATTAAATCCAAATATATCACATATGATGCTTTCATAAATGACAACAACTACTTAGAGGAAGTTACTTCATAGAAATATCTTGGAATGTATATTTATCAGAAGCTCAATTGAAACTATAACATTAATAAAAGGATAAATGGAGGATGAAAATCTTACCATGGACTTGAAAACAATTTATAGTCAATGGATATTTGGATATCATATAAAATGAAATTCATTTTTAAGACTCTTGTTACTCCTGTTATTTTATGGGGTTGTGAGATTTGGGGTTGTAGTATCTCCATAGAGTCATGGAGAAAGATAGAACAAATACAAAAGAAATTTATAACTTGCAATATTAAGGTTAAATGAAACACTCCCTAAGCTATCCTCTTGATTGAAGCAAGCCTTTCCCAATTGAAAGCACGACTATGACTAAGTATCATATGTATAAGAAGAAATTAAACAACAAAGCCCCCAATTTCGACTCAAGTGGTGATGGCATAAGGATGTCTAGTCCTAGCTTGACCATTGGGGGAAAAAGGAGGATATACTTTTGCCAAATAAGGATAATATTAAAAATATTATTACATCAAAATTTAAGGAGAAATTATGGGGTGCTAAAAGTTAGAAGGAAAAATGAAACCGAGATGTTATAAGGAGGTTATCAATCCCAAACTCAAAAATCAAAAGTATCTCTCTATTTTGAGTAATGTTAAGAAGAAAATGAATGTTACTAAAGTAAGAAAAAAATCTCATGAACTTCATAGTGAAACTATGCTTTGGTCAATTCTCAAAACACCATGGGAAGAAAGACTTTGTCACCTTTGCAACACTATGAGCTGAGATTAAATATGAAAGAAACTTTCTCGTAGATTGTCCATATTATATACACATTTGATCTAATTTTCAAAATATTTTTTACACACCCAACTTTCTTGATCTTTTAAGTCAGCGAAACTACAGTGATATCAAAATGATTCTCTTAATTTATTATTATTATTATTATAGAAATAAAATTATAATAATTCCGAATAACATCTTACCTTCTTAAATTCTGATAGACCATACTGGTCTTAGTGGACATTAATCATCGCTGTCGTCATCATCACAATATTGATTTAGAGAAATAAAATTAATACAAAATTATTTATTTTAAAAATTGGCAATAACATGTTTAAGGCTTAATTTTAATATCACATATTAATATTTTTATTAATATTTTTTTATTTGTCAAGTTGTCTATGATCCTCCAGGCTTGACATGTGGCTTGAAGAGCCGCGACCCAGGGGCATCTAAGTTGTCAAATTCACCCAGGGATCGCACTTGCCCTGGGCCACACCAACCCTTAGCTGACTAGACTTTTTAGCATGTCGCCTCCCCCTAGCACATGGCACACCTATCACCGTAATGCTCGATCCTGAGTCACCTTGCTGACGAGACCCATCCTCAACTAATTGTGATAGTAAGGCATGGCAATATTTTTCTTATTTTTATATAAAAATAATATTTATTTATTTCTATATTTTTTAATTTCTTTATAATTTTTAGAAAAATATGAAATACAATAGGACATAAATTATATAAATAATTTTTTTGAGATTAATTTTTTTTTTTTCAATTTATTTATTGTTTATAGTTATAAATATGTATAGAGTTTAAATAATTTTAAGGTTTATAGTTTATGATATAGAAGTGTTTAGTGCATTTAGTGTTTTATTTTTTGATAAAATTATTAGTAAAATTTATGTGATGTAGGAGCATTTTTGTGATCTACACATTAAAAAATAGTTTACTTTTGTGTATTTTTTTTCTCTCTTTTAGTTATTTAATAACGGTATTGGTTGTGATATTTTCATTAGTACACATTCATAAATGATAAAATGTTGAATTTTGGATACTGTAAAAACAATCATATTTTACATTCACACCAAATTTCAAAAGTAGATATAGAGTTTAAACCATGCTCCCAAGTCCTAAACCAACTCATAGTGAATCCTGGCTTAGCATATTTTGATCTATAATTATTCATTTATTGAAGTAAATATATGAAATTTAAAAAATATGTCAAAATATAATATTGGTACATATTCACCAATTTTTATCAAAAGTTGATGCCACATAGGCATCCCAAACTAATGCATAATACTTTCCATTTTTTTTAATCTATAAATATTCATTTCTTAAAATAAATATATAAAATTAAAAAATATGTCAAAATATAATATTTATACATACTCACCAATTTTTATCAAAAGTTGATGCCACATAGGCGTCCCAAACTAGTGCATAATACTTTCCAAATTTTATTTTGGTGAGTGGACTCTCAAATCTGAAGTAAATGCCTAAAAATTTGATGTGTTGTCGATGAAAGGTTTTGGTCTATGCTCACCTACTTTCATAAAAGTTTTTTATTGAGCTTAAGTAAGGATTTAATCAAGTATTAAGTATCTTACATTTTATCTCTGGGGTAAAGGTAATATATTTGTTAGGGTTTAAAATTTTCAATAATAAAGCTCGAAACTATTACAATAATATACTTAATATGAGTTCAACATGTTATTTGTGGGAATTTAATTTTGGTAGAGAGGATGAAAATCATTTTTCCATCCACTTGAGATAAACTTAATTGACAAATATATGAAATATCTATATTCCCTCCAAATTTCATAAAAAAATATTTATTTTAAAAATTCCAAATAAATTATTGTAAAGCATGATACTAGAAAACACAATTTCTTCTTATTTTTCCAATTTAACTTTGAATATTCTAACATTGAAACTTGAATTACATTTAAAGTAGATTATTCTATTTTTTTTAATTGAAAATAAATCTTTGATACCTAAGGAATTGAAAGGGAACCAAATGGTCATGGCTATGTAGCTTAAATACTTGAGAGATTACATAGATGTTGCTAGTGTTGTATAATCTAGATAATTCTGAATAAGATTTGTGAATGTAATAAGGTTTGAGATGATTTTCCACTAATTCAAATAAGTAGTTGAGATTATTAGTGAAATTCGATACATTTTAATTTTATAACACACTACGTGTATAAAATGTGTGTTTACATTATTATATTTATAATTTTGTGATTTGTTGTGAGTACTTTTGTTGCGTGATTCTGATTGCATCACATGTCACATCAAGTTGTATTAGAGCTTTCATTATGTGACTAGTTGTGACTACAATAATCACTTTTTTTTATATTTTGCTGACCTAAATAAAAGAAAATTCCCACCACTTTGATAACTAAATTTTTAATTTTAATGCCTAATATTACTAATTTGTTATTTATTCTTTAGGTACATTTAATTTCTGGAATTAGATTTTTTTGAAAAGTATCATTTCATAATTTCATTTTATAACAAACTTATAAATTATGTCATAGAAAATTCAATGTTTTATTTTACATTTTTAATTTGAATTTACTTCAAGTTTAAATTTATTTTATTTTTACTTTTAACTTACATTTTATATTTATTAATTTTTATTTTTTTTATTATCCTAGATTTTTGATGTTTCGAATATATTCAAATCTAGATTTGATAGATGTTTTGGATACATATAGATCCGAACACATCAAAATCCCGATTTTATAAATATATTAGATACAGCTATGTTTAAGTACATTTAAATCTAGATTTTATTGACATCACAGAAATCTTTAGAACTAGATTTCAACCCATATAAATCCAAATTCTATGGATATTAGAGAAATATTTAGATCTAAATTTCATGGATCTCCTGCATTATATATTTGGGTTTAATTATTTGTTATTTACTTATTTTATTTTATTATTATATTATTTGGTTTTATTTAAATCCATTTGCATCTAGATTTGCAGGTATAGACCTGTGAGCAAATCATGGGCTTTAAATTCTATAATTCACTTGGCTTCCTAAAAATTAATCATGGGAGGAAAAAGTAACATGAACACTTCACAATGTGTGTGAAAAGAAAATAAAACTTGTAAATCAACGGCTAAAATTAAGCGAAACGAAAAATCAATGATTAATACTAAGTTTTCTATTCCATGAGCCAAGATTTCTTAAGTTCTCACTTTACTTTAAAAAAAATGGAAAAGGCCATAATACTATAAAAGGAAAAAGAGGAGATGTTAACTTAGTTAAAATTTATTATTTAAATTCATTTTGTGTGTTTATATAAAATTTATTTATAAATTGACTTGATGTTAGAATTTATATGTGATTATATTTATTAGTAATTTAATTTAAGTTTTTTTAACAATTTTTGATTTTGTAATTTATGTAAATATTCGGGTTATTAGAATAAAATAATAATAGTTGTAATAAGATATATTTTACATATTAGAAAAATAAAATTGAGGATTTTGATAATGCTTCATTTCCATTTTGATAATTTTCTAAGTATTTTGGGAAAATGAAAACAAAATCCTAATAACTAGATGTCAGAAAAATAAATAAGTTAATGAATACCTTTATAAAAGTTCATATATTTATTTATTTATTTAATTTATTTTTCTACTAATATAATTTATTCTAATAATAATAGTGAATTAAATTCATAAAATGATATTAATGAAAATTATTTTGTGCATGAGATAGATCAACAAATTAAACAAATGTGTACGAAATATGGAATGAGACAAAGTCACATGTATAACAAATTGATATCGGTTACTCAACAAGAAATATTGAATTAAAAAATAATGAAACCTGTAACAGCACAATAGCATACAAATTAAACAAATGTGTATGAAATATGGAATGAGACAAAATCATATGTATAACAAATTAATATCGGTTACTCAACAAGAGATATTGAATTAAACAATAATGAAACTTGTAACAACACAATATCTTACCTATTGTATTTATTTTGGTGTGATTTTCAAAACATTTTTGTTAAGGAAAATCAATTCATGAGTTGGAAAATAGAAGTGGTTCTAATACAAGAAGAAACAAAATAGATGAAGAGCTAATAGGAAGGATTATAAAAGAAGATTATACTTTTAGGATAAGGGGGTTGGAATATCCAAGACTTTTACTTGTGTATTCAAATGTGAAACAAAATATTGAACTCTTAAAAGTTGAAAAAATCTATAATTATAACTTGTATACTATTACCACAACATAAGTGAAGGAATCTGTTAGCAAAATACTCAATTGATTCATTAGGATCCATTCTAAATTGATTGATTCTTTTATAAAAAACTCAGTAATAATACATGTTAAAAGCTTGATGAAGCTCATTGATCCAAAGAATGGATAAAGGAATATGGTAAGGTATGACACCATTGATTAACACGGCCTTCAAGAGTGAGTGTGAAAAGAATACACACCACATATTCATCATCAATTTCATGAGATTTACAAAACCCAAGAAAACCATTTATGTGCTTGGATAAAAATTTACCACCCTCACCATCAAACCTAAAATGAGACAATATATGAATAATTTCCATGCAGGTGAAAATTTTATCGGGAGATAGGTTAGAAAAAAACTTTCGGATTATGATTTGGGAAAGATCCATTTAATATAAGAGATTCAAAACAGACTCAACAAACACAACTTGTCATATGACCCTCCTTCTAGTGCTGAAATGTTGACGGTGTCGGATAGTGCCAACAGATAGGGGGTCTCCCTGATGTGAAGTCCAAATTAGACTTCACACCATTTAGAGTAGGAGCCCCAAATTGAGTATCGGCCTGACCACTGTAACACGACGATTCGCCTTGGTTTCAATGGACAACATAAGAGATTATATACATAGACCTTGAACAATTAAGTAAGTTAACATTGTGAAACTTCGATTGCAATGTGTAAAAGGAGACCTTCACGAGCAGGAGACGAGAGTGAGTCTATGGAAGGAAGTAATAGTACTAACTTAAGAGAGACACACGAGAGCATGAAAATAATCGTTAGCAAAATAGCTCACATAATGATTATTAAAGAGAATAAAACACACATTCAACAAGATGAGTACCAAAGACATCGAAATATTTCAATTTATCCAGTACATATGAACACAACATATACCGTAGAAATCCCAAGAATAGTCCTAAAACATTTGCAATACATGCATGAAAATGTGTTGGCTCATTTAATTTCAATTAGGTGAAAGATCCAAGAAAACAATTACATTAATGAGGCACTAGTTCCAGTAGTGGAACATTAAGTCACTTCTTGCTTCTCCAAAGAATAGTTTTCTCTCCTATGCCAAGTAGAGAAGCCAAGACTAGCTCTCCAAATCTTTAAGCCTCCAAAATCCCTGTGCTTAAATTATGAGGTTTCTTTTATAACAAGAGAAATGACCTTTCATCTCCCCCTGAATCTTGGTTTATCCTCATGAATTTTGGACTCCTTAATATGTCCTTTGGACTTCTAAACAACTCTTGAACTTCTAAATGACCTTTGGACTTCTCTATGTGATTTTCGGAAATATATGACTATATGAATCTTCATGTTCCCTCCACCCTCCAAAGGGTCTTTGATCAATATCAAAATCCTTTGAGTCATCATGCAATGTCTTCTTTCTATCTCGGTCCATGATTTTCTTCATGTCCCAATGATAACTCTCTTTTGTTCTTCTTCTCTACAGGTCTTTCTTTATGCTTTCTCCTTTAAGAATTATTTTTTCGTGATAGGAAGGTACTCCTTACAATGAAAATCATTCATGACAAAGGAAAATTAGTGTTAAAAACATCTATTCTATCACTACCTAGCTCAGATAGGCCTATGATAGAGTTAAAAGTAGGAGGCTTGATTAGGAGGGTGCAATCAAACTCATCAGTATCTTGGGAAGGATCCATTGTTCATTTTTACTACTCCATGCACTATGAAGAGGAGCTCTCATTGGTCCAATGCAATGGGGGAAGTTGAAGGGACAAGGTGGGAAGGCTTGTTGCTTAAGGCTGCACCATGCGCCCTAGAA
The DNA here is from genome assembly GCA_034641835.2 of Pinus albicaulis. NCBI lineage: Eukaryota > Viridiplantae > Streptophyta > Pinopsida > Pinales > Pinaceae > Pinus > Pinus albicaulis. Next base: position 606,694,114 of record CM076583.1, read on the forward strand.
TGAAAGAGAAGGAAGACTTGACAAACTTAGTTTGACTAGTCAAGGGTTGAGAGGAGGCTTCCTTCAACCTTTCCTAATGTTCCATGCATTGAAGAGGAATGGTCTAGGTAAGGCCTGAGCACAAAGTACATATGGGAAGAGGGAAGGATGAAGACTTCATGCTTCAAGACTGCGCCATGCGCCTTAATTGAAGAGGGAAGGATGAAGGCTTCGTTACTTCAAGGCCGTGCCATGCGCCTTAAGGGAAGAGGGAAGGATGAATGCTTCGTTCTTCAAGGTTGTGCCATGTGCCCAAAGGGAAGATGGAAGGATGGAGGCTTCATGCATCAAGACTACACGATCCTACCTAAGGGAAGAGGGAAGGATGAAATCTTCATGCTTCAAGACTACACCATGCGCTTTTTTAAGAGAAAGGATTCTTGCTTTTCTGAAGTGTGCAATATTGTTTTGAAGTGTGCTTTGTTTTTATGAAGTGCGCCTTGTTGTTATGAAGTGCGCTTCATTGTTCCAAATTACACCTTGTTGTTCCGAAGTACGCTTATTCTTGGGAAGGAGAAATTCTCTCCAATAGTGGCTATTTGTTCATCTGTAATGCACTTTTCACCGAGGGAGGCCACAAAAGGCTAGGTCACTTATCCTAGGAAGTACTTAAGCACCGTGAGAGGGAGTATACCTTAGAAAATAATTATTGCACAAGTATGGGAGGAAAATATACATCAATGAGGTTCATGAATAAGCTGCACTGATCACTTTGTAAGAGGGCTAATGCCTTTATAAATTGCATTGAGCAATAGGAAAACATGAAAAAAACACTTGCAAAATGTGAACAACCTTGAAAGAAACACATTCCAGAGTGAAGATAACATGAAAAAGACACTTATTAAAGTGGAAGTAAGAAAAAGTGATAGTTGTAAACATGAAAGCGACGCTTGTGAAGTAAAAGGTGTGTAAATGTAACAATTGGGGAGACTCATCGAACTAAAAGTACAATTGCAGTCAAAGTGACAAAGACTTGCAATGAAAGTTCACACTGACTCTCGACATGAGTTTAAAATCACACAGACACTGTCTTGATGGATGGTGTTATGCTTGTTCAAGATTTTATATAAGAAGTGTGCTTATGAATTCATCAAGGATTGAGTATGTGTAGGAAATATACTTCACAATTTAAAAATAAGAAGAAGACTTGAAACATTTAGAAAACATCAATCGAACAAGGAGTAACAATAGGGTGACAGACCATAAGATCCTCAGTAGGTCCAAAATTCAAGTGTAGGAACAATTTTGGATGGTGTTGATTGCAACAGCAACAAAGTGCTGAAGGGTTTTAGATAGATTGGAACTTGGGGGATAACAATATAAACTTTGAAATGAGAACTATAAACTCAAAATGAGAAATCTAGCCCAAAAAAAAAAAAAAAAACATGAAAAACAACACGAAAATGAAAAGTGTTGATGCTGGAATAACTTTTTTTTTTTTTTTTTAAATTTTTTTTTTTTACAGGGTAAATTTTCAACATTTAAAAAAAAATGGCAGTAAAATCTAATCAAAACCATTTTTTTGTGTGAAAAACATGTTGAAAACAAAAAGTGTTAATGTTGGAATAACACCATTTTTTTGAGGTAAATTTTTAGCATTTTTTAGCAATGACATTAAGGATAAAATATCATGGCTCCGAAAAATCTTAAAATTCCAACGATTTTCAGGCATGACATTAAGTTAAAATATTACGTCTCTGAAAATTCTTAAAATTCCAATAATTTTCAGCCATGGTGTTAAAGATAAAATACTTATAACTGTTTCAACCATAACATTGAAGATAAAATATCACGACTCAGAAACCTTTAAATTTTGACAAATTTTCAACCATGGAATTAAAACCAAAGATTGTCACTACAAAAAACTCAAGTTTTCAACATATTTCAATCATGGCATTATGAAAAATATTTATGACTAAAAAACTTTAAAATGAACACCTGAATCAAAGAGTCATTATACCAAGAGTAATTTCTTTTTTGAATGCTAAAAGTAAAACAAATTTAAAATCTTAGCCTAAGACAACTTGACACATTGCAACAAAAATTTAAAAATCAACCATCAAATTGATATGTAGCGTAGGCGAATTTGACCCATTATAATGAAAACTTAAAGACCAACCATGAAATTGATACATTTTGGGGGTGGACTCAATCCATTATAATGAAAACTTTAAAACAAACTATCAAATTGACACATAATGGGATTGGGTTGTTAGTCGAGGATTGACACGAACCATGCAGAAAAAATAAAACAAAAAAAAATAATAAATAAATAAAAATGAAAAATACAAAAGAAAAAAAATTAAATATTTAATAAACAAAAACAAACAAAAACACAAAAAGTTAAAAAAAAAATATTAAAACATTAAAAAAAATAAAAAATAATAACAACTAAATAAAAATATATCTTAAAACATAATATGGTGAATATATATATATATATATATATATATATATATATATATATATATATATATATATATATATATATATATATATAATATAAAAAATGTAAAAAAAAAGACAAAATTAACCCATAAAAAATTAAAAATTATAAAATAAAACAAAATATATATAAAATTGAATTGAATTTTTTTTTTTTTTTAAAGATTAATCCTGTAATGTTTTTTTTTTAAAATTATAAAAAAAGATAATTATTTTATATATATATATATATATATATATATATATATATATATATATATATATATATATATATATATATATATATATATATATATATATATATATTTACATAATCGACTGCTATTTTGTATTAAAAAAAGAGAGGGGAGACAAAGCTCCATTGTTACATGATGCGATACATGAAGAGCGTGAAGGGTGTGGCAACAACAAACAACTATAACCCTTTTGCTTCTAGCTTTCCTAAATATCTAAAAAACAAAGATTGCATAGATACGAACAAACTGGAACAGAAGTAAGGAGAATTTGCATGACATGCTTAATCTATATTTATATGGCTGATCTGGTGAGCGGTGGAGTCTTCAGGATTGGATTCAGCGCCCACATTTCTCAGATTTGTAGAGCTGGAACTTGGAGCACTATTCTTATCCAACATATATTTCAATATTTTAATTGATTCTTCTGCATGACCGCATCTGTTCGAAAGCTCGTTGAACTGATCCTGGAGCAAGGAGACCCTGTGGAGGAAGAATTTGAGATCAAATTCATGCTTCTCGTCTGCCATCTTATCATGAGATTATAGTTTAGTGTCCAGGATGTTCTGATGGGCTCAAATCTGTTCCAGTTCATCTTGGAGGTCTACACAATGCAGGTAGTCCTCACTACGCGCCATTCTGGGGAGAAAATGCAAATATTCAGTATTCAAACACTGCAACCGGAGGCAAGGATGAATAGTATGTTGCTTCAGGATGCAGAGATAAAAAATGAGGCAAGAAGAAACTGAAAGAGAGTCACTGATACAAAATAAAAGGGTCGACGCTGAGGAAGGCAAGCTGTGGTCAAGGCAGACTTCCAAAAAAGAGTGCCTGGGATAGCAAAGGGAAATGCAGATCCAAAACTCCACCAAGGGACAATGTGAAGGGGGAGAGAAGGGTGATCACCAAGGAGGGAGGTTGGCCTGATAAATAGGGAGGGCTGAGTATAATAAGGCAGAACGGAGCGAGGAAAGAGTCACGAGGAGGGTGAGGGTGATTGTGCAAAATATTCCATAGAGGACAAAATCCCTTGCAGGAGATATCAGATAAGATTTGTGCAGATTCATGGAAGATGAGCTTGATATTCTAGAACATTACAGAAAAGACATCCTATGGTTCTAGTACATGCTCTGTTGGCGCGGAGATCCGCCTTCTTATTGAGGTTGCAGAGAATGTGGAAGAAGCTTATCTCCTTCATCTTAAAAACAAGAGGTTGGCACCCGCTGGTGGTCTGATAGAGCACCACATTGGATGCCAAGCGATTGTGAATCATCATACTGATAATAATAGCCTAATATCCAAATATCATGGCATTGCTTATGCCAAGCTTTTGCAATTGGATTATACCTTGAAGCAAGGCAAGAGCTTCCGCCCTATTGTTAGAAAGAGAACCTAGTCCCCATTCATAGGATGAAATAATAACACCAGCCTCATTACGGATGATGCCTCCAGCCCCGGCCACTCTCGAATTGGACTTAGAAGCCCCATCGAAGAATAGGGAAGGTTTGTTACAGCTTTTTAACCAAATGAAAAAATCCTCCTCATTCAGTTGAATTTTCCAATTTTTATCAGATTTGTGCAGCTGATTAGTTATGGTGCTACTGCTATTGATGCTATTGTTTTTTTCCAGAAGATAGCCAATAAAATTTAGTTCTTCCAAATAGAGGTCTTTATAATCAATTTTTTTTTGACTCTTGACTGAAATTTCTTTGAATGTGAGGCTCCGAGATTTTCTACGTAGATTTCTAAAGGAGGGTTCTTTATCTTTGAATACCTTTCGATTCTGAGCCAGCTATATATTCCAAATAGTTGAATAGGGAAGGGTGTCCTAAACTCTTTTGGCTATGATGTTCTTCTTTCATTTCCAGGGATAAATTCTTCCCCATGAATGAAAGGCTTCAACAATGGTGCTAGGTGAATCCCATGAAGGTTGGAAATTTGGAATGAGATCCTTCCAACAGCAAGAGGCAAAGGGAAATTCAATAAAGAGATGCTGAATAGTTTCTTCTGCTACTTGAAAATTTGGGCATCTTGAGGGTCCAATCATGCCTCATTTTTTTAGATTGTCAGAGGTTAAGATTTTCCCTTTTAACAAAGTCCATATAAAGAATTTGATCTTGGGGAGGGCCTCGGATCTCCAAGATGCCTTATAGTTTGACCATATATGCATGGGACAATCATTATTGCAGAGGTATTGATATGTAGCTTTAATAGTGTAAGTTGATCCAGAAAGATCCCAACGAAATTCATCCTAACTGTCTTTTTTAATAGGAGCAATACCATGGAGATGAGCTTGAAGGGCTTCGAAACCTGCATCTAGATGAGCAGGGATTTCTAGGAAGTGCCACCCGGTCCAGAGCAGAGATTGAGTGTCCCAATTAGAGATCTGGTTCAAATAATGCAAGCCCATGTTACTGAAGAAAGATAAAATTTGGTGAGTTCTAGGTTTGTTGTTAATGGGGAGTTGTCCCATAATTCAATCCTTCCAATTTTTGATGTTGTTACTGCCCATGGGTACTTTGGAAACATTTTGAGCTAAGAATGGAATTGCTTTTTTGCATAGCCCCCAAATTTTGGAGCAAGATTTGTTGGAGATATCTTGGTCAAGGAGATGCCGCCTGGTAGTATTTAGATATTTAATTTCCAAGGAAATCTTCCACCATGTCGGCTTACCACTGATGAGTATCCAAACAATCTTACCTCCGAAGGCAACATTTAGGATTTTTGGAGATTGGACTCCCAATCCACCATGTTGCTGATCTTGAATGACCTGTCTCCAATTTATGAGGTTGTATTTCCTTTTTTCACTTCCCCCCCTTACCATAGGAAGTGTCGAATGATGGCTTCCATTTTATGATGGAAGATGGCAGGGGCTTGAAGAAGGGTGAATTGATATAAAGGCAAAGAAGAGAGACCAGATTTGAGGAGGATAAGGCGGCCTGTAGGATTGAGCCACGAAGAACCCCATTGTTGCAATTTTCTTTTAATTTTGTCGATGGTAATGTTCCATACTTCTGCCTTCAAGGAACCAATACTCACAAGCATACCCAGATAAGAAAAATGTCCCTAGTCCAATTTGCAAGGGACCCCAAATATGTTAGCAATGCTATGAATAGTTTGAGCAGAAGCATTCCAACCATAGATACAAATTTTAAGATAATTAATCATACCTCTAGAGTAGCTCATGAATTTGTCCAAGATTGTTTTAAATCGTTGGGATATGATCTTGGAGGCTCCTCCCATAAGAAGAGTATCGTCTGCAAATTGAGAATGGTTCATATTTTAAACTCTGTTGCCAAATTTGATGCTAGTGATAAGCCCCAACCGTCGCTTTTGGTCCAAAGCCTTGTTGAAGGATTCAGCCATCAAAGTGAAGAGGTAAGGAGATAGAGGAAAACCTTGTCTTAAACCTCGTGAGGATTGAAATGAGGGGGCTGGTCTGCCATTGATGAGGGGAGATATCCAAGGGCCAGAAATGAAAGCTTTAACAAGATCAAGAAATATTGGGTCAAACCCCATTTTTTTAAGGACATCAAGGAGAAAGGAATGCCTGACCCTGTCAAAAGCATTGGCTAGATCAAGCTTTAAAATGAAGTCTTTTTCTTTTCGAGAGATGCTAGAGTGTATTGCCTCTTGGACAAGGAGGATGGAATCGGTTATTTGTCTGTTAGACATGAAGCCTCCTTGATTTTCAGAGATGAGGTTATGAAGATGCGGTTTAAGGAGCATGGCAAGAATTTTGGTCAGAATCTTATGAGAGGAGTTACAAAGAGAAATAGGCCGAAATCTAGAGAAAGATGAGGGCCGATTTTCTTTGCGAATGAGGGCGAGGTGGGTGGCATTTGTGTAGCCTCCAATTTTTCTTTTGCGCTGAGTCCAGTATATCATTTTGACTAGATATTTTTTAATTGTATCCCAATATGCCTTGTAAAAAATAATAGAAAAACCATCTGGACCCAGTGCTTTGTCCGGATGCAGGGTCCAGATTTCACTTTGGATCTCCTCTTCTTCGATTTTTCTGTTGAGCATATTATTTATTTCCTCATTGACTGTGGTGGGAAGATGTTGGAGGAAGTCAGAATAGTCTTCAATGCCTCTCATCTCAGTAAGAAGATCATGACAATGATCAGTGGCAAATTTTTTAATTGTTTCTTGGTCGGTTTTGAGATGTCCTTCCGCATCTATAATGGAAGTGATATTGTTCTTTGTTTTCCTAACAGTGGCCTGTTTGTGAAAAAAGGTAGAGTTATTGTCACCTCCCTGCAGCCAAAGCTGCCTCGATTTTATGTGCCATTTTTTCTCCTCCTCTTTATTGGTGCGGTAGAGCTGGTAGTAGAGGTTGTTTTCAAGATCACGATGCTCTTGAATAAGCCCAACTACTTCAATTTTTTTGTGGAAGCCTTCCAAACTGCACTTTATGTCAGATTGGATCCACTCTGGTTCTTTATATTGGAATTTCGCCCACTCTTTCAGAGCTATATTTCTCTTCTTCAATTTATTTTCCCATATGAAGGCTAGGGAGCCTTCAATGTGTTGGAGCCAAGTATTGCATACAATCTGATTTACTTTAGGTATATTTTTCCATAGAGGACTATATTTGAAAGGGATGGGCCCCAGAGAGCGTTGATCTTCAAAGGTGAGGGTGATAGGATAGTGGTCCGAAGCAGAAAAGGGAAGAAAATAGGCTGAGGCTGTAGAGAAGGATGAAAGGAAGGAGACATCAACAAGAATTCTGTCTAGCCTCTCCATGATGTTGTCCCTCCCTAGTCTTCTATTGCTCCAAGTGAATCGACGGTTTTTAGGTGCTATATCCACCAAATCATGCTCTTGCATTATGCCTTCAAGCTGAGTCCTAAAAGGGTCTTGATTGAAACATCCTCCTCTCTTCTCATTGGCATGGAGGATAAGATTGAAATCTCCTCCAATTAAAATATTACTATTTTCCTCTTCGTCAATATCTGCCTTGATGGAATTCCAACACTATTCTTTATCTATGTAATGATTTGGGGCATAAACATTGTAAATGGTGATTCTTTTTCTATCTTTGAATTTCTCTAAAGTAATTTTGATCCAATTCTGATTGATTGTGTTGTCTTTATGATTCCAAATACTGTGATTCCAGAGGGTGACAAGACCACCAGAAGCGCCTCTTGATTCAGAGAGGAGGCCTTCATAGTGCTTTAGCTTATCAATTGTTTCCTTCATTTATGATCTTCCTTGCTTAGTTTCTTGCAAGAGAAGGATTTCCAGCTTCTCATGATTTATCATATCTCCGAGGGAAACTATTTTGGAGGGGTTCCCTAATCCCCTGCTGTTCCAAGAAAGGACTTTCATCATTGAGGGGAGGTGGTCCGAAGGGTTGCTCACCCTCCATGTTCCTTATGAGCTTCCTTGATACTCTGCCCCAATATGTAGGTTTCTATGGGATTTTTAGTGCCCATTGCTATATCCTTTTACACATTTTCATCCCTTTGCTGTTTTGTATATTTCCTTCCTGGGCCTTGTTTTTTTTGCGACTCAAGATTTGCTCCATGCTCCTTCAAAGAGTTCCTAGTTGTTCGAAAGGAAGGGGGGTCTTGGGAGAAAGAAGGAGGATCTGGAAGGATAAGGGAGGTATGAGGGGTTTTAGGCTGGGTGAGAGGGATGATAATGGGAGGGTCATCTTCGGGAGGAGAGATGGAGGAAAAAGGATTGGAAGATTCTAGGGTGGTCTTGGCAGGGGGAGAAGGAGAAATTGGGGGTACATATAGGTGGAGGTAGGGATCCTGGGAAGTGGGGCAGGAGGAGGCAAGGGGATTAGTCTTGGGAGGAGTAGTAGAGGGGTTTGCCTTAGAGTTCGAGACAATCTTCTTTTTTTTAATCGTTTCCCATTGAGCATCTTGAGCAGAGTTTTCAACATCAACTATTTTAGAGCAACGATTTGCAAAGTGGCCATATTCATGACATACCTTACATTTGAATGGAATATGCTCATAATCCAGCTACTGTATATGAGTCCAGTCATCCACTTTGAGTTTGATGACCTCCGGAAGACCCTTGCCAAGATATACCTCAACGCAGATCTTGGCACAGGCTTGCATATTGTCCCTTGGTTCACTTCGATCAATAAATTTTCCAATGGCATTCCCAATGGCTTGGACAGATTCATCTCCCCAATATTGGAGGGGGAGGTGAGGAAGACGAACCCACACCGGAACCGCGCTGGGCACATCCAGATCAGGGTCAAAATTCGGCGTCCATTTTTTGAGGTACAAATCTCTGGTATCCATGAAGTAAGGGCTGTTTCTGAAGATCAAATCTTTGTCTTCTTTGGATTCAAAATGGAAAGTAAAATACCCTTTCCCACATAAGAATATTGAGATTTTTCCATTAATTTTATCAGACCAGTTTCACTCGATACATCTTGGCACCATCTTCGGAGAGGGCTAGAGCTCAGTAAATTGTCCAGTAAGTCCCTTTTCAGTAAGGGAGAGAGTAGCCATGCGAGGTAAAGATGGTGGAAAAATGACTTCCTGCAGATCGTCGAGTTTCTTCACAAACTTGGGGATCGCTGGGCGAGGATGCTGAGGCACCAGAGAGTTAACAAGAGTTGAGAAGGCAAGCTGAGCAGCGGTCACCTCCGGGGAGGATTTCGGAGGGGCCATGCCTATTAGAGAAAGATGAAGAGCAGGGGCTGAAGGCGCAGGCGCGGGCGCAGCAGCAGTGTGACCTAGCATAGCTTTAAAAAAAAAAAAAAAACTAATACATTATAATAAAATAAAAAAAATAAAAAAATAATAATAACTTCCTTAAAAAAATAAAGATAAAACATTACGCAACAAAACAAAATACAAAAATTTATAAAAATAAATGAGTAAATTAAAAGAGACAATATTCAAAAATAAATATAAAAAAACTTTAAACCTAGTTTTTTAAAAAATAAAAGAACCATTAAAAAACACACAAAAATCAGTAAAATATTATTAAAATTAAATTAAATTAAAAAAACAAACACTAATTTAAAAAAAAAAAAAATCAAGTTGTCTTTAATGAGACTTTTTGAAAAGTTTTTGATTTATTTTTCTGATCTAATTTGTCTAAAATCCTACAAGAATTCATTGAAATCACAAGTTTGATGGGTAAAGTTTGCAAAATTGAAGTGCCCTAGGGGTTTTCCAGGGTGTTGAATCCATATATGCAGTAAAAAAACTAGTTTAAATAACACACATTAGGATTTCACCTCAAATTTTTCTGCCATATTATAGCTAGAAAATCCATCCTAAACTCCAAAAAGTCGCATTGAAGACAATTCCTAATTTTTTTTTTTTAAATTAATAAAAAAAAATTAAAAAAACATATAAAAAACATTAAAATAAAAAATAAAAACTATGGCCAGATGGGTCAAAAGCAAGGGAGGGATGATCCTCCTGTTTGGCTGTGGCGATGGGTAGGGGGCGAGGTTGCACCACCACAACTGTGCCCCTCGTGACCAAATAGGCTGAGGGCAGGGATAGAATATTCAACCGCAGGGCGGGGGGCGTGTGGTTGCACCAACGCAACTGCACCTGTCCACCTCCCCGCGACCAAATGGGCTGAGGGCAGGGAGGGATGATTCTCCCTCCCCACGCTTAGCCTGTTTGGCTGCGGGGGTGTGGGGTGTTGGGGGGCAGGGTATCCCTCCCTCGCCCTCGACAAATTTGGCTGTGGGTGTGGGTGAGGGGGCATGGCTGCATGGTGTAGCCCCACCCCCCACCCACCAATTTTACCTCCCTCGTCCTCAACCCATTTGGACATGGGGGTGGGCGAAGGCCGGGGTTGTGGGGACGATTATGAGAATCGTCCCTCCCCCTCCCTGGGCCCATTTGGACACTTGGGTGGGGGGGGGGGGGGTTGCATCCCCACCCGTCGCTTACCTCGCACCCTGATTCTCAAAATCGAGCCTCCCCTTCCCTGGCGCAGTTGGGCCATATATATATATAATTTTCTCGATATTTATTTATTTATTTATTTTTTATTGTTTTATTTATTTTAATATTTTTTTTGCTTAATTTTTATTTTAATTTTAATGTTTTTTTTTTAATGTGTTTTTTTCTTTCATTTTCTTTTTTAAACTTAATTTTTTAATTTTTTTTAAATATAATCGTTTTTATTTTTATTTTTTATGTTTTGTTTTGTTTTACTATAAATTTTATTGTTTATTAGTTAGTTTGTTTTTTTTTATAATTTTTACTTAAAATTTTATCTGAAACATTTTTTTGGGAAAAAAAAACTTTCAATGTTATCATTTTTTGATATAAAATTCATAAAAATATTATAAAATTTCGTATTTTTTCAAAATTTTAATTCAAATTTTCATAAATTTTTTTTAACATGTCATTTTTAGTAAAAAGTCCTAAAATACACATTTTTTTAACTATATCTATATACAAAATATATTATTTTTGTCTAGTGTTTAAAATGATGATTTTTTAGTGACAATTATTTTATGTGTATTGAAGTATTAATTAACGATATATAAATATATAAAAAAATCCTAACCTCAAAATATTAATGTTATTATTATTATTTTTAATTTTACAAAAAAATTTATTATAAAAACACATTGCAAAGAAAAACAAAAATTACATGTTTAGAAAACCCTTGAAAAATAAACATGTTAGGATAAAAAACAAGAAGAAGAATAAGACAACTCAAAAAATTGTTAAATAATCAACATTTAAAAAGAAAATTGTGCATACTTATGATATAAGAAAATTTAAAGTGTCAAGAATACGCCTTAAAAAAATTGTTGGTGCTTTTCAAAATCCGCATGAAAATCACCAACATTTAAAAACATTATCCATAATTAATACATTATAAAATTTAAAGTGCAAAAAATAAGCCCTATAAAAGAAGTGGTTGATGCTGCATCATCACTTTTAAAAATCAACATGGAAATCACCAACATTTAAAAAAAAATGTTCATATTTGATACATAAGAATGTTTAAAGTGTCAAAAATATGGTAAAAAAAAACAAATCTGTATTCTGAATCAACACTTTTCAAAATTAGATGATTGTTTGCTACCTCAAAAAAATGGGTACTCGATACAGTTCCCGTTTGATAGTTTACACCGTTGGATCTCCCTAATTACATTAGACCCCTGGGTGAAGGCTTAAAAAGGAGGTTGGAAGGAAGAGAGTCCATTAATCATTATCAACAGGACAAACTGGGAAGGAAAGCCTCATCTTATTCTGTCAAGGAGGGCTATTCGGATCTACACTTCCACTCTCATATTCCTCGCAAATCCTCCCTTTGGGGCAAAATTAGGACTCCTAATTCCCTTCCTAAAGTCAATATCTTATGTTGGTTTCTTCTTCAAAAAAATATTATGACATCATAAAACCTCAAGAATAAAGCCATTTCTAGCCCATTGAGATGTCCCTTGTGTGAAAAGCATGAAAAAATTATCACCCATATCTTTTTTGGAATGTTCCTATGCTAAGTCAGTTTGGTCTATTTCTCTTGGCCCTTTATATCTTAGACTTCAATGGCATTTTAGTTTCTAGAATTTCATCTCATCTTGGCATAGACATTATATAGGCTCCCTTTAGACCAAAAATTTCTTCAAATCTATTTGGCTATCCCTTCCCAAATACATATGATGGAAAATGTGACTCTCTTGTAATTCAACTATCTTTAAATCAACATCACTCTCTGCTAAATCCATGGATTTAAAGGCCCTCTCCTTTTGTTTCAAGCTCAACCCTCTCCACAAATATTCTACCCTTGATGAGCTTGAATACCATTGGTTGGGTTCTCTCTCTCCTCTGCCATCCCCTACCTTATCTTCTAAAGTGGTCCTCCCTAGCCGAAAGCTCTGATTGTCCCCTGAAGAATTGGTTGATTTGAAGAAACAACAACAAAAATGGGTTATTCATTTTGATGGGGCTTCTAAGAAAAGTCCAAGGGTGGCAGGAAGGGGGAGAGGGGGGGGGGGGGGGGGGGGGTGGTGTGGGGGGTATTACGCAATCCTAATGGAATAATATAAATCAAATTTTCATGTTTCCTAGGAAGGAAAACCAATAACCATGCTAAGATGTATGGTCTCTTACAAGGTTTATGTATTTATAAAGACAAAGGAAACAAAGAAATTGTTATTATAGGAGAATCACTAATACAAATCCATTATCTCATTAAGGAGGGAAACATAAAGGACAATTCCCTTTCACTAGTGCTCCAAATAATCATATGACTAGTAGAGTGCTTCCATTCCAAAGAATTTTATCATATTCTTAGAATTAAGAACGTGGATGTTGATTCAAAAGAAAATAAAGATTTCTCCAAGGAAGAGACCAAGCTTGAAAGAAATGACTCGAGTTGTTTCTGCCCCATCCCCTAAGGCTTCATGACACTTTGTTCTTGGTTCTTCCCTTGGTCTATCCCTTTCATGATTTTTTTTTTTGAAATAATCCCTAAGCTCCCTTACCCTCTTTTTCCCCTATATTTGCATCACCTACTCTTACTCCATATTCTCCCTTATCCCCCCCATATTCCCCAATGCACCACCTTCTATTCCCTTACCAATCTCCTCGTAGGCTTAATTTTCTCGATACATGAGCATATATGGATCCCCCTTAATGTAGCATCACACGAAGCCCGCCGCCATGCATATGATGCTACCTCTTATTCACATGCCTATTATTACTGCATCTGTCAACCCAAATCTTGGAAAAAACCTCCACTCAATATCATGATGGTTTTCTTTGGAAGAAACATTGGGAAATTTAATGGTAGAATGATGAGAATTGTGTGGTTGAGCAGGGGAATTAGTGATAAATTAGACCACCGTCCAACTCATGCATCATTCATGATTGAATTGGATTCTTGGACTAGTTTTATACCTTTGAGGCCCATTAATTTTGATATAGCTTTGTCCCTGAATTTCACTACGGCTTCCATGCATTCATATTTCAGGTAGTTCTGTGAAGATCTCCTCCGTCTCAAATCCAAGCTGCTTATCCTTTGGATAGTTCACTTGTGTGACACTGCTGTTTGAGGGAAATTTGACGAAAAGGACTCTCTATTTCTTAAATAACTCTGGCGGAACAAGGCATTTTCTCCACGGTTGGTCACAAATTGACTTAAGCTCTTTTGCATGAAGGAAATTCCGGGCTTCTAGTTTCCAAATTGGTCATTAATAATACACAAGGTTTAGATGAAAACCCATTTGAGGTAAGTTCCTATTTTATCGCTTTACATTCTAATTCTAGATTTTTAGAATGGTTTGAGGCCATGTCGGGTGCCTCTCCAATAGTTCTTAGGTCCTCTCTCTCTCTCGTAGTTTGAAGAAAAAATGGTTTAGAGAGAGTCTATCCATATTGGGATTCTAGGATTTTAGTCGATTATATTTTATTCTAGAGACTTGGAAAGAAATATATTGTACCATAATGGTGCATCTTATGACTAGGTTACTACCATTTGGAAATTATCCTTTGAAATCTTGTCTCCTCTACTAATTTTGATGAGCTTCCTCCTTTGTGTCATCTTCTCAGGAAGGTATAATCCATTTTCCCATGCAATGTGTTCATCTCACAATCTCTACCCATGTATCACCATGAATGACGAATCAAACTCTAAGACTTCATCAAAAAATAGCCCATTTTTTCACTATCTGTATGCTCACGAAGCCTTGCAAAGGGTTTATTATGACTTGCAGGTTAAATTCTGTCAATTGTATCATTCACAAATTAAAAAAATTGATAAAATCGCGGCCCTCTAGCATCAAATATCATTATTGGAAGACAAAGTGGACGTGCTTTGGGATTTAATTATGCACCTCAAACTCAACAAAGATATCAATATAAGTCAAGATCATATCCATGAAAATGAGACATTGATATCAACATGCATTTAACTGAAAACGATTAATGTGCATGTAGAATATCACTCACTATAGGTGTCTTTTGGTCTTTTTGTGGTTCTACAAGTTTTTTGAAATGATATATCTCCATGTAATGGGATTTTGGTCAATCTGAATATGGGTCAGTTTCAAAAATATGAAATTTAATCTCTCGTGTATTTGTTGTGACTGGGCGTAGATTTAATGCCAAAGCTACTCATTAAAAAAAAACTGTATGGTATGATACAACTCAACAATTAATTGTTGACGATGCTAGATGCTGCCAACATGTAAGGGGGTCTCCCCGATGTGAATTCCCAATTATAATTCACACAATTTCGGATTAGGGTCCCCATCTGGAGTATTGGCCCAACCACCATAACATAAAGGTTCATCCTGGTTTCAACGGATACCATAAGAGATTATATACATAAACCTCGAACAAGCAAGTAAGTTCACACCATGAAACACCGATTTCAATGTGTAAACGGGGACCTTCACAAGGGGGAGACAAAAGTGAGCCTCTAGAAGGAAGTAATATAACTAACCTAAGAGAGACACATGAGAAGGAAATATTTTTAAGCAAAATAATTCACATAACTATTATTAAAGCAAATACAACACACATTCAACAAGATGAGTACGAAAGTCACTGATATAGTTCAATTTATCCAATACATATGAACACAACATTTCCTGTAAACATCCCAAGAATAGTCCTAAAACATTCATGATACATGCATGAAAATGTGTTGGCTCATTAAGCTTCAATTATAAGGTGAAAGATCCAAATACATAGTTACAATGGTGAGGCACTAGTTCCTGTAGTGGAACATTAAGTCACTTCTTGCTTCTCCAAATAATAATTTTCTCTCCTATGCCAAGTAGAGAAGCCAAGGATATCTCTCCAAAGCTTAAGCCTCCAAAAGGCCTTTTTCTTGAGTTATGAGGTTGCTTTTATAACAAGGGGGATGACCTTTCATATCCCCATGACTCTTGAGTTATCATCATGAATCTTGGACTTCAATTATGACCTTTGGACTTCTATGAAATGCTTGAACTTCTAAATGACTTTTGGAATTCTCCTAAAGACATTTTCTCCATAAATTACTAAGTGAATTTTCATATTCCACATATGGCTCTTAGACTTACACACATTAAATTTTGTCAATTTCTTGAGAATACATCATTACATTCCACATGATGATGTGGCATGACACATGGACACACATTGACCACTGTGATGACACTTGTACGAGTAACAAATTGACCATGATGACATGCATTTCATGATGAGGTGGGATTGCCAAGCTACCTTGCTTGCTGCTTCATCTTTCATTCTTGATGATATATATGATCTATGATTCATATCCACGAAGGATCCACTTTGTTGCTTATATTCACCCTCCAATGGGTCTTTGATCAATATCAGAAACTGTTGAGTCATCATGCAATGTGTTCTATCTATCTCGGTCCATGATCTGCTTCATGTCTCCATGATAGATTTATTTTGTTCTTCTTCTCCATAGGTGTTTATTTATGCTTTATTCTTGCTATCTACTCTTGAAAATCACAATGTCATGTTGAGATAGTAATCTTGCTAATGAAGATCATTCATGGAAAGGAAAAATAAGTCTTAAAACATCTATTCTATCACTACCTAGCTCATGGAATGATCAAATCAGGATAGTACTGTGAGAAGGTTAAAAGAAGAAGGCTTGATTAGGAGGGCACAATCAAACTCATCAAGGTTCACAAGAGGCATTCAAGGTGTCACTGTACGCTCAAGCAAGAGAGAGAGATAGAGCTAAAGGGGGTAGGGAACATGTTCGAAGCACAAAAGGGAATCATTCGTTCGTTCAAGATGTGATCATGTGATCAAAGAACAAAGGAGAGTGCAAGGGCACACATCGAAGGGAAAAATGGGTCAGGATTCAAGCCTTCCAAGTGAACTCATGTGCTAAAATAAAAAAGGAGGGTGCAAGGTCACAAACCAAATGGATGAAGGGGTCAAGCTTCAAGCATTCCAAGTGCGCTCATGCACTCAAATAAAAAAGGAGGGCACAAGGACACATAGTGAATGGATGAAGGGGTTAGGCTTCGAGCCTTCATAGTGTGCTTGTGCGATCAAGAGGAAATATGAGGGTGTAGTTATTCGAGTTGGAGTGTGCTCGAATTCAAGCTTCATGATTGCACCATGCACTCTTTAGGAGAAGGGTGAAGGCTTTGTGCTTCAAATGTGCCCACACTCTTAGGCTTCAAGCTTCAAGAGTGCACCATGTGCTCAAAGAGAAGGATGAAGGCTTCGTGATTCAAGAGTGCACTATGTGCCTTGAGGCTCTATGCTTCGTGAGTGTGCCATGCGCTCAAAGGCTCCAAGATTCGTGTGTGCTCCATGCACTCAAATTCTTCGTGCTTCAAGAGTTCACCATGTGATTTTTAAGAGACAAAGGATACTTCATTTTTTTGAAGTGCACTTTGTTGTTTCAAAGTGTGCTTCATTGTTTCGAAGTGCACTTCATTGTTTCAAATTATGCTTCATTTTTTCGAAGTGAACTCAAAGGATCCTTGTTGTTTAGAAGTGTGATTTTTAATTGTGAATTTTAAGTGCACTTCATTGTTTCGAAGTGCGCTTAGGTTTGGGAGGGCACAGTTATCTCCAACAGTGGCTACTTGTTCATTGGAATGCACTTTTCAATGAGGGAGGCAACACAAGGCTAGGTGGCTTATCCTTGGGAAGTAATAATGCATTGTGAGAGGGAGAAGACCTTATAAAATGCTTAGTGCACAAGTATGGGAGGAAATATAAACCAACGGGGCTCATTAATAGGTTGTGCTAATCACCTAGTAAGAGGGTTAATGCCTTTAAAACTTGCACTGGCTGGAAGGATGAAGAAGAGCTCTCAAACTGGATAAGTGTGGGATCAGTAGAGTTGGAGAAAGAAATGCATCCTAACATGAATCAAACATGGACTAAAAACATAAATTCCACCAATACAAGCCAAAATAATGCACATGAATCATGAACAACAAACACACATTAAAAGAACAACAAATCGAAACCTATTTCTAAGTGCGACAATTGAAATGACACATTACAACATTTAGAGAACAAGTTACAAGAGGAGTGACAATTGTGATCAAAAGGTACGTTTATCTGTAATATGTGTCTAGTGCATATTATAATGATATGTAAGACCATGTAATGCATAAGAGTGTGCCAAAACTAGCTTTGATGGTGTGCAAATGTGCGACACATACAAGAGTGAAATCAACAAAAGCAACACTTGCGACAAGAGGATAACATGAAGACAACACTTACAAAATGTGAACGACCTTAAAAGAGAAACATGCCAAAGCAAAGATAACATGAAAAAGACACTTATTAAAGTAAAAACAAGTCTAAATGATAATCGTGAATGGGAAAGTGACACTTGTGAAAGAAAAAATGCGCAAATAATGACAAATGAGAAAACTCACTAAAATAGAAGTAAAAATGCAACAAAGTGAGGGGTACTGTCAATAAAAGTGTGCACTCACTGTCAAAAGGAGTTGAAAATCTCACAAACACTATCTTGATGGATGGTGCTATGCCTGTCCAAGCTTGCATAAAGGAAGTTTTCTTATGAACTCATCAAAGATTGAGCATGTGTGTGCAAGTGACTTTGACAATTTAAAAATAGGACAAAGACTTAAATTTATGTGAAAATGTGAAGTTGTGTTACACTTTTTGCCCCTTTTTGAGAAAAAAATTTCAATTTTTTTTTTTTTGGTTCTTCAACTTTCTGCAAGCTAAACAAATTTTCTGTTTAGAATTTCATTTTGAGATAAAAAATAAAAGTTGTCAGAAATTTTATTAGCTTTCTATTACTTATTTTTTGGAATTTTTTTATACACATTTGAAATGTCAACTTAGCGTTTCTTTGAGTGTGTGTTTTTTAACAATCAAATGATTCATAAGAAGTCATGTTAATACGCAATGTTGTATTCTTTGAAACTTTGTGTTTTTGAGAAACAAAATGTGTTACAACATTCTAGACAGAGTCTACTTCAGTTTCATCATATTTACAAAGCCAACGGATGCATATCATAATTACTAGAATTTTTGGAACCGGTCCAATATGAAAAAACTGCATATTTTGAATATGTTTCATGACGCAAAATATTTCTTAACATATAATTTATAAACTAAAAATATAAAAAGTACCCATTAGAGACGACGGACCAATGTAATGCACCATAATTTTTTCAATTTTTTTTACAATGTATTTTGGAAGATACAGAATTATGATTTCACTGAATCATAATGACCTTAAAAAATTGTTTGCACCCGTTTTATTACAAAATTAATTAAAATTAGTAAATATTTATGAAATTCTATAAAAGTTATATTTCCTAAAAATAGATTCAATTCTGAAAATTCTTGTCTTGGTTTCGATAGTTAATTCAGAGTGTTTCATGGAGTTTAATCAGTCCAAATTGCAGATACATATTCAGAGCTTGGTTTTGCGTAATTGTTGACACGTTAGTTCGGCCAAACTCCTAAAAAAAGTTCGGTTGAATTTTTTTTTTTGCGCCGACGACCCGTCAAGTCCAACGACATAAAAGTTCGGCTGAACATTTACCCAATTTTCTGTTGGTCGGAAAATACCAAGGAACCCCTCCAAAAAAAAATTTCGCAGCAATATAATTTTCCACGAAATCATTCATTATTTTTGCATATTTTTGCACATTTGGTTTGATTTTACAAAGTTCTTGGTCTGATTTTGCAAATAATTGTTTTGGGTTTAAGGACTTTTCTTGGAGGTACATTCAAATGACATTTCTTGGAGGTATGTGATACATTTTTTGGATGTTTTTTGGGCTTCATTTTTTTTGAAAGTATGGATTTGGGCTTAATTTTCATTGTTTTTAAAGGTATGGATTTGGGCTTAATTTCGAAGGGACTCTTTTTAGGCTTAATATTCAAAATACATTTTTTGGAAGTATTTTTTAAAGTGATATTTTTTTAGAGGCTTTTTTGAAGTATTTTTTAAAGTGGCATTTTTGAAGAAGTTGGAATTAATTTTCAATGGAAATTTTTTGGAGGCATTTTTTGAAGTGACATATTTTTAGAGTACGTGTTTTGGGTTGAAGTAAATCTTTTATAATGATTTTTTAAAATGAGTTTTTGTCTAACTTTTTAAATGAAATTTTTTTGTAGTACTTGGAAGGAAATATTTTGAGCTTTGTTTCATTTTTATAAGACATTTTTTTCTCAGATTTTTTAAAGTAAGTGTTTTGGATTGAAGTATGTAGTTTTCGCAAAATTTTTAAAATGATTTTTTTTAAAATTAAATCTTTTGTGATGTTTTTTTTAATTGAGTTTTTGTCTAAATTTTTGAAGGAAATTTTTTGAACTTCATACTCTATTGTCATGGGAAATCGAAGGAATTATACAAGAAAATATGATCGAAAAAGAGACCCTGAGGAACATAGAGAAGAGACGAGACAATCTCACAAAAGAAAGATAGAAGCACTCTCAAATATTGAAGGGGAAAATCAACCTCAACTAGAAGTTGAAGCACGTATGTAAATGTAAATATTATGAGTTTGATATATTTAAAAATTTCCTAGTGTAAAATGTGAAGCTTGATTTTTATTTGATGAACTAATTTGAAAAATATTTTGCAATGTAAACAGAGAGAGATATTCCTAAAAACATTGATGATGAGATACAAAATTTTGAAAGAGAAAGTGAAAGAGATATTGAACCAATGATTGAAGATGGTGAAAATTTTGAAAGAAAGTCAAGTGAAGAAATTGAATCACAAGGTACATACATACATACATACATACATACATACATACATACATACATACATACATACATACATACATACATACATATATATATATATATATATATATATATATATATATATGTTGAACACATGCACGTATTATTGAAATTATACATATATTTATTAATTTAGTTATTTATTGATTATGCAAACTTATTATGTACTATTCATTCGAATATGTACAGATGAAATCAATGTCGATGATGAGATGTTAGAAAATATTGACACTCACACATATGGAGATAAAAGAGCTGACCATTATATACGATATCGTGTTAACCACATCTTTGATATGTACTTCATAAAGGAAAATGTGACAGTTCAAGTCCAAATGTTGAAAGGTCTCCTATCATTAAGGAAATTAAAGAAGCTACGACTTTGTTGGGTATTCGAAAATTAAAAAAAGAAAAAAAAATGAAGGAAAATGTGATACAAAATATAAATAGTGCTATAAATTCAATTCGAAGATCTAGACATAAAAATGTTTCAGTTGTATGTAGAACAATACACATGGCAGTGGTTTCATCAAGTACTAAAGATAATAGCTTGGAAAAATGTATGGCACGAGCATTAGGAACCTCACGAATTTTTTTTCACAAACATCAGAAATTTTGGTTGCAAATAGATGTAAATGATGAATTCGCTTGTTGGAGAGCTATTTGTAGGAAACCATACAAAGATAGACTTGGAGAAAATTTTAAAAAATCAATATATGAGTATTGGAAGAATTGAACCGCGTGTTTCACCAACTGCAAAGCATGTGATGCAAAGAAGAATAACACGAAATCAATACGAACAACATGAAAAATATTTCTTGGAAACCACTCAGATAGAGTTGTTCAACAAGTTCAAAGAAGGGAATTGTGAAATTCATATGTCATTCAATGCTTTTGTTCAACAAAAACCATGGTATGTAAAACCTATCACCGTACGCGACACTTGTTGTTGTCGTTATCATGTGGAATTTGAGCTATATTATGACACATTCCTTAATTTTGGTAGAACATTTTGGAAGGATTCAGCTCCTCCTTCCACTATCCGTGATTTCATATCTCAAATTCTCTGTGAAAGACAAAGCGATGAACTATTTTACGAAAAGAAATGTGTTAGTGGTAAAAAATGCGATGATTGTCGAAATTTAACTAAATTTCAAAACAAATATCGTATTGATATAAATGATCAGTCATTGTCCAACATGAAATTGAAATGGAAGAGATATGAATATATCCATACATCGATTCAAGGTGCAAATAGTGCTAAAAGAATTGAATTACAAGAAGAAGAAATTTTTGTGATAGAATTTTTGAGAAAGTTTGAGGCAGAAATTTATAAATACACCAAGCATTCCCATAGAGCTCGATGGAAAAACTTGCAATTCAAAAAATATTGTGAAGTTTTTCCACTAGGAACCATTTTTTCAGTAATTGATTTTGCATAAAACTACACATTTGTTCCACAAAAAGAAATTCAGAGTGAATACTATCATTATGACCAAGTCTCCATGCTCATCCATATTCTATATAAACAGGCTGAACAAAACGTCGATCATATAGAAAGAACCAGTGAAAATCGACATGTTATTAAAGAATATCACTTTTATATCAGTGATGATCGTACACATGATACATATTTTGTACAACACTATTTTGGAAATAGTTATGACTCCTTGAAAAGTCATGGAATAACATTTAATGAAAATTGGATATGGTCAGATGGATGCGCAGGTCAATTCAAATCTACACGATCATTCTTTTGGTTGTGTTGTCTTCATAAGAAAACCTGCATTAAACATTGTTGGAATTTCTTTGAGACTGGTCATGGAAAAGGAGAATATGATGGTGCAGGGGCATGCATAAAATGAGAACTTAGAAGATATCAAATGAACCCCTCTGCAAGCCGACTTGTTGAAGCTAAAGAAGTTGTTCAATGGTGCATCGCTACTCTAAGCCATGAGACTAACCGATCAAGGGAAGTGTGAAGGTACATTCAATTTAATTTTTATTAGATATCTAATTTTAAATAGTGTAAATTTATCACAATTTGATTATCTTTGATTGTATTTTGATATCATATTTACATTCTTCTTTGAATTTTCCATATAAAGGTTTTTTTGGCTTATTGGGATCGTAGAAGTAGATAGATCAATTGGAAATGATGTTGAAATAATAAAAGGGACTCGAAAATTGCATTCAATTAAAAAAAAGTTGTCTAGAAATGTGTTTGCATTGGATAAAAGAAAATATTCTTGTTTTTTTCATGTTTCCATAGACAATACAGAATCCAATGACATTTATGAAAACAAAATGTATGTAAAAGATTGGAAACAAACAGAGCTAAATACAAAGGGAAAAATTTCTGTTGCAATGTTTGAAGAAATGCAATCAGAGGAGACTACAATATCATCCGATGGTGATCAAGTTTCTGATCTTGTTAGAGAATATAACATTTAAATTTCTTCCAAATGATAAAGGTCTAGAAATAAATTTAAATACATAAGTTTGTTAAGCTTGTTTTATTGTGTAGGAGATGTTTTTGTTGTAATTGCACCTATTGACAACGATGAAAATGTGAAGTATTATTTGATGCGTTGCACTGAATGAAAAATGAAAATATTAGAAAACTATAATGAACACGGGTTTCCATATGAAAGAGGATCTATTATAATGAAAGGTTATTTTTTCAGACAAACTAATCAAAGTGGGGATTTTGTTTACTTTGAATACTATGAACTTGATGTCATAAGTTATCAATATAGTCACTTGGTGTGTGCAACACACATAAAGTTAATAGAGGTTCAATAAAAAAAAAAACGAAAAATTTTGAAATGCAAAATGTCAAAATATGATTATGAATGGATCATTGAATATGGCATTCCATTGGAATTTTTTTGATTGAACTGCCCAAAAATTTCTTCTCTTTGGATTATGTTTTAGAACTTCCAGAACTCAACTAAAAATTGAGCTTCCTTGTTATGTTATCTGTGCAAATGTTTGCACATGTACAAGTTGTTTTGGTACATGCACACTAGGATCAAATGAAAGTAGCTTTTCTATACATGCATTGATGAAAAATGTTGCATGTATTGGATATATATATATATGTTCTAGAATGAAATTAACTGAAAGTAGTTTTTCTATGTGCATTGATGAAAATGTTGCACGTACTGGATATATACACGGACTAAATATGACCAGTTTTTCTCATAGGATTTTATGTTAAAAAGTATGGAATGTAAATAAATCATCCATATTATAGTTTTGTATGAAGGTTCCTTTCAGAGAAGAAACTCGGAGCACTTCTTTGAATTTTTGTGGGATTTGGCCCACATCTCTATTCCCGATAGAAAATCTAGTACAAAATTTGTCTGTCCAATGGTCGGATATGTTCTAGGCAATTAATTGAAAGTAGCTTTTCTATGTGCATTGATGAAAAATGTTGCACGTATTGGATATATATATATATGTTCTAGAATGAAATTAATTGTTTAAGTATTTTTCCCATGTGCATTGATAAAAAAAGGTTTCACGTACTGAATATATATGTTCTAGAATGCAATTAACTGAAAGTAGCTAAATTCTATAGCCATTGATGAAAAGTAGCTTAATTCTATTGACATTGATGAAAAATGTTGAAGTACTGGATATATATGTTCAAGAAAGAACTTAACTATTCAAATAGCTTTTCTATGTGCATTGGTGAAAAAGGTTGCACGTACTTGATATATATGTTATAGAATGGAATTAACTGAAATTGGATTTTCTATACATGTGCATTGATGAAAAATACTAGATATATACACATTATAGGTTTCGTTTTAAAATTTTATGATTATTTTCAACACATCTAACAAGACCTAGAATCTTATGATTGTTTTTAGATATATATTTCTATATAGATACATCAATATGTATTGTACTTAATAACATTAATTCACATGCCAAATGTACTTCAACCATCCAAAACTTGAGTTTTAAAAACTTTTTTATTATATCACAACATTACTTCACATGGCATGCCAATTTTAGTTCAACTATCCAATAAAAACATTTAACATTATATCAGATGCCAAATGTATATCAACCATCCAAAACTTAAAACTTTTAATTTAACAAAATATTGTAGATCACAACATTAATTCACATGCCAAATGTACTTCAACCATCCAAAACTTGAGTTTAAATTTTTTTTTATTATGTCACAAGATTACTTCACATGCGATGCAAATTGTATTTCAAATATCCAATAAAAACATTTAACATTATATCACATGTGAAATGTAGATCAACCATCCAAAACTTAAGTTTTAATTTAACAAAAAATTATAGATCACAAAATTACTTCATATCCCAAATGTACTTCAACCATCCAAAACTTATGTTTTAAAAACAAAAAAAATTATAACAGAACATTACTTCACATGCCAAATGTAGTTCAAAAGAAAAACATTAATTTATAGATCACAACATTACTTCACATGCAAAATCTAGTTCAACCATCCAAAACATAAGTTCTAAAAACCAAACAAATTATAACACAACATTACTTCACATGCTAAATGTATTTCAACCATCCAAAGCTTAACTTTTAAAAACATTAAATATCACATTCACATGTACCAAATGTAGTTCACATAAAATATGTCCAAAATTTGTAGATCTCACAAGTATAAAGTATCAAGTTATATATATGACTGCATCTAGATAATATATAGAAAAGTAAATTTAAGACTAGAAATCTCAATCAAATCTAGAAATCTTCCATCAAATATAGACGGATGTAGTGTCTTTCCCAGCAAAGTGTCAATCAACAAGCTATCCCGTGAATCACAGGGAACGGGTGCACAATGCACGTACAAACATTAAAATTTGATGTTTTAAAATTGAGTGAGAATATATAGAACTTCATGTAAAAAACAAAATATAAAAGAAAAACCATGCAATACCTCATTAGGTTCCCTCTCCATTTGTTTCTCTTTAGCTACAACGTCCCCCATGGGAACATCTCCAACAATAAACTGTACAATATACATGTACAATTATATATATATTAAAAATTTTCAAATGAAAATGCATATATATGAACTTATTTTCAATAATATTAAAAAAAAAATTAGACAAATTGTTCAAATGGTTGAAATGCTGTGGATGTTCCTATCTCCATCACTAGAGTCTGTGGAGAAAAGAAAACCTCTATAGAAACCTAAAATTAAAAAAATTAATTTAAGTATAAAATAACTCAAGGTCAATATCTCAGTTTATAATAAAACTTTTAAAATTCAATTTACAAATTGTAAATTAAAAACATATATATTTAAAA
Source organism: Pinus albicaulis (assembly GCA_034641835.2). NCBI lineage: Eukaryota > Viridiplantae > Streptophyta > Pinopsida > Pinales > Pinaceae > Pinus > Pinus albicaulis. Next base: position 606,719,850 of record CM076583.1, read on the forward strand.
GTGAAAAATTGAATACTTCTGAAGGCGGATTTGGCACATCTCCTAAGAGAGGCTCCAAAATAAAATCTCCAAAAACCTAAAATTCAAAAAATTTAAAATAACTTAAGATATAGATATATCTCATTTTTTACTGGAACTTTTTAAGGTGGAATATATATAACTTAAAAACATATAAATTTTAAAAGTGAAAAATTATCCATACTTGTTGTGAACCTGGCACATCTCCTAAGGAAGTAGAAGGTACATCTCCTAAGGAAGAAGAAGGTACCGCCATCCCAAAAACATCGAACGGTATCAGAATTTGTTAAAGCATTTTATTATATATACATGAAAATGTACATGTGTGCACAATTATTTATTTTAAAAATATCAAGTTTAAAAAACACTAACATTTGCCAACATATCTTGATGATGAGATCCATCTTGATTGTTTGAACTTGAGGCTCTGAACGTGATATTAAAATTTTATTCATTCATCAAGCGTGACAGCTGGAAATGGTATTAACATATAGTAATACATTTTTGTTAGATTAATGTACATACAAATAAATGAATTTATATATATGTATTTATTACAAATTGTATGTATGTGTTAAAATAATTGAATCCTAACCATTAACACATACCGTTCCCATGCCCTCTTCCTCATGAAAAATTTGGTCATGCCAACCATTGTGACAATTATTTGCATATGTTTTCAGATCATCAACACTCATGTTGTCAATCTCTTAATCTATATAATACACAAAATTGGCACGTGCATTATCACATGCTCTTTGTCGATTTAGAAAAACATCGACTCCACCCAATCCACTGTGAACATTGTCGATGATGGCATCCCTTGCTTCTCGACTAATTTGAGAAGTGGCTTCCATCTTTGACAGCAAAGTTTTGACACGAACATGTCGATTAACCAATGGTGGCTCAGAACAAGGCAAATTAGCATCATGCCTAGCGCCCCCATGGTCACACAATCGACCTTTACTAGTACCAAAAAATTCTGAGAGAAGGTCATTGTAATTGGGTTTCATTTCCAAAAATAATTCTGCATAAAATAATTTTACAAAATAAAGTGGAATCTCGTCGTTCCATGGGAGTCTTCCATAAGATGCAAGGTGTCTATCATACAAATAGTGAGCTATATCAGGGTGCTTGAAATATTTCACCTTCAACATATTTATTTTTGGCCCTTCTTTGAAATTAAACATAGACTTTGCAATTGTTGTTGTAACTCTTTCTTTAACAACCACCCATTTATCGGGCCCCATCACTGTTTTTTTTTTTTTTTTCATGACATCCACAAAAGTATCTGTGGCTGGCCCAGGATTTTGGTACACATATACTACTTGGCCTAAAGAATGTGTAACTATTTCCAAGCTTTGTCTACTCTTAGCAAGTAGAGTTAAAGACACAAGATCTCTCTGCAATTTTGCATGAAGTTATTGACACCTTTCTAAGGTGCATTGCTGCATGTTTCTTTTCGACAGTATATTGGAAATGTCGGTCGGATATGTTGTGGTGGGTGGAAAACCTTCTTCTTGAATGAAGCATTCTACTCTACGTCTATTTCAACCAAAATTTGGAGCATTTTCAGCCTCTGCATCAATATATAAAATTTTGTATATTAGAAAAAACACATGTAAAAAATTTTGTACAAATTGAATGAAAAAGATATTCAAATTGATGGCAACCTTGATGTGGTTGGTTAGCATCTTCCCCACCCTGAAACTGTCAAGAACCAGAATGACCCTGCTGAGAACCAACACCACCAGCCATTGATTGGCCTCTGGGGGAATAAATATCACCACCTTCACGCAACCTACTAGCACTTATTGATGGCCCTCTAAGGGGATTTGAACCACCACCAACCTTTCGAGACGAGAGAGAAGCTTCATAAACAAATACAAATTTATAATCAATTGAAAAATACAATTATACATATAAATACACATACATATTCAATGATTAAATTGCATGAACCATACCATGACTGGGTGAACCATGGGCATGCTCCATGGATGGAGTAGAGACCCTTCTCCTCTTAAAAAATAAAAAATGAAACTTATTAACAACTAATTTAACTCACAAAGTCGATAAAAAATAAATTCCATATGTACACACATGTATGAAGATTTAAGATTATATTTAAATACCATGAACATCCCTCGATCCCTGATCCCCCCCTCTCCTAGAGATATGGGATTCTGTTGATCTTCGTTGTTCATCCTCCATGATATATATATCTACGGTGGACATTTACAATTATTTTTTTAAATGACTAATTTAAAATAGATTTAAAATAAATTTCAGAAAATTAATGTAATTTATTGTACAAAAATTATGTAAAACACAACTTTCAAAGCACTAATTGATGTGTGAAACTCAATTTAAGCAAATTTTTTTATAAAAATGATCAGTTCACCAAATTGTGCTTTACATGGTGGGAGAACACTTGGTATAAAATTGAAAAAAACACATTTTCATTAAAAAAGAAGTGAAACTCCATTTAAACAAACTTCATTTAAACAAAAATTTGTTGAAGTCCCCGCATTTTAATTTTGTAAAAATGTGAAGTTCACCACTTGTTGCAAATGTGAAGTTCACCAAGTTGCGCTTTACATGGTGTGGTGGGAGCACACTTGGTATATAATTGAAAAAAACACATGGTCATTAAAAAAGACACATTTATAAGTACAAAACACACACATATCCAAGATATGTTACAATGTCCATCAATAAATTTTGAAGGAGAGCGTCTCAACATTAATTCATCTTTGAGAGATGAATCTTGAATTTTTGAAGAAGAGCGCCTAAAAAATAATTCATCTTTGAGAGATGAATCTTGAATTTTTGAAGAAGAGCGTCTTAAAATTAATTCATCTTTGAGAGATGAATCTTGCATTGGGATTTGCTCGTATAATTCTAATTCATCTATTAATTCACCTTTGATAGATGAATCCTGAATTGGCATTGCCCCATACAGTAGATCAACAAACATCTTATTCACATTTGAACAATGTCTTGTACTAAAAAATTGAAATTGGCTAACAATATTGTTTGCTATTCCATGCAGTTCTTTTAGCCTCTCCTTCTTAACTTGGTACATGCCATTCATCTGGTTGCACACAAGTTCAGAATTGGTGAAAACTACAATTACATTTGATCCATACTCCATAGCTGTTCCCAAGCCTTGTATCAATCCAATATAATATGTCTCATTGTTTGTTTTTCTTCCCAGTATATTCATTTTCCTTTGGACGACTTTGCTAGATACAATATTGGAAAGCACATATGTAATCAATTCTTTCCCTGGATTGGGATAGCAAGAAACATATATGCATAATTTCCATTTTTAAACCATATTTAGTGGTTTTTTATCCCTGAAAAAAAACAAATTCAATTAAAATATATATTAAATTGACATTTATTGCAAATGCATGGGAGAAATGACACAAGTGCATGAGATAAATGACATGTGGATGGTTTATCTTAAATTTTGACTTGAAATTTTTATGGTAGAATTCACATCTAGAATTAATGGGAGGAAGCCTTTAGTTTGTGGGAGAAATGACACATGTACATAGTTTTGTTACAGAGATTGATTGTTGGGGCATTTACTGGATATGTCACCTTTGAGAAAAGATGAGATCCAGAGGTTCTACCTGGCCCTTTACAGACTCTGCCTTTAGAACATGTAGAAGTTAACACTTGAAAGATAGAATAAAATCCTATGGAAGTTCAAAATCCTATGATAGTTCAACCACTTTAGGTTCAATTTTTAGGCCTTAAAGTTTGAGAGAAATGACATTTACATGGTTTGTAAAATATTTTATGCACTTACAAAAAACACACTTTAAAGTTAATGGGAGAAAGCCAACATGACATGTATGCTTTAAAAAAATTTCCTAAGAATTTATGGGAGAAATGACACATGTACATAGTTTGCCTTAAAGTGGTTGAGGTTAATGGATTTTAAAATGAAGAACTTCTATTTAGATCTGTTATAGAGATTGACTGTAGGGGCATTTACTGGATATGTCACCTTTGATAAAAGATGAGATCCAGAGGTTACCTGGCCCTTTACAGACTCTGCCTTTAGAAATTGTAGAAGTTAACACTCAATTGACAGACTAAAATCCTATGGAAGTTCAAAATTCTACGAGAGTTTAACCACTTTAGGTTAAATTTTTAGATTCAATTTTTAGGCCTTAAAGCTTGAGAGAAATGACATTTACATGGTTTGAAAAATTATTTTATGCACTTACAAAAAAAATGCTTTAAAGTTAATGGGAGAAAGCCAACATGACATGTATGCTTTAAAAAATATGCCTAAGAATTTATGGGAGAAATGAAACATGTACACAATTTGCCTTAAAGTGGTTGTGTTTTATGGATATATTAAAATGAAGAACTTCTATTTAGATCTGTTACAGAGATTGACTATAGGGGCATTTACTGGATATGTCACCTTTAAGAAAAGATGAGATCCAAAGGCTACTTGGCCCTTTACAGACTCTGCCTTTAGAACTTGTAGAAGTTAACACTCAACCGACAGACTAAAATCCTATAGAAGTTCAAAATTCTATGAGAGCTAGGAAAATTTTAAGGTTGGAAATTTATTTTAAAGTTTAGAAACTAATAATTTTGTATAGTCTCTATTTAAAAATTTGGAAATTTTTAAGCTAAAAATAATTTATACTATTTAGACTAATAATTTTTAGAAAAAATGGAAATTAACAATTTTTTTTGTTGGAAAAAACATGGAAAATAAGGTTAATTAGATATAGATTCCATCCCATTTATTTTATTGAAATCAGGATGTTTCAACAATAAGTCTACCTCAACTTAATTGTTGTGTATAACAAGGAAGATAGTTTATATATATATATATATATATATTGGCAACGAGAATTTAATTTAAATCTTACACATTAAGATTCAAATGTCTCGTTAACTAAAATCTCAGAAATTACAGATTCGAATGTTATTGAAAATTAATTTTATCCCTATGGGTAATTTAAATCTCAGAGATTACGTATTTCAATATTTATTGAAAATTAACTTGATCCCTACGGGTAATGGGACTGAGAGGGATGAAAATAACAGTAGTTAATTAAAAAAATGATATGAAATATGGAAATAGAGTGAAGTAAACAGAGAAATTATATTAATAGCACCGAAATCATCTGAACATTCCAATAACACATCTATCAAATTGATGAACTTTCCTGGTTAAGTAGCAAAACTATGCATTGGTGGAATATCATGCAACCTGGAAACAAATGAACTGGAATATATTATATATAAACGGTCCATAGCGAATTAATAAAGAGAAAAGAGATGGTACTTATTATGAATCCGTGTAATAGAGTAATATAAGGACATGTCATTCATTCCTTCATAAATAATATACTTGGTGATAATGATTCAGAGACGCATCCAATAAAATTTCAGGGAAATATAAGAAGTAAAACATCCTATAGATCTACATTTATTCACAACAGACACAATTTAAGTAACCAAAAATACATGTGAATCATAGTTCATCTAAACTTAGTAACCATATAATATTACATATTAAATTGTAAATATTCAATGAAATAGTCTGGCTGCATAGCCATAGTTCTAATTCTAGAAATATGTAATAAGTTACAACGAGTATGCAACTACATGTTTAGAAATATGGAGTTTGAGGAAGTAAAATTAAAAATAAAAATACCAGTAAAAGGAAACTGCACTGAATTTATACAGCCACTAAAATAGAAGTCAAGAAGGCATGACACAGTAGAACCGAGTAGATTCTCAATAGACCGATTACTGGAACAGGTTAAGTGAACTTGTATAAAATAAGGGAAATATAAGAAGTAAAACATCCTATAGATCTACATTTATTCACAACAGACACAATTTAAGTAACCAGAAATACATGTGGCTCATAGTTCATCTAAACTCAGTAACCATACAATATTACATATTAAATTGTAACTATTCAATGAAACAGTCTGGCTGCATAGCCATAGTTCCAATTCTAGAAATATGTAATAAGTTACAACGAGTATGCAGCTACATGTTTAGACATCTGGAGTTTGAGGAAGTAAAATTCAAAAGAAAACTACCAGTAAAAGGAAACTGCACTGAATTTATACAGACACTAAAATAGAAGTCAAGAAGGCATGACACAGTAGAACCGAGTAGATTCTCAACAGACTAGTTACTGGAACAGGTCAAGTGAACTTGTATAAAATAAGGGAAATATAAGAAGTAAAACATATTGTAGATACATTTATTCACAACAGACACAATTTAAGTAACCATAAATACATGTAGCTCATAGTTCATCTAAACTCAGTAACCATACAATATTACATATTAAATTGTAACTATTAAATGAAACAGTTTGGCTGCATAGCCATAGTTCCAATTCTGAAAATATGTAATAAGTTACAACGATTATGTAACTACATGTTTAGACATCTGGAGTTTGAGGAAGTAAAATTCAAAAGAAAACTACCAGTAAAAGGAAACTGCACTGAATTTATACAACCACTAAAATAGAATTCAAGAAGGCATGACACTAAAATAGAAGTCAAGAAGGCATGGCACAGTAGAACGAGTAGATTCTCAACAGACCGGTAACTGGAACATGTCAAGTGAACTTGTATAAAATAAGGGAAATATAAAAAGTAAAACATCCTATAGATACATTTATTCACAACAGACACAATTTAAGTAACCAGAAATACATGTGGCTCATAGTTCATCTAAACTTAGTAACCATACAATATTACATATTAAATTGTAACTATTCAATGAAACAATCTCGCTTCATAGCCATAGTTACAATTTTGGAAATATGTAATAAGTTACAATGAGTATGTAACTACATGTTTAGACATCTGGAGTTACAATATGTAATAAGTTACAACGAGTATACAACTACATGTTTATACTAGAAGTTGATGCCGAAATAGAGGGGATGGGGGAATTTTTTTTCTCATCTGAGTTATCAAAATGCAGAGCTCAAATTTTCTAGAAACTTTCTCTTAAAGAAGCCTCCTTATTGGTTCTTATAGAACAATTTGTAGCTTACCATTTTTACTTGCATTCATTCCATGGTGTAAGCCTTTAAATTATAGTTTGATTGCCATGTTCCAAGGAATAATTTCTACTTGACAACAAAATATAAGAACCAAATTTTAGCTACTCATTTTGTCATAAGATTTGCATTAGTGGCTACCGTGGACATTTCTTGAATAGTAACATGCTTGATTTCCTTCAAAATCCTAAATATACACAAGCTAGACCACCATCACATTGCATTACCTTGAGAAAATATAAATGTAGCCATGTGTTATGTATATGGTCATTGAAGTAATAATGCTCTAATAAGATTGTTTGTATTAACATTTTTAGTTTCAAGTGAAAATGATTCTAACGAATCCAATATATCCTCATTTTCAATTTCCACAATTCCTAAATTTTCATCCAATCGAATAACAATTATTTTATCCTTTAGTGAAAACCACAAAAAAAATAATAAACTAAAACCTCATATCGAAGAAATAAAATAGAAAAAGACAAGCACACACTAATGATAACAAACCATACAAATTCATTCCAAACAATGATGCTCCACTAAAAATTTAGAAAAAGAACTAATCCACAAATGGTCTAAGAAGTAATATGAATAACTTTTTACAATTTCTATACAAATATTAACTTGCTATTGGCCTAATACATCCATATGTTTCAAATAAAATGACAAATTTGGATGTGAGATCACTCTTCCTATCTCACAAATACAACCATTATAATTCAACTTTTGATATATTAAAACTTTGACTTTTGTTGTTCCATAAATGTCTTCTGCCACGAGTCATATGAAAGTAATGTGAATTTGGAAAAGGTAGCCAAATAAAAAAATAAAAAATGCAATGCAATTGAAGGGAAGAAAAACATGCAAACTTTCTAAATATGAAAGTTTTTTTAAAAATTGTGGGGTAGACCCATTTTAAAGGCTTTTCTCATTTGAGGAGCCACCCGAGGAAGCCAAAGCCAATGTAACCGTTGAAAAAAACCCTATAATGGATTTGTCTCTAAAACTGTTATTCAAAGAAAGATGCCAATATATACGTTGAGAGAAACGACAATATATCCGTTGATATATATATATATATATATATATTGAAGGAAACTCATTATATTTCTAGAGGGATTTGTCTCTCAAACTGTTACTCAAGAAAAAATGCCAATATATACGTTGAGAGAAATGCCAATATATCCATTGAGAGAGGGTGAGTATATCAGTTGAAAGAGGTCTATATTGCAACAATTTCCCATTTATTTACTCCTTTGATCTGGTCAGATATATGTGTCGTTGGGCATATGTCTATGTGATGATCTGGTGTGTGAGTTTTAGTATGTGCCTATGGGTATGCTGACTCAGTCTATTCGTGTACATATGGGTGTGTATGAGTTTGTGCCTCTGCACTACAACTTCTCAACTACGAGGAAAGGCGGCAGAGTACCTAAACCTTAACTGCTCTCTTTCATGAGTAATGGCCTCTTTTAATTTTACTTATATACTATATTCATTCATTTAAGCTATGATTTTCTCTATTCTGGTAGACATGGCAGTTTCTTTTTAATTGATTTCAGCCATTACAATGTATGTCTGTGTATATCAAATCTGGTTCAAGGCACTCCTTTGTTTTCCATCGAAATTATTGAAGGGATCAGTTCCATTATTTGAATGTCTGTGGCACTCCTTTGTTTTCTATCAAAATTATTGAAGGGATTAGTTCCATTATTTGATGTTCTATTGTTGTGATGATGGATAGGTCAAACCTTCAACTGAAGAGCTGGCAACACATAATCAATGCTCCTCTTGGATAAAGCATGCATGGATTCAATTACAGGTACATTTCCGTCAAATTTTGCGCTCAAAGTAAAACCCTCTTCCTTTCATTTCAATTTCTTATGTTTTTTCTGTAAATTTCTTCAACCCTATAAAGACTGAAACCGAGACTTCTTCTAAATTTCAAATCACACCATGAATAGGGTATTTTCTTGAAATTTTTTGAGAGTATTTTCTATTTATTTATTTAGCTAGGTAATCAATCAATCCAATCATTATTTTTCAGATCATCGATTCTTTACTGTACTTCCTAATCATCCAATGAGTATTCCATCTTGTTAAGGTTATAAGTCTTTGTAGTTTCTCCATTTGTTGCAGAAGTTAACTTTCATTTCTCCACTATTGGATTGTTGCGTGGTTTTAGTGCAATCCCTCTCCCATTTAGTTTTGTAAAACAGAGAAAGAAAACCTTACCAACCCTTCTCTCACTCAGGTAATATCAAGATCTACAACGAGAATTATTAATATTACTAATGTTATTACTGTGATGTGGTTTTAACAGTGTGGACTGTGTTGTCGTTTTAGTGCCTTCAAAATGATTTTTTCATGGCCGCTGCTCTTATCATCTTCCAAATCATTTTTTTTCATGGCCGTTGCCCATATAATTTCCTTATTGAATTGGACTTAGATCAAGACTTACACTAAGATGAGGCAACATTTACATCAGGACTTAAACACTTACCTGGAAATTCGCAGAAATTCATCACGATGCGACTTTAGAGCAGCAACAGAGCAGCAACCAAAGCGCAACAGAGCATCAATTCAACAGATCTTGCAGAAAGTCGCCACGATGCAACTCCAGAGCAACAACCAAATCGCAACAGAGCTGCAATTCAACGGAGCTCGCAGAAAGTCGTCGCGACCCAACTCCAGAGTAGCAACAGAGCAGCAACCAAAGCACAATAGAGTAGCAATTCAACGTAGCTCGCAAAAAGTCATCGCGGCCCAACTCTAGAGAAGCAATAGAGCAGAAACCAAAGCGCAACAGAGCAGAAATTCAACAGAGCTCACCACAGCGCAACAACGCAACAAAGCCATAGAAAATCAAAAAATAAACTCGCAAAAGAGAAGTGAAACCTGTAGAAGTTCGCGGACGATATATTTATAAAATATGAGTTCAGATAAACTATTTTAAAAGTTCTGCTGAACTTTTGTTGCCGGTTTTCCCATCTCCAGCCAAAAATATGTTTGCCCACGCCGTCAGTACGCCGTCAATGTAAACGGCAGAACGAGTTCGGCGCAACTAATTTCAAGAGTTTGGTCGAACTCTCTAAGAATTCGGCTGAACTTTCTCAAAAGTTCGATCGAAATATTGAGGAAAAAAAATTTCCGCCCTCGATTCTCACAAAAGTGTAACCAACTTCACATTTTCACCCTTTATAAAGGATCAAACGATCATGGAATAACCATAAGATGATAGACCATAAGATCCTTAGTAGGCTCCAAAATTCAAATGTGAGCAAAATTTTGGAATGTGTTGATCGCAACGAAAACAAGGATTTTCCTTTATCTTTGGTTTTATGTTTTAAATTGGTTGTTGCTTATGCCATCCCTTATTTTAGGTTTTATGTTTTGAATTTTTGTGATGTGCATACATTTAGATGCAATTTCCACTCTTACATTAAGCACATGAAGAGTAATGAAACCATAACTTATCTTTAATAATACAGGGAAGTCGGTTTTATTGTTAAAGAAATCAATTCATTTTTTTTTGTTATTTATTAATGAAATGAAAATTATGAAAGTGAAAGTAAATAAGAGTGAAAATACATATGCAATTATGCGTTTGCAAAGTAAGGAACACACAATTTCCCACACATCCTTTCTCCTGCACTTTCTTTCTCTACACACCACAATTGAGCTTCCAGGAAGAATCAAAAGACAATCCCAAATTAATGCTCCATAAGTCATTAAAGATCATGAATCTATGTGGAATACAAAATTAATATTTGCATAAAAATTCCCAAGACGTTACTTGTATTTAATTCAATGGTTGTATTTAATTGCTGATGCATTTTCAATGATATTTACTTGTAGTGTCATAATTTTCCGTTCATGAATAACTAACAATAGAAATCAAACTATTTTATTTAACAATAAAAATGACTTCCCTATCCTAACAAGAAATCGCTTCATTACTCTTCATGTGCTTAAAGTAAGGTTGGAAATTGCATCTAAATTTATGCAAGTCACAAAAAGTGAAAACATAAAACCTAATATAAGGGACGTCATAAGCAACAACCAATTCAAACATAAAACCGAAGATAAAGAGAAAACCTTTTAACAATTAAATGTTGGGTTGTATCATATTAAACGGTTACACTAAGGCTACTTTAACGTTTTATTGGGGAGGGCACTAAGGCCGCTTGATGGATTAAAGATCCATTGAAAAGAATAAATGAATTAATTCAAAATTCATGTTCTCTTTACCAAATTTAACACGCCAAACTTGTTTATAAACCGGGACTGCAAGAAGTGGTAGTCCCTGTCGATTTGATAGGAAAATGAAGAATTTCATTAAGAGATATACTTGGGGTATTCGGTAGGCGTGATGAAATCCTTAAATTTATTATCCAGTTGCAACATAGTTTCAAACACAACGTGATTATTCTAGAGAAGAATAAATGGTCCTATGACATCCTTAGGTTGAAAGAGCAGTGAGGCTGTTAGTAGACACCTATTTTACTAGCACCTATTTTAAGTTGACAAGGGAAGGATCCTTTTTACTAGCACCTATTTTAAGTTGATAGGGAGGCCTTGAGTAATGGTTGTTGTAATGTTGGACTAAGCTAGAGGGATAGGGGTTTCAGTTGGAGTTTGGAATCTAGACTTTTCTATGGTTTCAGATTGCCTTGATTCTTGAAAAGTCATGAGTTACTGGTATATGCAGCTTGCAGGCTGTTGCATATACCCAAAAAAGTTGCTAAGTTTCCTGTCTAAAAAAATGTTGGTGAAAGCAAAAACATATAACCAAAGAAATTGCTTAGTTCCCTGTCTAAAAAATGTTAGTGGAAGCAAAAGCAAGAGGCTATATGGCTCGGGCACTTCCACGATGTCAGTTTCAAGTCTCAAAAGAGAATCTGGGAGGTTCACATGTTATTCTCCAGGACTTTCCATACTCGCAATAAATAATTTACTGCGACAACAATCAAAGCTCTTACAGAATAATAGTGTTCCCTCAGATTTTCCATGGTCTCACCAATAAATAGAAAATAGAATTGAGAAGACATCACTTTGGTTCAAATAATTTACATTTTATTGCTGTGAAAGAGAAAAAGATATAGGAAAATGTGAATCCTACTTTATATCAATCAAAGAAGAATTATACGAATATAATGAAAGCAAAGCTTTTAAATAATGGGTTACAGTAAAAATGGCGGGTCCATTAATTTTTGAATAACGTAATGTAATTCAAGTGGCCACGAAATGGCACATTTTTATTTTGTAAGATTAGGAAATGATTTTCGTGGTTGGGATCCGATCTCAAAACCAACCGGTATCAAATGAAATGAAATGATGTATCAAATGAAAGTTTCATAAAATGACATAGAAGTGATGAAGAGGAAGAATAGTAATTTAATAATATTTTAACTTTCATAGCATCACGCACAAAAAAAAGTGATGAAAAGGAAGAATATCAATGAAATTTGTGTTGCATTATTTAACACAATGCTTCAACCATGTGCCAATACTCATAAACCTGTGCTGTATTATTTAAGGGAACACTTCAAACACGGGCCAAACACTTCAACCCTTTGTTTCTATGAGGTAAAAATGACTCAGAATCAACCCCGCACGAGAGGAGAATCTCATCCTCGAAACAAATGATAGGGAAAAATGACTAACTCAAAATCAACTCCGAATGGCAGAAACAACTCATCCTTGAAACAAATGACACGCCCTAGTATGAGATGCTGGTCCTCCATAGCTCAAGCTTAGGCACACACTTTTTTTTTCTAGTTTTCTTAGTCTTTCAAGCTTGGAATATTCACTGCAAATAAATATTATCACCGTTGTTTTTGTTTGAAAGCCATTTTCATAGTGAGCATAGCCATCAGCCTAAGCAAGTTTTCGCTAATCCAAGCTAGCAAAAAGAGGAGCGTGGCTTCATATTTGCACAACAATGTTTCTAAGATGCATAATTTTTTCCTCACTGAAGATTGAGATGGAATCCAACAGTGTAAAAATAGCAAGGTAATGAAGGAATGAGTTAAGTCATACTCAGGACTTTCCTAGATTTATTTAACTTTTAGAAACTTCAAAACCTTTCGATGATTCCTTAGAAATGAAGTTTATATGGTGAAGCTTGTAGTTAAAAAAACAAAAGGCCAGATAATAAGAATTTTTGTTTTGAAATAGACAATATTGTTACGTGATTTATATTATGTTGGATGTATGTTATGATTTTGTGCATTTTAATTTTAATTGTTAGAAGTAATTTTTTTAGTTTTATAAACAAAAATAAAAGCAATAGATAATAAATCTCAAGCAATTTCTTCAATTTTATAAACAAAAATAGAAGCAAACACATGAATAAATCTCAGTTAAATCTGTTAATTAACACCAAAGGAATAAATCTCAGTTAAATTTGTAAATTAACAACAGATGAATAAATCTTAAATCTGTAAATCAATTGCTAGTTAAATCTATTTAAGTTTTTAAAAATTGAACCATCAATAAAAAGTGTGGTTAAAAATATCATAAATTTGTAAATTAACAACAAATGAATAAATCTTAGTTAAATTTATTTAACTTCTTAAAAATCAAACCATTGGTGGTAAAAATATATAAAATTCAATGCTAAAACTTAAAAACCGAACAATTGCCCTTCTCGGGTTGTCTAGTTTAGGCACAAGTTGTATCAAAGTAATTAAAAAAAGCAACAACCAGTCTTAAGTTCTTCCTCTCCAGAGTGGCCTACCTACCTATGGTTTACGACATGGTGGTAAATATTATCAATCGTCTAATTCATACATAGTTTAACCGCCATTCTGATATGAATAATTGTAACATAATATTAATGTTAAGTGATTTAGAGTTAAGAGTGCCATAGGCTAATTATGATTATGTATTTTCTCATTATACTATGTATTATTGTAATGTTAGTTGGGAGGTCTTATCTTAATGTTGGGTATGTGTTATATTATTTTTAGGACTAGTTGCATGTGCAGGGCTATTGCCTCTTTGTCCTAGGGTTTGCAGGGGGCTGGGCAACGCTTAGAGAATTTCTTTTTGACACTATTTTAGGTGGGCAGACCCGTCTATGGTTTTGTGCATGAGTTTGCACATGGTTGGTTTTGGGGCATGCTGTTTTTCAGCCCCTGGTATTCTATAGATCCGATCAAGGGAACTACAATTATGTTCTAATCCAGGGTTATTAGATTAGGGTTTATGAATGCTTCTGCATGTATATATATGTGTTGTAACACTAAAAAATATAATGAAAAATCAAGCCAAATTTGGAATCCAGGCTAAAAATTTATGTGCACATATATATATTTTATGTTTTATTCTCTCACTATTATTTATGTTCTGTTTTTAAGAATTTGTTTACAAATATTATTTGTACAAGATTAAAACCTACACCTAAGAAAGTAGAATCACTATAATATATAACCCTTTATATACCACCCTTTACTTACGTAGGCTTAATTGATTCTATCTTTTCAAGTGAGCTCTGCTGAGCGCTACCAAAGCTTGGTGTGGATGTGGTAGGCCTCATGACTCCGAAAAGAGGAAAAGAAAAATTCAGGCACATTTTCAACCCTGGGTTTTCAGTCTAAATACCTACATACCAGACCCGAGCGCATAAGGTTCATTGGTGGGCAGATGGCGATTCATTCGAAATCTGCAAGTGCCGAAACTTGCAAGTGCTACAGATACAATTCAAGGCCGGATCAATAATATCTTCAAGGTACACAATTCAATATATCGATTTGTAGTTTGATTAATGTTTGAATTAAATGTTATTTTAATGCAATTTTAAATGAATGCCTTATTCAAAATTAAATGAATTTTCATTATTTTTTTTTTACTGTAGTATACATGTGACAGGAAATCTAATAGAAAAACAACTGGTAACATGGAATCTATTGCACTTCCTAGATATATTTGTTGTTTATATCATCATATCTATTGCACTTCCTAAATATATTTGCTGTTTATATCATCATATATTTGTTCAAGGTTGCAAAAATCTTACCGAAAAGCGAGATATTTTTTTACTGGTTGTGCAGGATACATGTAATATATATCGCTCAAGGTTGCAGAAAGCTTACCAGAGAAAGAGTTTCCAAAAAATTCTTAAACGCCATGTCGCGGTGCTGATGATGCAGTGTACAATGTTGTGCTAATGATGGTCTCCACAATTGTGAAGAGTGATTCTTGCATGAGCTTATATTGTTTTAGAAATATTTGTGAGAATCCTGACAAACGGCTAATTGTGAAGAGTGATTCTTGCACTAGCTTGTGTTGTTTTAGCGGTATTTGTGAGAATCCTGGCAAAGGGCTAACATGTCTGAAAAATGGTTAACATGCCAACAACCTATGCCCTTTGGATCATTGACATAATAGGAAAGAAGTTAGTTTGGGTTATGTTTTAATTAAAATTCAAACCTTTTATATCGTGAAAAACATACCTTCTTGTCCGCAATAAGACGTCGAAATTGACACTTTTGATAAAAGTTGGCTTGCCAAAATATTTTGTCGGGCCGATGGCAGGGAATCAACACGAATTAATAAGGAGTTATGTTATTGTCACAAATAATGTAAAGATCCTCATACATTATTTAATATGTAATCTTATGCACATTTTTTTTTTTCAAAATAGAAAAAACTCTGGTCATATATTATGTACCAGTTCAAAGAAGTTCCAGATCAATACAAATTGCCAATACAAAGGATAGGCAACTAAACAGTCAGTTCTATAAACATAATTAGCAGACAAAAGATACATAAGTACTCCGCCATAAACATTAAAAACTTAGAAAAACATCCCAAAAAGTTTTCAAAATTTCTTATGCTCTGTTCTAAAACTAAAAACTTTCCCAGCCAAGTAAAATGTACAGCAGTGTAAGTCCCTTCACAAGTCCTGTTCATCACCAGGTAGCCAGCAGCTATAGTACTCTGTTGAAAAGGAGAGAAAAAAAACAACCACTTTCTTGAAGAAGGCTACCGAATACTCATTAGTATACCCTCTGTTATTAGAAATGTTCTTGTCAAAGGAAAACAGGGTAGTGACCATTCTATAGCAGCAAACATGTTAGAGAAAGTTTACTGATCCTGTAGTTTTTCTCCCATCCGGATCAGTCAGCTCATATTGCATGTTCCCAAAAACCCCCTGCAGCCCTTTCTTCAATAAACAGTCAGCCACTCCATTTTTTTTCCCTATAAATGTGATTAAAGTGTAATTCATTGAACATCTTGCGAAGCATGGCAATCCTATCCATCCAAGACCCCAATTTGCCAGGATTTAAGCTTGTACCCTTGTTGAGGTTTTCAATTAAAACTTTTGAATCCCCATAGACCCACATTTGGTCGACACCAAGTTGTGATGCAAACCATAGTAAACCCCAGCATGCCATAATTTCTGCTCACATGTTGGTGCCGTTCCCTCCATGCCAGAAGAATTTGTAATAAAAATTTGGAGACATCCTTAGCCATGCGCCACACCCACATTTTGACAGTTGGGAGGCTCCATCGAAAAACCCCGCCGGATAATGTATTTCCACAGGCCACATTCTCTTAGACAAATCCTTTGTTGGTTTCTGCTTTTCCCTCAGTCCTTCCCATGAGGAAATGATAAGACCCACAATTTTCTCCGGACTGCAAACAACATCCTTAAAGATCCCCTGATTTCTGGCTCTCCAAATTTGCTAATGAAACAATTCTAGGATTACCCTAAGTGAAGAGGCCCGCAGATGCCACCATAGGATAAACTCCACTGTGTTAGCCGGAATAGGGATACTGAAATTAAAAAACTTACCCAATTCCTCCATAACCTTCCGGGCAAATGTGCAGCTATAAAATAGATGTGCATTGTTCTCCTCAGAAATCATACAGAGTCTGCAATATCCAGGTCCACTCCAACCTTTTCTCTGTAAAGTGTCCCACGTAAGATTTTTATTCATCTTAATCAGCCACTGTAGGATCCTCATCTTCAACGGAGAATTGTTTCGCCAAATTCTTTTATAAATACCATCCTCTCCACTAGATGAAGTGGGAAAGGTCAGATGTTGGTAAATGTCACTAACAATCGGTCTCTCATTTATAGTCTTCCCCTTCCATGTGAGCCTATCTCCATCGTTGTTCATAAGCAACCCGTGGCTTCTTAAAGTCACATTGTAGTTGTCCCATTCTGTCCTTAAATGCGTAGGAAGATACAAGTCCTTATACGTCATCCATATCGGTCTCCCATTTACAATATCCTTTATGATTTGTGACAAATAGAAGATCCCTCTAGAATTTAGAAATTTTATTATGTCCATGCCAAGATTCCCTTGATCGAAGCTTCCATTCAATCCTTTCTGTCCAATCAAAATCTTCGATCCCCCACCAAAGTTCCAAACCAGGAAAGAAGAAAAACTCGACCTGCACTTACTGAACATTCCATATTGTAGATCCTCCCTTTTTCTGTTGCCAACTGGTGACATATAATTCCTCCATAGTCTTGTCATTTAAGTATTTAAACTTTAAAATATCACTCCATATACCGCCATTGTTCAGCCCTCTCCAAATGGATTTCATAATCAAAGCCCATCCAAAAATGTGTAAGTCTTTCAGCCCCCATCCACCATTGTCTAAAGGCCTCATGATCAATTCCCATCTTGCTAAATGTATTTTTCTTTTCTCCCTTCCCCCACTCCACAGAAAATTAAGAATGTTGCTCCTTATGCCCTTTAGGATGTTCGATGGGATCACATAAATATGTGCCCAATAAACCATAATTTGTTGAATCACAGCCTGTGCCAATATACGTCGTCCTCCTTTGGATATCCATTTCGATGTCCATCCCCCAATCCTTCTTTCTGCTTTCTCAATCAGCCATTTCCAGTCCTTTATTCCATACTTATTAGGTTTCATATAAAATCCCAAATATTTGAAGCCCATGTCTAATGGAGCAAACCTAAAATTGAACAGGGAACCAATCCAGTCCACTAGCTCCATATCTCCGTTACCATAGTATATGCAAGATTTTCCATGATTGGCCATCATTCTAGACGCTCTGCAGAATTTAGTGAAGATCCCATAAAAAGCCTCCCACACCTCCTTCACGAGTAAGCAAAAAAAAAGAATATCATCCACAAATAGATTATGAGTAATCTCTTTGTGAAATGTAATTCCAATCCCCCTAATAGTACCTCTGCTGGCTGCCCTGTTTAATTTGGTGCTCATAGAATCCATTATTAGAATGAACAAAAGTGGGGAAAGGGCACATCCTTGACGTAATCCCCTTTTGGGTTTAAAAAAACGAGTGGCCACACCATTTATGATAACAGCCATGGACGTATTACTAACGCAACCCATGATCCAATTGACCAAAACCCTTTCCAGTCCAATCTTGTATAAAATAAGTCTCAACAAACCCCAATCGACCTTGTCATAGGCCTTACTTAGGTCTATTTTCATAACTAGTGCCTTCAAATGTTGAGAATGAATGGAGTGAATAATTTCCTGAGTAGATGCTACCGCGTCATGGATACTTCTTTCCCATAGAAAACCTGTCTGTTCCTGAGTGATAAATCTTGATAACACTTTTTTCATTCTCTCAGCAATAATCTTCGAGATAATCTTATACAGTGAATTACAAAGAGATATTGGTCGATAGCTATCAAAAGTCTCATTTTCTTTTTCTTTTGGGATCAAAACAATGAATGTAGAGTTTAAAGCCCCACTAATTTTACCAGTATTCATAGCTTCATCAACCATAACCCGGATATGATCTATGAAAAAGTCCTTAAAAAAATGAAGAAGTCCGGGGTCCAGCCATCCGGCCCTGGACTTTTATCCACTGCAAAGGATTTTAAAACAACAAGAACTTCTTCATTACTGATTGCCTGTTTGAGCTCCTTATTATCTTCTGCTCCAAACATCACTGGCAAATCTTCAATTGCCCATAATTGCTCTACATGCGCCGAGTCATCAAGACTGTTATATAAATTGCAGAAATAATTAACAGCTTCCCTATGAATCTCCTTCGCCGAAGTATATGTGGTCTCATTAGCCTTAATTCTCCATATAGAATTTCGATTTTTCCTCCCTGTAGCACAGGCATGGAAAAAACGAGTGTTTTTATCTCCCTCTCGAAGCCATATCGCACGGCTTTTCAATCTCCAAATCTGTTCCTCAGTCCTAAGTATGTTGCGTCTTTCCTCCTCTACGCTCTTCAATCTTTTCCATATGTCTTCACTTGATGCAGGGCCTTCCAGTTCTTTGAACAGAACTGCTGTTTCTTTTTCCAGTGCCTTTAAATCTTTCTTCATATTATCCTTTTTAACACGCTCCCAGTCTTTAACTTTACCTTTTAATGTCTTGAGCGTATCCGTCAAATAGTCCATGGCTGTTTTGGAACCTCGGCCTAGCAGGTGATTCAGGAACTGCTCAACCATGGAGATGAAAGCAGGGTCCTGCAACCATGTGCAGTTAAATTTAAAAGGTGGACCTCCCAGAGTCTTTTCAAAGCGCCATTTTAAAGCTATGGGTCTGTGATCCGAAATACAAATATCTCCAATATCAGCCTCCCACTCCCCCATACATGCCAGAAGATTAGTTTACACCACAAACCGATCGATTCTTTTTCATATCGCAGCATCACCCTTTCTTCCGTTGAACCAAGATGGACCCCCATCCTTCATCGAAATATCTTCCAAAGAATGTTCTGCGAAAACCTTTATAATAGTGCCTGCCAGCCCCTCCTTTCTGCTTCTGGTTCCCCAAATTTCAGCCTCATGCAGGGATAGATTAAAATCCCCAGCAATAATGAGATTATCCAACATCAAAATTCCACTATTTGCCATCCTGCGCCATAAAAACAACTTCTCCATGTAGGGTGCATAAATGTTGATCAAGTGAATCCTCTGTTTAAATCCTCTGATGAAACCTGTCAGTAAAATCCCTCCAAAGAAACCATATGCCTTCATATCCACCTTAACCGGATCCCACATGACTAATTCTCCCCCAGATCTTCCAAAAGCATCCCTTGCCGCCAAATGCCACTCAGGAAACATGGCGCTGAAACAGGAAATAGCTTTTTCTGCACACTGCATGGTTTCTTGAATAAAAATAATGGAGGGCGCCTTATTTCTAAGAAAATGACGTATTGACAGAAGTTTTCTCATCCCCCCAAGTCCCCTAATATTCATAGATAGCAGGAAATTCATGGAAAAACCTTCGAAGGGCTTAATGCTCTAAGAACCCTATTCAGTGCTAAGTTAACCGGAATGTCTCTAAATTTCTCATTATCCTGAATCCCTATTCCACCCGCCTGTGATAATGATTTATTTTTTATCTTTGGTCTCCCCTTCCCACGACGTAAAGTAACATTAGCAGTGGATGTCAGACATTTAAAAACAGGAGAAGAAGCCATACCTCCCTTTACCACGGGAATACTAACCAGTTCAGCGTCTTGGTCTAACAGTAGTAGATCCAAGTCATTACCGACGGAATTCTTAGAAGAAGATGGTTCAGCATCGGAAGCAGGTAAACTAATTTCCGAGCAGCCCTGAACAATAGCCTCTGTCATCCCTTCGAGCTCAGCATCCATTGAATCCCTATCCCAATGTGTCCTCGATCCTTCAGGGAGAACCGCAGGAATATTTAGTTCTGTCATTAAGTCGTTCTCAACAGTTTCCTTCAAAGATGCATTATGTACTGAAGTTAGAACTGATAAATGCGGAATAAGAAGGCTTGGTTTCACCGCCACCGGTTCTTTCCCCTGCCCATCTTTCATAGACTCCTCCCCCTTGAAGCAGTTTCCCTCCCCTGTCAACACTTCATTACCTCGTTCTCTGTCCATTTGGCCCCTTCCCTTCTTCTTTCCATAATTTTTAGTAGGATATAATGTAGATCGAGTAGAAATCTTACCTGACACAGGAGACTTCGTTGTAGAGGATAGATATTGCATCTTTGTTCGAACCTTTGACTGCAATTGATCCCTAGGCCCGAGAGAGTCCCCACCCTTCTCCTGCCAGCCATCACAATACCTCATCAGGTGTCCTGGAAATGACAATGGAAACACCTGAAAGGAATGTTCCAATAGTCGATGTCCTGTCGATAAACAGTCCCATGCCACTCCAGATCGATGTCCTCTGGGAGACCCCCCGCATAGGAAACCTCAACCAATAACCGGGCCATTCGCTTATCGTAAATGCCCTTACACTTTGGGTTGACAAAGCGGCAGGTCCCTATGCTATCCCCTATCCTCTTCAACACCGCCTGCGTCCAAAACTGGATTGGCAATCCCGAAAGTTTCACCCACAGAAGATGGTTCCGAGGCGCATTATTTATAGGGTGGAAATCTGTCGTCCAACGGTGCAGAGGCAGAAAAGATCTTCCATTTACCCAGGATCTCTTCAAAATTTCCTAAACATCCTCTTCCTTCAAAAAATGGTAACAAAACCATCCGTGAGGAAGTTTACTCGTCCTAGGCTCGTATCCGATAGCTTTCACCCACACTTCCATCAGCCAGAGGTGTAAATCCACCTTGCAATAACTGGGAAACATCCATTTACCAACGAGTGCTCTAGATAGTAAACTATCCGCCCTGTCCTATAGAACATCTGTTCCAAAGCTTAATAGTCTTCTCTGTCCCGATGGTTTGAAAGCCTTTAGCACTCTTTTGTGAGGCGATTCCTTCTTGGTTCCATTACCCTTCTGCTTCACGCTCTCTTTCCCGTTCGTTGCTACTGCTGTTTCATTTTCCCCGAAGGCTAATCGAGTCCCGCCAGGAGAAAGGCAACTTACAGCATAGTGGTCCTTTTCAGCCTTCTCCAAGGCAAGGAAAAATTCCTCATCGTATAGCTCATCCTCGGGATCTTCACAATGGACACCTTGCTTCATCCTGTCCCTTTCTCGTTCAAAATTTAAAACTCAGTTAAAAATAGTAAGGTAAAACAGTCAGGTAAAAATGCCCATATCCACCTCTTTACTATAGTAACTGCTAATCAAAAGAAATCAAGGAGAATCATCCTTTGATCCGCTTCAGCCACCACCTTTCAACATCAGCCATCTTCGTACCCACCCACTCTCCTTAGTCGGAAATTTATTTGAAAAACTCTCCCATGAAAACTCCGGTTATAATCCTGCCTGAAAAACCAGTGGATGATTCTGTAGAAGAAAACATATACTATTTCCAAGATCAGACTACAGCTACACCAACATAAGCTTATACCTAATTTCCATCCTCTTTCCCTCAACTAAAAATTCCACCTGCTGACTGCTGAAAGGTCAGTAGAAAAATATCAATGGTTTATGTCCGGCAGGAACCCTCAGTCTAGAAGTTCTGCTACTGGATGTTGATTTTTGAATGAAAATTCAGCATAGAACAACTAGTCTCCCATCATGTTATAAGGCTAGAACAAAAGAAACATAATGGCATTAAATGGCTATCATGGTGGTGAAAATGGAAGGGGTTTGCATAGCTTTTGCACCCTTGTTTGAGACATGTGCACTTCTATGCAATCCAAGATAAATCACAGATGATCTGTTAATGTCCTCTGTAAATGGTGCTACTGCTACGCTAATCTTCTAAGCATATCTTTCTCTGATAAAAATCTAGGACTGTACACAAATTCATACTGCATCACCAAGTAAAATAACTAAAAACTAAAGGTTTGAAATTTTTTTCAAAGACATGAGCAACCTGAGCTCCATATGCTTTTCATAGCCTCATCACTTCTATGCATGCAACGATGTCAAAATGCTTCTCCAAGAACCAGCCGAAATCCTTTCCATACCATTAGCACTGTGCTCCACCAGACCTACTAATTTCTCTGTTTTTCTTGGACCAAGAGAGACCGAGGAGATTTGAAGATTTTAAAGAAATGGCAATAAACTCGTTTTCCGGCCCTATGCGCCGCACAACAAACCCAGTGCGCCGCGTCCTTCCAATGCGCCACACAGGAACAGATTTACACGGTGAGAGTCGACCCAATACGTCACGCTCGCCCGATGCATCGCGACACTCACCCCATGCGTCGCGCCTTCACTAAGAAGATACCCATAGAGAATAAACCAAATAAATCTCCCACTGGTCTTCAGCTCTGTTCAAAGAATTCGTTGAGCTTTAAAATAGTAACGTTCCATAGCTGCAGTGCTCACTCTACCCTTTCTCATATCGAATCAATACCTACTGGTGGGCTCAAATCTGTCTCATTTATATTGGTTGATTTTAAAATGATAAGATATAAGAAATCATTTCCAAACTAATCAATTCCTATTTTAACATATTTGAGATATAATCTCAACAATATGTTAAGATAATGTTTCGATCTTAACCCAAATTCATTCTCCCATATCTCCAAAGTCTTCAGCTACTTATAACATATTGTGTTTCCAGGCCCTATGCATTTTTCAAAGGCTAGTAAACAAAGACTGAGAATAAGAAGTAGCACCGTAATCTTATCCACATACATTAGGAAATTCTGAAAGGTTGTATGGAACACGTTAAAATTAGATTTATACCAAACACTGAAAATGCAATAAATTAGATTATACCAAACGCAACATTGTGGGGGAAGGAAGCACAATGAAAGTTTCAAGTTTCCTTCGCCCAATGAACATCGGTACTCAAACCTTTTCATGAGATAGAAATAAATTTTACTAAAGATTAACCACCTTTTTCTGACTCGACTATGGAAATTTGGGAAGGTTTGATGCGGCAAAATCATAGTCTACTTGCATGGATTTTTATTCAGTACATTTTGAAAAGAACAAAATGTATTAGAAGGTATTGATCACCTTGTAATTACTATCACAATTCTGGTTATTGTAATGTTTATGCACCTCCGTAACTAATGAAAACTCCATAAACGTATTCTCAAATAGACCACACCACAGATACGGTGATTTTATGAACATAAAATCGTATACAACATTTCATTGAAAGGTTCCATTTAAAAGGAGAAATTGTACAAGTTATTGTACACATAATTGTCAACTACATGCATTCAACTAGCCACCTCATATTGAATAATGAAAGATATATTAATACAATGGAGCTAGAAAATTTGGAGGGCTATTGTAAAAGCCACCTTGGAGGCTGAAATGTTGTTGACGGTGGTGAAACATGTATTTGGATGAGAAATGAATTAACTTGATGTCATGTGAATTACGTGGTCGATGACATGATTCTTTGTATGGGAAATTAACACTCCACAAACACCAAGGATTTCAGCAGTATGGAAAACATATTACACAATATTTCAGCATTATGGAAAACATGTACAGAGTATAGTTAATTCTATATCAATAAATATTAAATAGTGATAGAGATTTGTGCGAACAATATTATACATGGAGTTATTTGTCTACTAATGGGTTAGTGTATGCCATCATATTATACATGGAGTTATTTGTCTATTAATGGGTTAGTGTATGCCATCTGTCTAAGGTTAAATTTAACGATTAGCCTAACCTACACTATCCTGCACATTAATGAAAAGAAAGCTTAGTTACTTATAGATTTGATGCACATGGCACTTATTTATACAAATCAGTGATTAACCTAATGAATTTTGTCTTTGCAATAATTTTTTTTGTTATTTTTTTTTGGATTTTAGTCGACCTTTCTAATTAGGAATGTGCGTCCAGAGTTAATATATATAAGAAATAGGCATGCTTTTGTAATGTCTTTGTTTTATGCCGGAGATTCTAACTTTTTTATTTATACCATTTTCCTAATGCATGAGAAACGACAACAAATAAGATTTCCGTTTAGGTATGAACTGGCAAGAGAAAGCTCGCTTGTCTCTCACAATAATAATAATAATTCTGTTAGATCTAAGACTTTTGTGATCTATAATGTAGATAAATGTCTTTAGATTTGGTTGACATTTTGATCTATCTAAATCCAAAAAACATTTATCAACAATAATTTTATGGTTGAGAAGGATCTTATTGAAAGCTTACCATAGACTGTCCTTAATTTGATTAGAACCGCATTCATTCCAATCGCAAGCAGAACTATCACAGGGTACAAATGAACAACCAACCTTGTATCCGTCATTGAATCCACCAGTGTTAACCAAAAATACCATTGGACGCAAAGATGCCAGATGAACAACAAGTATCGGTCATGACCATTAACAACCTGAAATTGTGGAGCAATTGCGAAGGACCAAAGTCTATGCGTGAAATATTGTTATGGTGGGAAGAGCACAAAAATCATCAATGCCTGTTGTGTTCATCAGAGGGAATCTCACTAGCGGTATAGAGTAGGTCATAACCATGCACATCAAAGGTGATTTGGTTCTCAAATTGAAAGAAATTTGAAGCTAAAGCTCTATGGCTTTGATGATTTGTTGGGGTAAGCTTTAATTAAAGATCATTACTTTAGCGGCTGCAATGTTTCTGGAGCAACTTTACCTAGGTTGAAGTTTGATACCGGTTGAGTCTTGTTTGAATACTAACTGTTGGACAAAGTCATGGTGCAGCTCCACCATAATATCTTTAATAAAAATTAATATTATTCGTATCACTTTCTCATGATAATTTGGGTAGAACAAAGAAATGGATTTCGATCTCTTCTTGTTGGTAAGGTCGAAGGCATTTTCATGAGACATTGGGTTCAAATATTTATTGTTACCCACCTGAAATGTTGATACATTGTGCAGAGGATAGAGGTGTGGAGAAAGAAAGTTTCTTTTCCATCTTCACACTTTGCACAATGGATAAAATGGATAAATATTATGGAGATTTGTTTAATTCAAAATCTTTTCATTTTTTGCTTTCTCACTTTGCACTTCGCACAGCATATCAATGTTATGGAGATTTGTTTAGTTGTCCCCTCACCCTTCCCACTGAATTTCGCACCATATATCAATGTTATGAAAATTTGTTTAGTTGTTCCCCTCACCCTTCACTTTAAGTAAACAACCCGCTAAAATCCTGTCATTTCTGGCATCATTCCACAATGCAATAGCAGTGTCGGACATAATAGTATAATGTGAGTGTTATAACACTCATCGACTAAATAAATACTTACAAGACTAAATAGAAAATTAATACTTGCCAGATAAGAACAATTGAAAGAAAATCAAAATTAAACGGAGCAAAAAGTGCCAGCAAAAAGTGCCAAAGTGAAATGAAAACATTTAAGCAGAAACCCACCATATTTTAAACCTTCTTAAACTACACCCATAGCCGGTGCGTTGTGCTGTGGGAAGAAACATCAGAATCCTAACCACCAACCTAGTGGTGGAAAATACTGAGTAATATGTTGCATGAACCTATGCTCGATTTGGTAGGGAGGTGCATGAATTATTCATTCTGCAGGCCGCGGATCTTTGTGATGAGCGCATAAGATGTGGACATGAAAACTATTTGCATCACTGCATGATTACCTGATTATTTAATTACCAGAGTTCAATACATAAAATATGGTTGTCGTATTTACCTTCAAAACAGATTACAATGTAGAAATTTTAATTTTATCAAATTAATTTTAGATAGGTTTATCAAATTTTATTACCAGATTTCTAAAAACAAAATATCGTTTACATATTACATTTTTAACATATTTCAGCGTAGAAATTTTAATTTTATCAAATTACTCTTTTAATTTTAATATCGACTAATGCAACACATTAATAAATATACCATAATTCAATGCATAAAGCCCTCTTTTCTCTTATAAATCAACATCATTGTTTGGTTCGAATAATGTATATATGCGAATATATAGCTTTTGATAACTCTGTCATTCCATGTGTGTTTGCTAATAATATATAAATAGCCATAAATCAATCCCCGAGTTCAAAGAGAAACCTCAATCATAATTTGCACGGATTGTAGCGGGTAAACCCGAGTCCCAAGAAAATATGTTCAACAATTCGTTTAAAAGAGAATGCTAAGAAATACGGTAAATTTTAAAGATATATATATTTTTAAATTACTTATTATTAGGTTTTTTCAATTTTCATAAATTTCATATCAATACAATAAAACTTATTAGTTACTATTATTATTATTTTTTTATATATTATTTTAATATTTTTAGGAAAAATATATTTTTATTATAAATTATAGTATTTTTAAAAGTTTTATTTCTATTTAAAAAATAATTTTAATTCATTTTATATTTAATTAATATATATTTAAATGTTTAATTAATATTTGTGTTTCCAAATTTTTATTATTAAAATTAAATAACTTCAAAATATATATTTGTTTTATATATTTTTTCTTATAAATTATAATATTTCAACTCTATAAAATATATATTAAAATAATAACAATCTATTTTAAAATAATAAACTCAACAATAATAATAAATTTTTAAATTCTATAATAGTAGTAATAATTTAATTTTAAGGTTTAACATGGTTAAAATAACTTTTACGAGTTTTTCATTTTTTGTTTATATATATATAAAATAAAGTATCATGTGCCCACAAATTTGATATTTAAATCCTTCTTATTTACTTATGTCTTCCCAGGGAACATAAATAAGCACCTACCGGTTATAGTAGTAGCAATATGAATCATGTTAAAAAAGTCTTACCCCTCTCATTATAGCTAAAGAAAAGTCAATTCATAAAGTACATAAAATTCGATGTAATTGGTCTCCACACCATTAAAAAAAATCATAGATACCAAAACATCTATCACATATATAAAAAAAATAGTTAAAAAAAAATTCCACCGAATCAATCTCTGTACCATCAAAAAATTCAAAGACCTAAAGACCCTCGGTGTAGGGAGGGGAAAATTTTTATTTCTATAGACCATTAGCTTTGTTTGTTATTAAGCTTCATCAAGATGTGGTTGAATGAAATATGAAATCCAATCGAAAGAAAGTAAATATTTCAATCAAAAGAAAGGAATGATTCCTAAAGGTCCTAGGGGAGAGACACATGTATTGCACCCAAATTTTCTTAAGAGCCCAATGGATGACCAACTTAGGATCCTTCATCACCTAAATTTTACTCACACCTGTATGTAAGGTAATCTCAATAAGAGTTTTTAGGCTATAATTTCATCTCTATTTGGTAATGCCTCTTCAGGGATATTTAAAATTAAAATAATGCTTATAAGGTTAAAAAGGACAGCTCCACCCTCACAAATAGAAGATGAAAGACATCAAAATTAAGAGCAAGCATAATCAAAGATTTACATATTTTTTTTCTTGACATCAATTCAAAATTCTTTAAAGGAAGATAACTAGCAATTACACCACATGTTGCAAAGGAAAGGTCGTAAGGCAATATCATAGGAAACGATAACATAAAATAAAGAAGTAAATGTTTTATGTAATTTTGTATGTTTATTGACATTTATTTCTGATCATATGTTATGTTTAAGGGAGAATCCAACCTGGTCGATATTCTAGAATATGTTCAAAATGAAGGCAGTGCATAACACCTTAACTCCAAAGGATTTATGAAAATTATCTTTATTAAAATTCAAGAACTACACCATTCCCAACTGTTATAAGTAAATGATTTAAATCAAAAATTTCATAGAAAAATAATATCATATCAACTTTAATTCACAATGCAATTGATAATAGTTTTCTTTAGAAGAGATTCAAGATAATGTATGTTCTTTTTGAGTAAATTTTTATGTTAATTCAAGCATGTTGTCACAATTCCGTTTTTGTGATCAAGAGTATAGAATTTTTAGGGTGGTGTTCTATGTGCACTAAAATACATATGAGATCCAACACTATGTGTGGGGTTTCATTTTAAATATCTATTTGTACAAATTAAGGAAGATTTCAAAGGTTTTATACAATAGGCATAAGACTATGTTGTTGCAATTTCCATCGCTTATGTCTCTCTTGAAAAAAATATAGAAAATAAGAAGGACCAAGAATAACTCCTTCTAGAAACCAATACCTAAAAGTAGGAGCTTTTTTATGTCATTTGCAACTTCAATAAGCTTATGGAAAACACCTTCAGCTTAGAGAGCACATACCACCTTAGGAAATGATCCTAAACAAATAGAAATGAGACTTTCCTCAACTGCAAAAAGAAAACAAGCATCTATAAAAAATCAATGGCTTAAAATGGCTCAAATATTTAAACATCCTTTAAGCTCCCGCCATGATAAAATTTGTAAGAACAGTTCTAGAAGAGTTGACATTGCATGCAAAGAAAATGATAGTTTAATAGTTGGGGATGTTCAAACTGCAGGTAATGCAGATGCACCAATGTTAATAGTAGGCGGAGACTTGAAAGTGGAGGCAAAGGCTCTAGAAAAACAAGTTTGTTGTTGCTTGGTGAGCAACAAAAATAGGTAACCCAAGTCACTGCTGCATCTGAGAGACCCGTAGTTCTTATGATCATGTCTGGGGGTCCTTTTGATATAACATTTGCAAAGGATGATAGAAAAAATTTAGGTATTATTTGGGTGGTCTATCCAATAGAAGTTGGTGGAGTTGCCATTGCAGATGTGATATTTGGAGCATACAATCCAGGTAATGTTTAAAATTAAATCACCAGTTTTGGGTACCTTATCAAATAGGTCATCTTAATTTTTGAGCCCCAAGGGTTAGCTCATGTGGTCTAGAGTCAGATCTGAAGTTATTTGATATTATTGCTAGTTATTGCTACTCACAGGTTTGACTCTTTTGCATTCCCTTGGGGAAAGGAATTGGAATGAGAGCCAATGGTTATCCCAACTTACCATCCAAAAAATGTGGGAAAGTACTCTGTTTCTTGAGCTTTCATGACTTGAAATCAAGGCCAATGATTTATTTCGTGGGATAGTACTATGTTTCCTTTATTGAGCTTTCACGCCCTAGAATGAGGGCTGATGGTTTACCTAGTTTACCATTTAGGAAATGGGAAAAATACTATGTTTATTGAGATTTAATTCCAATTAAAAAGGTCATTTTAGTTTTTGAAATACACACACATAAATTTTTTCTGCAACTTTTGGGACCACCACTGCTAGATTTCACTCCAAATCTAGTTCTTTGTTCAATGCCCATATTAATGCATGGAAATTGAGGCTCATGTCTCTTTCTGCTATAGGTGGAAAATTTCCTGTGACTTGGTACCCAGAAGATTTTATTTTCATTGTCCCCATGAACAACATGAACATGAGGCCTAATAATTCCATAGGTTACCTTGTCCATACTTACAGATTCTACACCGGAAAGGTTGTTTACTCATTCAAATATGGAATGAACTATACAAAATTCAGCCATGATTCAGTCAAAGTGCCTGAAATGATCTATCTTCCTATAGTGGATGCATGTTCTCAGATGAAATAAAATTCTTGTGAGGCTCTGAGTGACCTACCATCCTCATTCCAAACATTTAACACCATATATTTCTTTTTGGTTCATGACTTTGTCTTCTATCTTCAATAATTGAAACTAAAATGACCGTGCCAAGTACATGAACAATATTTGCAATGAATCCTCAAGCCCCTCACCACAAAATCCATTCCAAAAAAAATTGCATTCAATGCCAAGACATTTTCATTTTAGTTAACATGTGCATGTACCTTTGGGGATTCTAGTATCATTAATAACATAGTTTTCACCCATGCGTGCCATTGCAGATGGGATCTCTTCCCATAATGCTATCTTGGGTCTTGATTCCATAAACCTTTGGTCCACATCACTTCTCAATTTGATCAATGCATAAACTTCAAACTTAGGACACCTCCTAGAATGTAGGTCAAGTTTTCCTCTTTCAACCTTATTCTCATCCTTGTGAGCTATATGAGGTGATGGTTTTGCTATGATCCCACAATCCAAATTAAAATTTTGGCTTTTTAGTTTCTCAAAAAATTCAATAATGGCCTTTTCCCAGCTTGATTTAAGAGCATGCTTGTATGCAGGTAGCTTATTTTCCCTATTCAATATAGCCATTTCCTATCATTCCAAGTTTCTTCTCTTATAAATATGTCCTAATCTCTTTTATATATTTCTTCACAAAATTTATTTTGTGAATTCTCCAAGCATTCTATCCAACATTTTATCATGTTATCTAGAAAATCCTTAATAGTTTTCAGGCTTTATTTCCTTTTTCTCCTTTCCCTGTTAATTTGTAGCTCTAATTTTTATTTTAGAAAAATATCAGAAGATTTTTTTTGTCTTCTGTTGTCAATTGTCTCTTTTGATCTTGGTAAAGTTGTTTCCTCTTGTGATTGATTGATGTTGTGCATCAATGTAAAATTGGATTTTCTCACATCACCTTCATTGCCAATATTTGTATCACTACAAGCTCCACTATTGGCACAATTTTTAATACCACCATTATTCACATAAACTACAACATAAAGGGCTTCAATCTTGCTGCAGAACCTATAGCTCTTTTCGCCCTTTCCATTCATTCTACCATCCCTGGTTTTCTTGTATTATTTATACACATTCTCAATTTTTCCTTGCACTTTTTTTCCCTTGTGTGGAACCCTATCTTTGCAAGTTTACTACACATAAATTAAAATAATAGAGTGAGGATGTGATTCTAATGCATGATACACTACTAATGACATTCCATGAATATAAAACTCCAGATTTGATGAATATATGACTATAAAATGAAAATGTTGGACATAATATTATTGAGCACACAAAAATGTAATATAGATGTCAACTGTCATGGATAAGAGTACCTACACAATTCATATTAATCCTAAATTCCTAGAAGGATGCGAACATAAAGCTGTAAACTTAAATATTAAAAATTACATGTATGGCCATTTTGTCTCTGTGTTACTCGTGGTATGACTAGTCTTCATTAGTGTTACAGAAAAAACAAAGAGTTGAAAATTGATTTCTCTAGGCTGCAAAGAACTTGGCTTCTATGGGTCTCCAATGAAAATGTGAAATGCAGTAAAATAATTCTAATTGGGTTACCAGAAAAATGTTGGCCAACACACAAAAACAAAATATATGGCCATATTAGACTTGGTTACTGGATTGGCCAAGACAAGATCTGTAACATCCCCCGATAACATCGCAGGAAAATGCATGGAGTTAGGAAATTTTTTCATCATTTACCAATGTGTAACTTTTTATATTACTTTCTATATTCCCTCAATGAACATTAGAATAACTATCATCATTACCTAGAGAAATATGTGTTAAGCATAGTGAGTTACACAACCATTAACTGCCATTGTTGTAGCATATTAACTTAAATTTTCTGTTATAACTCAATTATTAAATCACATACTTAATAATATAAAAAAAACACATCATGAAAGAAATTAACATCATAAAAATGTCACAATGAACAATCATATCATTAGACATCGATATACCCTGAAACCACGTCGGGTGAAAACCAACAAACATTTAATTTTATTATTAAATTCTCGTGAGGGTGTTCACCCCTCACTCAATAGTTATAAGGGAGTCCATCCCTTGAACACTGTCATAGAATATTACATAGAAAAATAATCCTAAATGTAAAATAACTAGCTATAAGCTATTAAATTCATCATGATATCATTTAACCACGAATCCTTAATCTCTATGTCTTTGTGGTCAAATTGTTTCCATTAGTGGATAATCATGCAGTTGGAACTCCTCAACTTGCATGGACTAACGAATCTTTATCTGCCACAATGTTAAACATGAACTATCCTTTGCACAAGTCACCATCCTTTCCTGCCATTTTTGTCGTCAACACACTTGATATCATTATTATTTAAAATATTAATATACTAATAATCAATCTTTATTTGCGACACTTCAAAAATATTTGTATGCATGCATAAAACATTAACAAAATGTCATGAAATTCCTTATTTAACATCATTGCACATGCATTAGTAACAAACAAATTACCATCAAGTGTCATCTTTATAACAAAACAATAACAAAATCTTGCATGCACATTCATATTTTTTTCCAAAGGAACTCTAACAGACTAGATATTATTGTTGTGCATACAAATGCATAACAAAATTTCAAGAGAACTAGCCCAATACACAATTTTATTTGTTCCTACTATTATGTTTCCTTTTCCAAAGAGATTAACACAATATATTCTATACTTATGCATGTTATTTTCAAAAAACATATTTTCCATTAGAGAGTTATTCACAATGGCTATTATGCATAAAAATGCAAGCTCTATTGCAAAAAAAGTTAACATAATAGTTATAATTTCATGCATGAAACTACTTGTCCTCTCCAATAGAAAATAATATGATAGCTTGTTCTTCTTGCATGGGAAACATATATTTATTTCCAGAGGAAACTAAATAAATCTTGCATGGAAAAATAAACACAGTTATTTTCCAATGGATCAAACAAATAGCATTTATTCTTTCACACATAGAAACATTTTCCTATTAGCAAAATATTTAGCCCCATATCTATACATAATATTCTCCCCAAAAAAACTAATACAATATCTAATCCCTTTAGGTGTGAAAATGCATATTATTTTTCCTAAAATAAGGCTAACACAATCAGTATTATTCAATTGCACCTTCCTTTACTCCAGAAATGTAATACAAAAACTATACTTTTCCATGCATGCAAGTGTATTTGTTTCTCTAAGGAATCTTCTGAAGGAATCTTAACACAATAAAGCATGCAATTACCAATTTTCCTCTCCAAGAATCTAATTCAATAATGGATACAAGGACATGATTTTCTCTTATCTTCTTTTTGAAGATTTATAACACAACAAATAATTCTTTGCATACATATATATATATATTTATTTTACCAAGAATTTAACACCCTAATTATTCTTTTTCAAAAAGTTAGCTCACTAACTAACTATTATGCATGCAATACAAAATATTTTCCTATCATTTAAAACATGAGACAAATTTGTAATATTTCCTCAAGAAATAACATGAATAACAAATCCTTCTTAAATAACACAACCAATTGAATTTTATGAAAAGGTTTTATGTGAACTCTTTGTCAAAATTGTTACTTATCTCTTTCTGCATGACTCAAGCTTCCCATGCATGTAAAATCACATATTCATTTCTAGTAGATCCAATATACTAGATATTATTCCTATGCACATAAGCATATATTCTCTTTAAGAGTCCAATATTTCTCTTTAAAACTTTAATGCATATGCATCATGCGAACATCCTAGGTAAACTATTAAATGAAATAACTTAATTCCTTTTCAAGAATTATCAACATATTTGTTCTATTTTTTATGTATGCGAATAACTTATTTTTTCTCAAGAAATATCAACATAATTGTTCTATTTTTGTGCACACAAATAATTTATTTTTTTAAAGAAATATCAAACTTAATAGTTATTGGTTTGTGCATGCAATTAATTTATTTCATTTCAATAACATTAGCACAATATTTATCTCTATATGTACATAATAACTATTCTTATCACGTTGACAAATTAAATGACAACACTCTGTTTTTCCTATTTACTTTGGGCGTGGTTTACAAATAGATGGAAACAGATTTTTGAAAACCAAAAGCAGATTTTGTTGGCAGCGTGTCCATTAAATAAAAACGCTCTCAATTTTTATACAAATGTCATGGTTGGGAAGATTCGAATGAATATTTGAAGCCCATTTTTATAGATTTAAATATTAAATAATTTTCTGTTTTAGTCATCAACTTTGGACACAATTTTTGAGAATTTGAAAACTAATTTTTCAAATTTGAAAGAGGCTTTTAGCTAGAACGGGCTCATTTAAAAAAACCCCTTTCAGGTTTTACACATCTATCACGGGTTGGGATATACAAAGACATATTTAGACCCTATTTTCCAATAACTCATGCGGTTCACACAATTATTTAGCCACGAAAATCTTTGAAGAATTCAATGCACAAGAAACTTTTGAAGAATTCAATGAAAAGAACACTTATTCCTCTATGTATGGAACTCCATGGAGGTTTTTATAATAAAATAACCTCGAATCTTTATCATATGAAAATTTTCAATCAAATAAAATATATTCTTATTTCTTCTTGCACCATATGCAAACAAAATAATTTTCAAAGAGCATAGTTGCTTATCTTTTAATGCACGCTAGGAATCCCTCCTTCCTCTCTCTTAGATCCATTATACATATATTATTTCATTAGTTCTCATATTTTCATATAGGATTACAATATGTAGAATTAAGAAAATGCAATAGTTTTTCTAAATCCTAAAATCATTCCATAAATAATCCATAAATCACTTCATAAATCAAAATTTTCCTAAATCCTAAAATCACCTCATAAATCACATTTTTCCAAATTCTACAATCACTCAATAAATCATCCATAAATTTCTCATGCTTTTATTTTGAAGGTAGATTTACTTTTTTTCTTGTGAACAAAATATCACTTATCCATATCTTTTCTAAAAATATTACTCATTATTTCTAAAACTGTAAAATATACTAACTTGGAAATATAATTTATTTAGATAGAAGAATATAGATTCTTATAAATAAAAGAAATAAGTATTAATTCTTGTAATATTCTTATAATTAATAATTACAAGAATATTCTTCATGTAATATCAATATAAGAATTAATCATATTTAATTATTCAACAAACCTCATTTTACGAGAGTTTTTACAGTAGCTTATGCCAGGGATATTACATACTCCGCTCCCTTAAAGAGAACACCATCCTAAATGTTCTTCTCTTATTGGAACAATAACTTTTACTCATAATATAATAATCTAATTAACAAAAAAATGAATTATTTTCCTTCAGAATGAAGGATTTTAATGTTTAATAAGTAGAATCAATAATGTTTATCAAATGAATTAATTTTCATTATCGATTATTTATGCAATGTCAAATAACACTTTAATCATAATACTTCCACTAGTACTCAGAGAGCACTATCCATCTAATCATTAAAATGATAAAA
Source organism: Pinus albicaulis (assembly GCA_034641835.2). Taxonomy (NCBI): domain Eukaryota; kingdom Viridiplantae; phylum Streptophyta; class Pinopsida; order Pinales; family Pinaceae; genus Pinus; species Pinus albicaulis. The sequence continues at coordinate 606,755,765 of CM076583.1, forward strand.
AAAACTATATAAAGCGGATGCTATCTTTTATTTATGTGTTACACCAATATTTCTTTGCTTCTGGTATTGTTTGAAAATTGTTGTCTTTCTCTCCCACAGTAATTTCAATCAAATTCAAACTCATGGAATTTATCTCCAACCATTTTCCTCTGGTCTCACCATTTCCATCATAGGTCAAATCATAAGTACATACATTAACAATTTATCTCCTTTATGAATGCATATGGATAATTCATTTATGAGATGTTCATTTTCTCATACAAACCTACCAACACAACCTATTTCATCAAAATTGCCGCTTAGATAAATTGATAGATCATGCATACAAAAATATAACACATATAACAACTTAGAGACATGCAACTTACAGTCTATTCTAAATTCCAACATCTTTAGATGATTTAAAAATCAATAGTAAAATATAGAAAAAATTTCATCGAACCGTAGTTAATGTCTAAGAATTATTCAAGAACCAATCATATTATACCCAACCATGAACTATCTCCAATAGTTCCCCACCAAGCTAAGATCTACTTGCCACTAGAATCAACAACCTCATTGGTTCCTTGGTGGTTTCTTCCCAACATATTTTTTAGTAGCATTCTACTTTGAGGTCTGCCAACATTTTTCCTAAGAATTTTTGTTTTCGTTTTTTTGAAAAAGATTCTTTTCTTTTTCCTTAAAGCATACCTTTCTCTCCTACTGCGATTTATTTCACCCCACTTAGTATTTATCTCCAACTAAGTGATTAACATAATATTTCTCTCCCATTATGTTAATATTTTCCTCTTTATTATTTTCTCCTAGAGATTTTTAGGAGACTTTTAGGCAAGGTCCATCTTGGACTTAACCACCAATAGATTTTCATAAGTTGGCAAGAAGTCTTCTAAAACTATAGAGTTATTTCCTAAATATCCCAAAAAATGTATTCATTAACTCAATAATAAAATAAAGTATTACAACATCACATGAGTCTCATCATGACTTCCATAGCCATTCAATCCAATATTAATTCAATGTATGAAAGTAGTCAATGTCTAAAAATACATTGTAATTTACATATTGTCCATTTGCATATTATCATTAAAGAAAAGAAACATTTATCTACACCATGCATCTATACTTGACCCTCAACATGGGTCCCACAATTTTTCAAAATACATTGACATCAATTCATCAAATGTCATATAGGTGGTATGCATTCCAAATTTCCACATAACAACAATCATGCAACTTAGAAAAGAAGCATTAAAATATATTGCATACCATATCATTATACTTTATGTAAGGTTCTGCCTTACCAACCATCAATATTATAGAGAAATAACAGTCCCATTGAACACTAGGAAACAAAATGCGATTTTTTTTCTTTACAATTAACTTACAACCATGTAAGCGACAACCATTGGGGAATTTTGGGAAAAAATTTGCAATCATGAAATATAAAACCACTGTGGCATTTTCTCAAATATTTTGAAAGAATAAAATCTAAATCCATTGAGGAATTTTAACAAACAGTTTGCAAGCATGCAATCTACAACCATTGCAACATTTTAACCAACAATTTGCAAGCATGCGATCTACTGCCATTGAGGTATTTTAGAAAATAGTTAGCGGACATGAAATAAATTTCCATAAGAATGTTTAAAATATGAGAGAGACAATAAAACAAGAATTTACAAAACAACATGAATCATATTAATATCATCAATGTTAAAATTTTTGCAAAACAACACAATCCGCAATCCCTACAGGGCAATGGAAAATCGAAAAGATCGACCAGATTATAGAATCTGAGTTTGAAAAACATTTTTTTGAAATAAAAGTGGGGTTACATGGCCATATGGTACGAATACCCTATGATGTTGAGCTGAATCACATCCAAAACTTCTAGGGATGATTTTTTTTTTAAACAAAAAAACTTTGGATCTCATTTACCACGTTTGTCAAACACATAGGATGCAAAATTTCATCTACAACTCTAGATGAATAAATACAACCCAAAATTATTCTACCATGAGTTGTTCATTGAATTTAAGTTCACTATATGAATTCCACTTGACTCATTTCTCATTTTTAGCATCTAAAGAAGTTCTTTCAAATTTTTTTTTTTTTTTTTACATTCTATTGTTCTCTTTAGGGTCAACCCCAACTTCTATATTCTTTAGTTATCACATAAGCCATAAATGCATTCATTCTTTATAAGTAGTGCGTTGTAACTTTAGTCATGTTTTTATTTTATTTTATTTTATTTTTATGCACCATAATCATTACTGTATTAGTATGCATGCAAAGGTTGGTAATCAATCCTCACTAGAAATAGTGAGTGACCAAGATTGTTTATAGTTGAAACAAAGGTTTTATTGTATTTTATTTGCATCCATATTCAAATGTCATGAACACAAATTTTAAAGAAACATTATCACTTTCTAATCTTTAATGCAGTCATTAATCATGCATCATGCTCTCATGTTAATTGGAGTCTACTACAAGTTCAATTAGAATCATACCTAAGATGATGTCCACTAGAATCATACCTCTACTTATTTTGTGCTTAATGATTCTCGAAATGCACCAGTGTTGCAAAATTTTTGCTCTGATACCACTTGTAACATCCCCTGATAACCTCGCAGGAAAATGCATGGAGTTTGGAATTTTTTTCAGCATTTACCAATGTGTAAATTTTTAAATTACTTTAAGTATTCCCTCAATGACCATTAGAATAACCATCATCATTATCTAGATAAATATTTAGTAAAAGCATAGTGAGTTACACAACCATTAATTTCCATTTTTGTAGAATATTAACTTAAATTTCATGCTATAACTATGCATCAATTCCATGATTCTTTTAACTAAATTATTAAATCATGTACTTGATAATATAAGATCACATCATGAAATAAATTAACATCATAAAAATTTCACAATGAACAATCACATCATCAGACTCTGATATACCTTGGAAACCCCGTAGGGTGAAAACCAACAAATGTTTAATTTTATTATTAAACACTCGTGAGGGTGTTCACCCCTCACTCAAAAGTTATAAGGGAGTCCATCCCTTGACCATTGTCATAAAATATTACATAGAAAAATCATCTTAAATGCAAAATAACTAGCTATAAGATATGGCAATCATCATGATATCTGCATTTACCCACGAATCCTCAATCTCTATGTCTTTGTGGTCGGACTGTTTCCATCAACGGATCATCCTGCAGTAGGAACTCGTCAACCTGCATGGACTAACAAATCTTTATCCACCATAATGTTAAGCATGAACTATCTTTTTCACAAGTCACCATCCTTTCCTGCCATTATTGCCATAAACACACTTGATATCTGTTGAGATTTTGGGATAGCATTAGATGTGCTCTAGCTTCGAAACTTTGTGGAGGGGCTGGAACACATGAGATCTCCAAGACCCAGAAATAATTTGGATAAATTCCATTTGGTGTAAAATTTATTCAAATAATTAATTATTTTAATGGGGACCCTAAGTCTAACTTGGGGAAATAAAAAAATTAAATTTGATTAATTTACACATGTGATGAGAACATTCTGATGTGGATCAAGCTACTACTAATCTTAGCCATTGATTAGAGATTATATCAAGACCGTTGATGTGTCAATGAGAAAAGTATAAAGGAAGGGCTTCGGGTTAGTTGGAGGATACACACTGAGTCTAAGAGATCGAATTCTTCTAACGGAGCAGTGCTTAGACAAAGATCAGACCTGAGTGACTCAGAGAAGCAGTTAGGGGTAGATGCAATGATTGGTCAGGAGGGCCAAGAGTACAATGTAGAGAAAGGGTAGCAGAGATGCAATGGAGGAAACACAACCAAAAGGGGGTGTGACACGATCCCTTGATAGGGTGACAGAGGCCCACATTGGGCTCACGCAGGGACAACATAGTATCTCCAAGGAAAAGTCTAAAATTCACTGGAAGCTAGGGCTTCTAAGTTGGTAGGATTGAAATAAGACTCTAGAGAAGCAGATCCATGCAGAGCTAGGGTGATGCAGTCCCTTAGCAAGGGCCACACACCCTTACACAGTGGCAGCGCAAAGATTGCACAAAACCAGTTGGGGTTTCACTAGTTGCTCATCCATATCAGCCAGGACTTGCGAGAGTGAGGTATATATCACAATTTTATCTGTAGCCGGGGATTTTTCTATTGGGTGAGCCAGTTTATGGCACCCTAGATGTACTCAAATTTTTTTGCTTAATAATAATAAACCCTCATATCCACTGCACCGATTTTCTTGCATTGGGTTTTTTCGAGGACATTTGTTCGAAAAACCTGTGTGTCCTTTGTCATATGTGCGTGATTTTCAGTAAATGATCTGTATTTGCATAGGCTTCTAGTTGTGTTTAATTCAAAGTTTTTCTGAATATTTCAGTTAAATAACTTGTGTAATAAATCAAGTAGGAGAAGTAAATAAATATTTAGTAGTAGGATTTATGTGCTCAGAAATTTTCACATGGTATCACAAAATTGCAGATCAAGCTGAGCCATCAGCAAAGGGGCTGAATATATTTGCTACAGGAAGGGCAATTGAAGCAGCACAGATCTAGGAGAAGGTAGTGTAGCACCAGAGGGACAACATAGACCCTGCAAGGGTGATGTAGAGTCAATCTGCTAACATAGAGGATGATGCAGCTCCAGAGAGGTGACATAGAGCCTGTCTGATCACGTAGAGGCTGACCCAACACCAGGAGAGGGGTGCTGATGCAATATGCTCATACAGAGGTTGATACAACATCATGAGGGTGACGTAGTCCAAGAGGGAGTGACGTTGTGTATTTTTCTGAGGTTGGAAGTGCAATTTATAGTCTTCAGAAGTTTCTGTTGAGGCATAGGTTCTGTTGGTGCAGAAAAATTCCTAGCAAAGGTGAAAAAGTGAGGATAACAATCTCTCAGTAGATTTGTGCCAAAGAAATTTGAGATTCGATCAGGAGGGTGATCGTAGAGGACTGATTCAGGAGATTTGGCAGAGGATTTCTGGGAAGGAAATCAGTTGTTAGAGGGAGCAGCTACTCTAGAGGGTTTCTATCACCAAGAAACCCAGACCGATATTCTATTGCTAATGAACCCAGATCCAGTCTTCTGTTGAGTGCATCAATAGTAGAAGGGAGACTAGTACCTGCTTCGACAATTTTTGATCTAGATGGCCTCGTACAAACTGAGAGATCATGATAGATTGGATGGTGTGTCCAACTTTGTGATATAGAAGGCCAAAATCCTGAAAATCCTGGAGGATTACGGTATCAGAGACCACACCAAAAATTTCTTAGTTGTGGCGAATGATGCAGCCACTTTGAAGAAGTTCAATGAGAATTAGGCACAAGAAAAGCACTTGATCATAGATGGGGTGAAGGATCATGTGGTCCCACACATTTTAGAGAAGAGGATGACACATGAGATGTGGAAAAATTTGACCATGCTGTATCAATGAAACTCTGTACAATAGAATATGCTTCCAGAGAACCAAATGAAGATGTTCCAAATGCATAAGGGAGAAGAGATCGATCCATTCCTCTTCAGAGTGAAGACGATCCGATATTAGCTGATTGCCATGAGGGAAACCCTGGATGAAAGGATCTTGATGAGGACTTCCCTGAATGTAGTCATTGATGAGTGGGAGACCTTTGTCCAAAGAATTTTGGGCAGAGAAAAACTCCCAAATTGGGATGACATGTGGGCTATCCTTCGACATGATGAGATTCGATGGATGACCAAGAAGGAATTTCAATAACAGAGGTGTCAAGGTGAAGAGGGAAGAGGAGGAGGATGTGGCCCTAGCATCAAAGGGACAACATCATCAAGGGAAGAAGAAGAAGGACCTATCCAAGGTCTAGTGATTCAGATGTGGTGAGCTTGAACACTTCGCTAGCACTTGTACTAAGAGGAAGGAGAAAGAATCTTCAGATTCCAAGGAAACACTAGCTAGAGGGGACAGTGGTAGTGAGGATGATGTGGCAATAAAAGTGCCTTGAGAGAAGAGGTGGGGTGATATTTTTCTGTAGAGTAGTACATATGGGTAGGAAGAATCCCTTAGGTGCCCAGACTTGTGGATCACACATGAGCTATGGGAGCCTTAAGATAGCAGCAAGATGACTGGAGTAGTGGGTGCAGAAGATCATGGAGAAGAAGAGGCAGTGCTGGGATGTTGGAGAGTAGAGCAACACAGGGCAGAGGCAACAACAACATGGAAGAAACAATGCATAGGCTGATGGGACTTCAATAGTGTAGAGGGGAAATTATTACACAATGCAGAGCAACAACGTCAGAGAGGCTCTAGAGAGACAGGGTAGCGCAACAACTGAGGGTGTTGCAGTGATGAGATGCAGCCCGACTGACTTTTTTGTCAGTGATTGGGTAGAGGTCCTTCAATTGCTTACTTCTCAGCAACTAAGTTGCAGTGTGGCAGTTGGCAGCATGATGCAACAATTTGAGACCGATGCTAGAGATTAGGGCAATGCTTCAGTGTGGAAGTATTGCTAGAGCACACTCCTCGCTAAGAGGAAGTGTTCATATTTTGGGGTAGCATCGAATGTGCTCTAGATTCGAAACTTTGTGGAGGGGATGGAACACATGAGATATCCAAGTCCCATAAAACATTTGGAGAAATTCCATTTGGTGTAAAAGTTATTCAAATAATTAAATTTTTTAATGGGGACCCTAAGTCTAACTTAGGGAAATTAAAAAATTAAAGTGAATTAATTTACACATGTAATGAGAACATTCTAAGTGACATGGATCAAGCTACTTCTAATCTTAGCCATTGATTAGAGATTATATCACAGTCATTGATGTGTCAACGAGAAAAGTATAAAGGAAGGGCTTGGGGTCAGTTGGAGGATACACATAGAGTCTAAGAGATCGAATTCTTCTGACGGAGTAGTGCTTGAACGAAGATAAGATTTGAGTGACTCAGAGAAGCAGTGAGGGGTAGATGCAGTGATTGGTCAGGAGGGCCAAGAGTACAATGTAGAGCAAGGGCAGCTGAGACGCAGTGGAGGCAACGTAGCCAACATAGGGTGTGACGCAGTCCCTTGAGAGGGTGATGCAGACCCACGCAGGGCTCATGCAATGTCTCCAAGGAAAGTTTGAAATTCACTAGAAGCTGGGGTTTCTAAGATGGCAAGGCTGAAACCAGACTTCAGAGAAGCAGATCCATGCAAAGATAGGGGGACGCAGTCTCTCATACAAGGCCACACAACCTTACTGTTGGAACAGGGTCTCCTACGAGCTGTGAAAATGGTCCAATTTTGAATACTTTTGATTATATTTAGTCTAGCGCAGGGGTTTTGGGGTGGGTCAAATCTCGAAAGCATTGTAATGGGAAAAAGGGTAAACTAGGGGTCCGCAAACCATGGTTTGCGGACCATAGGAAATTTTAGGCTAGATTATTATAAATAGAGGAACATTTTAAATTGTAAGCTGGAAGATGAAGATCTATTGATGCGAACTGTGGTTTAAGATATCTGTTTGGTTTTTTGGGGAAAGGACTCTTGCTCGCTATGTGCGCGGAGATCCAGAGTCCAGCTGTGTGCGAACCCTACTGCTGTGTGCACAGGCTGGGATGGGTATTGTAAGGAGGAATTGATGAATTGATGAATAAGAAAGGTTGCTTGAGAACTGAATCTATGTGTACTGTTTGTGCGAATCATTGGTAATTAATGCTTTATGCACATTCTATATTCAAGCTGTGGAAGATCTGTGTAAGTGTGTTTTTTGTATTTGGATATGTTCTGTTTTGTTTTATGCAATATTGTGCTACTATGATAGAAGTATATAATTATAGATCTAGCGCACGTGGATGCGAAAAGAGACCTATCAACCCTATGCAGAAAGAGGAAATCTGGGTATCATAGGGTCGAACCCAGCTCTGCTTGCCTTACCTATCCTTTCTCAAGGTGCGGAAACTTGGTTCCAACACACACCCATACTACTTTGGGTGAGACTTTGACCTGCACAAGCAGGTCATTACCGAAAGGCCTAGTAGTATAGGGGTTTGTTGGCAAACATTGAACTCCGAACCTAGGTCAGGACCCCTTGAGCCAACAAATGGTTCCGTTGCCGGGACCTGGAGAATTTTGAGAAAGGGATCGGGTAATGACAAGAGAGTATTGGAAGCCTGAAAGGAATGAAATTGAGGAGTGGTTCGAAAAGCAGATCCAGGAATTTTCTGTAAAAGAAAATCGCAGCGAGAAGTTAAAGACGAAAAGGTGGAAAAATAGGTACATTCTTATAGAAAGATACGAAATATTCTTTGTAACATTTGTAATTGAGCTTCAGGAGTGGTTGGCTAGGCTCGTAGAATTCCAGAAGTTTTGGAAGGACAAGCCAATCACTCAGTGGACCCCAGAGCTGATCCAACAGCTGGAGAGGACTGATAATACTATCACACACACAGTATATCACTAGGAGGACAGTGTGCTAGGAGGATTTGTGATAGAATTTTCCATTGATCAGTTTTTCTCCTACTATGAGGCCGAACGATGATTCTTTAAAGGGTTCCGGGGTAAATTTCTAAAGACATTATTATTGCTAATTAAGATTTTACAGTGTGTAAAGAGCATTCTGTGTAGTCATACCGACTGAATGACCTCGGATCCAGACGAGAGCGCGACATGCAGTGGTAAATACTATCGGACCAACCTTGACGGGGGGAGATCCGCCTATAAAATTTTGTGGGAATTGGCTGCGCAAGACCCCCCGGCTACACCGCCGCCCAGGCCGCACAAAGGTAAGAACTCACCCATCTCACCACCCTTCCAGACAGTGATATGGTTGCGCACCTAAGACTACCTACCTTCAAGGGGGTAGGGGATGAGGATATGGACTGATTTTGGTTTGTTGCAGACTTCATCTGTATTGCGCAAAATGTGACAAAGGATACTGTAAAGAGGGCGCAGCTGTCCCTGGCGTTCGAGGACAGAGCATTGGACTGGTATATGCGATACATTTCCCAGAACAAGAGTGCATCTATTCAAGTTATCAAAGACACTCTGAAGCACCAGTTCCGGAAACCAAAATCTTACTTTTAGTTGGTAGCAGAAGTAAAGGACTTCAAGCAAGGTGTGTCTGAATCTGTGTGGGAGGCTGGTCAATGATTGATGAAAGTAATCAGGGAAGGAGGGTTTGAGTATGACGATAGAAAAAATACGGAATGGTTCATCGCTATGCTATTACCCCACCTGCGTACGCCAATGAGTCACCAAACCTTTGAGTCGCAGGAAAAAGCTATGGAAGTTGCTATGAAACTAGAAGTTGCACCTAGAAAAGATACTTCGGTAGGAGTACAACAAATTCAGGACCAGCTTGGAGCTATGCACATGGAAATTCATAACCTGCGAAAGGAGCGAGGAAAAGAAGCCCATACCGATCTATGGTGCATATGATGTCGGGTATCTGGCCATACAAAGGATCAATGCCCTCTATTGGCAGATTACATGAAGTAGGAGGACCTAGTCCAGGATGCCCAGGAGCAAGTGGGGAACCCATCCTGTCACGACCAGGCTCGATCAGACCTGTGTTGTGGTGCGACGATTGCCATGTAGCGGGGCTGCATGATACGAACCATTACCCTCGGCTAGGTGCGTATGTCCTAGAACTGAAGTAACAATGGTGCAGGTTTTGTCAGTCGTTGGAAACGATGAGAAAAAATGTCGCACTTACAACTTGATGATAGATTGTGGGAACTTGTATAGGGTACAATCAGACCCTGCGCCGCCAAGAAATTTCGCGAGCTTTGGAGGCTCTCCAGCAAGGGGCAGAGGGGGTTGGGGAGGAAGCACAGGACGAGGACGTGGGCAGCTAATCTGTTATAACTACGGGGAGGTAGGAAACTTCGCCAGGGACTGCCAAAATCCCACCAGGAAATCATGCAAATATTGTAGACAGTTGGACCATGTGGTTGAAGTTTGCCCAATTTTAATAGCCAAGATCAGGAAAAACAACCCACCCCTATGCAGAATGTGCAAAGAGTTAAAGCTGAGCTAAGAAACATAGACCCGAGTGTGAAAGTCATAACACACAGCGGGATGGTCACCCATGGAGAAAAGGAAGCACCTGCCAGGGATCCCACGACCTCTCAGGAAGGATCGAACATCAACAAGGGACAAGAAACAATAGTAGCTACTACGCAGATGCCGACACACCTCAAGATAGAGGAGGGGGTTGAGCCCTTTCTGCATGCATGTCTAAAGTTGCTACGTAATGCACAAGCTGTAAAGAACCTTCAAGCATTAATGCATAGCTTCTTAGCTCAGTCTGATCTGATTCCCAAGACCAAGGATGTAAACAAGCTATACAAATATAAAAAACGCACTCGAAGAGAAATGCAGTTGACTGCGTAGATCGGTGACTACGAGATGGATCAAGTTATTTTAGATCTTGGATCAGATGCAAACGTATTACCAAAACAAACATGGCAACGAATGGGGGATCCTAAATTGGAATGGTCCACCATCCAGCTACGTATGGAAAATCAAAAAAAGCTCATCCCTCTGGGAAGGCTGCCAAAAGTCATGGTAGATATCACAGGGGTAAAAGTTCTAGCCGAATTTGAAGTAATAGAAATTGTCGAAGATGCGGATCCCTACCCTGCACTCCTAGGACTAGATTGGGCTATCGATATGGGGGGTGTCATCAACCTCAAAAAGCGCAGCATGGTGTTTGAAAATAATGGTACGCACGTAATAGTACCACTAGATCCCGCAGAAGGTGCGTGGTATACAGAGCAAGCACGTGACAAGGAAGAAATAGATCACATTTACAAGTTGAATACGCAAGACGAAGACTGCATTAACCCCACGATGGAAGGAGTACTTTGCTGGGAAAAGGACAGTGAATGATTTTCTGAATTTGATGGGTAACTGGAGAATTGGCAAGGCCGGTTGCATGAGGTTTCGGTGCTACGATGTCTTTGAGTCACAAGGAACTTCCGCTGCATCTCCGCCGAGGTAAGAGACCTGCCCTACCTTGAGGACGCAGGTGAAATTACAGAGTTTTTATGCGCATTCGAAGTCAAATTTCCCAAGGAACGCAGGCTAGGGGCATTTCTACTAGCCCTGCGTAGAGCGCTTGCGCATTGGTGGGATACGCATGAGCCGATATTTCGCACTTGGGAGGAGTGTCAAGATACGATGATCCTGTGATTTGGAGCCCTAGCCAGAAGACAGATCTAGAGGTTACTTGGGTCAGAGGACCCACACAGATATTTGCTGGCATGGGAAACACAATGGTGCGACCATATCCCAAACAAACAAGTTCACTTCGTTATCCATGACCTAGGCTTGCATCCGACTGCGTGGTATTTATATGCGAAGCTGCACCAGTGCACGTGCAATTGGGAGAAATTGCGGGCTGATTTTCTGTAAACATTTAAGGTGGTAGATGGAAAAAGGTCGCTCGATGTATCTCTACCGCACAAGGATGCCCTGACCAAGGGAAAAGTATGCCTGTCAAGAGGTACGGCGGCCAAGTTGCTGGAGTGGTACCTGGACCGTATTACAAAACACCTGGCATCGGCTTTAATTTGGGGTACGCGAGCAGCACACAGGTGTCATCCAAAATCTGTAAATCCGTGGGAAAGCCCTCAGGTATGAATAACGACCATCAAACCACTGCACTTTGGTGAGAAGGGAACCTTACTATTACAAAAAATGGGCGGCTGGCCATCAATACAAAAATTTATGGTGAGTTTGTTCTGGACGATCGATGGTAGGTTTCAAGTGAGGTTTACTCTACCATTGGATAGCCTCAAAAAGTATAAGGTCAACAGGATAGCTTCACTCAGGGCTTCATATTGTCTCTGTACCCTGCCTCTTCTATTCTCCTGCTTGATTATTGGGATCTTTAACGTTTTTTGGGAAGCCTGTCCTTTTGTTGCTATGACAGTCCCTAACCCTTCGGAACCTACCAGTTCAGTGCCTGCAGACATCATGTTGAGAGGGTCTAGGGATGCCAATATTGATAAGATGATTGGCCTCTGGCTCCCTGCAGGGAGAATTGACTTTGAACCCTGTGTAGAGGGGCACCACAACTACACGATGGGAGTTCCCGACCTTTACAACCTTGGAACGATCGTAGGCCCCAGCTGAATGGCCTCAGATGACACCACGAATGAGGGTACGCAATTGCCACAGTTCGCCACCAAAGCTAACGCAGTCAAGTCGCAGTTAGTCCTGCGCACGGAAGGAAGCAATATAGGGATACGCTGCGACTTCTCCGTAGTCCCAGACTATCGACCATTGAAAGACATATTTGTTCGCTACCTCGCACTATCATGGTTGGCGAACATGCCCTGAAAGCTACGGACCTACAAAGTCTTAAGTCTTCTCAGCATGTCCAGGAAGACTTACGACAAATGGAAGCTGCTTTCGATCAGGTCGAAGCTACCTTGCCTTCCCTTGTCCCTGCGCAGCGTCTAGCCCTCTTAAAAATCTATTGAGCCTCAAATTTGTGTTTTCCTTCACCTCATTTTACCTCATTTCTCCCTTGTCCATTTCTATTTTGAACCCAATTGATCAATAAAAATAGTTAAAATTACTTCTAGAATGGTTTACATGACTGACTTGTTGAATTTTGTGATTGTTGCCATTGTTAAGCATTTTGACCGGAACTAGCTGCAGAATGCAGACATTCTGTAGCTAACCGGCGATTCTGCAACTACCTTTATGTTTGAGCATGTTCCAGGTGGCCTCTTGAGGAAAAACGCATATGGGCATGATCCACGTCGTGCCTACATGGTGTGTTGCTCGTCATGGAAGAGGAAATGAATTCTGGGTACGGTTATGCACGTGTGAACACATTTGTGAAGGAAGACTCCTACTAGGACTGTCACAGTCCAGGTGTCTTCTCTCCTTCACGCAGCCACCTCAAAGACTCCTAAGATGATTTGGATAAGGAAGACATCATTCCTAAATTATTGTAATTATTGTTACTTGCATTTACTTTATAAACTCTTGAGTAGGCCGAGAGCTTAGTTAGAGATTTTGTATTAGATTTGCTGCTAGATTTTGTGAAAACTCTGTGTTACATCTTTGAAGACACAGAGCATTATGTTCAAACTATTGCATCGTTAATGGAGCAGACAAAATTATCTTGAAGGCGTGATTTAATTTGGAGTTGAATGCCGTCAAGTGGTAGAAGGCCCCTGCCCCTTGAACGGATTTCTTTTGCGTAAACTAGATAAGTTTTTCCTAGCTGTCTTTACGTTCTGCATATTGAATTAGTAGTTGTTTTGTTTTATATACTGTAGTCGTACTCATTCTAGTTCTTCCATCAGAAGACACTCTTCCAACAGATTAACATGATGAATGTTTAATGACTATGGTATTGTAGGATAGGAGTTAGATTTGTATTTGTTTTAACTAGCTACTGTAGCCATAATTCGTTCCAGTTCTTCCACAATAAGACATTATTCCAACAGACCAAAATGATGAATGATTAATGACTATGGTATTGTAGGATATCAGTTAGATTTGTATTTGTTTTAACTAGCTACTGTAGCCATAATTCATTCCAGTTCTTCCATAAGAAGACATTCTTCCAATAGATCAAAATGATGAATGCTTAATGACTATGGTATTGTAGGATAGGAGTTAGATTTGTATTTGTTTTTAACTAGATACTGTGGTTATATTCATTCCAGTTCTTTCACAAGAAGACATTCTTCCAATAGATCATAACACTGAATGATGAATAACTATAGTACTATAGGAAGTAATTGTAGTTTTTGTTATTCACTATCACAGTTGCACTTGTCCTAATCATTCTTCCACAAGAAGAAATTCTTCCAAGACATCCTTAAGAAGTTCAAGATATGACCGTGATGTGATAGCTTAGTTTTTCATTTGTTTTTAGTTCATTTATTTTCAATTGCATACAAGTCCACAGTCAGAATTGTTCTACCCCTTCCACAAGAAGGAATTCTTCCAAGATATCACTAAATGATGAACAAACAGATTGTGTAACTTCATAGGTCAATGCATGTTAGTCAGAACAACTCCGGAGTCTCATTTGCATTTAATTCATGAACAGCTACTTTATTTCAAAGTTTGATGATGGCTTATGGTTCTAGTTTAGAAGCATCTTAAGGTCATGTTTAAATCAATTCATTGCACTTACATCTCATAGTCACATTGTCACCCTTTGCACAGTAGATCACTTTAGTTGATAGGATTCATAAGACAGCCTTCATTATTTACAAATATCTTTTTGTTCTGAAAACCACCAGTGATCCATAACTTTAGGAACAGAAGATAACATCATTACAAGGTCTGAAATATCTTTGCAAATTCCTCACCATAAACAGAGCTCTTCCTCAACAGAACTACCTTGAAAAGAAACCAATAACTCTTTGAGTATAGGCTTTGTGACATTCAATTGAAATTGCAGAATAGAACTAGGAATTAGTCATGGAATAGATGAGTTTAGAATAGAATGTTGCATCATGATTAGTGTCTAACTATCTAGTTAGAAAACTTGCATATTTAGTGATCATTTTTCAAAGTCTAGTTTGTGTCATTTGTTTAAGAAGTCATCATTAAGCTCTTGTTTTTATTCAGTCATAGTTAGATATTGTTTCAGTGTTTTGATTACATTTGCCATTCCATACATCAGGCTCAACTGTGTTTTTGACCACCAATTTCTTTTCATTAATTTTCTAGGCATTTTCATTGTAAACATAAAACTCCAAAAGACCAAAAACATCATAAATCAACATAAAAGACCAAAACATCACAAAACACTACACACAACGCATTAGGAAACAAGCACCTAGGTACATATGGTACATTTCACTTCAGCAGTTTACAAATCCTGGTTGACAATTAAATGAACTCAGTTTAGGAGACTAGAATGAGACCCAACAAAATCTACAACACCTTCATAGACACGATTGCGGATCTCCACTGCACCAAGCACGTCATTAGAAAGCACTTGAAACCATGGGGTGATACTTCCTTCCAGATATCTCAGGGTGCTCATAACGCCATGGCGTGCGTCCACCGGATATTGGAGCAGGTTACCACGGTGCCGGAAGGCCCTGCCTCCCTGAAGCTTGTCAATATAACACAACGAGATACTGCCCAAAGTCAGGAAGTGCTCTCTCCACTCATCATCGCTTTCAATACCTTGTGTGCACAGATAGCGACTGCACCACCACAATGACTCAGGACGAGTCACAATATTGTGTTGGGGGACTGTTGGAATAGGGTCTCCTATGAGCTGCGAAACTAGTCCAATTTTGAATACTTTTGATTATATTTAGTCTAGCGTAGGGGTTTTGGGGTGGACCATATGAAAGTTTAGGCTAGATTATTATAAATAGAGCAACATTTTGAATTTTAAGGTAGAATATGAAGAGCTATTTATGCGAACTGTGGTTTAAGATATCTGTTTGGGTTTTTGGGGGAATGACTCCTGCTGGCTGTGTGCGTGGAGATTTAGAGTCTAGCTGTGTGCGAACCCTGCTGCTATGTGCGCAGGATGGGATGGGTATTGTAAGGAGGAATTGATGAATAAGAAAGGTTGCTTGAGAATTGAGTCTATGTGTACTATTTGTGCGAATCATTGGTAATTACTGCTTTATGCACATTCTATATTCAAGCTACGGAAGATCTGTGTAAGTGTGTTTGTTGTATCTAGATCTGTTCTGTTCTGTTTTATGAAATATTGTGCTACTGTCATAGAAGTATATAATTATAGATCTAGTGCACGTGGATGCGAAAAGAGACCTATTGAATCTGCGCAGAAAGAGGCGATCTTGGTATCACAGGGCCGGACGCAGCTCTACTTGCCTTACCTATCCTTTTTCAGGGTGCGGAAACCTGGTTCCAACACCCACCCATACTACTTCGGGTGAGAATTTGAGTAGGTCACTGCCGAAAGGGCTAGTAGTATAGGGGTTTATTGGAAAACCTTGAACTCCGAACTTGGGTTAGGACCCCTCGAGCCAACACTTACGCAGTTGCAACGCAGAACTAGTTGGGGTTTCACCAGTTGCTCATCCGGATTAGCTGAGACTTGCGAGAGTGAGGTATATCTCACCATTTTCTCTATATCCGAGGATTTATCTATTGGGTGAGACGGTTTATGGCACCCTAGATGTACTCAGAAACTGCTGCTTAATAATAATAAATCCTCATATTTGCTGCACATTGTTTCATGCATTGGGTTTTTTCGGGGACATTTGTCCGAAAAATATGTGTGTCCTTTGTCATATGTGCGTGATTTTCAATAAATGATCTATATTTGTGTAGACTAATAGTTGTGTTTACTTCGAAGTATTTCTGAATATTTACGTTAAATGACTTGTGTAATAAATCAAGTAGGATAATTAAATCAATATTTAGAAGTAGGATTTCTGTGCTCAGAAATTTTCACAATATCATGATTAGATAAAATATTAATAAACCAATAATAAATATTTATTTGTGAAACTTCAACAACTATTTGTATATATGCATAAAACATAAACACAATGTCATGAAATTCCTTCTTTAACACCATTCCACATGCATTAGTAACAATCAAATCATCATCGAATGTTATATTCTTTCCAAAGGAAAGCTAACATGCTAGATATTATTTTTAGCTCTGTGGGGAACTATTAGAGATAATTCACGGTTTGGTGGAATATTCTCGGTTCCTGAATAATTCCCAGGCATTAACTGCAGTTAGATGAAATTCTGTCTATATTTTGTTATTGATTTCGAAATTGTCTAAAGGTGTTGGATGTTAGAATAGACCATAAGTTACATGTTTCTAAGTTATTGTATGTGTTATAGTTTTGCACACACGATCTGTTAATTTATCTAAGCAACAATTTTGATGAAATAGAATTTGTTTGTAGGTTTTTATGAGCAAATGAACATGTCAAAAATGAATTAGCTATATGCATGCATAGAGGAAATAAATTGTCAATGTATATACTTATGATGGAAAAAGTTATACCAAAGGAAAATGGCTGAAGATAAATGCCATGAGTTTGAATTTGATTGAAATTCCCGTGGGAGAGAATGACAATAATTTTCAAAGAACACTAGTGGGAAAGAAATACTGGTGTAACTCCTAAATAAAAGACGATATCCACTTGATACAATTTTTTTTTATCATTTTGATGATTAGAGGGCTAGTGCTCTCTAAGTGCTTGTGGAAATATTATTAGTAAAGTATTATTTGAAATTCCATAAATAATTGATAATTAAAGGTATTTCATTTGAGAATCATTATTGATTCTACTTTAAACATAAAACTTCTTCATTTTGAAAGGAAATGATTCCATTTTTTTGTTATTTAGAATGTTATATTATAAGTAAAAGTTAATGTTCCAACAAAGTAAGAACATGGAGGACAATGTTTTCTTTAAGTGAGGGAGTATGTAATATCCCTACCATAAGCTACTGTAAAAACTCTCCTAAAATAAGTGTTGTTGAATAATTAAATATTATCAATTATTAAATGGATATTACGAGAAGAATATTCTTCTAATTCTTAATTATAATAATATTACAAAAATTAATTCTTAATTCTTATATTGAGAATAATTTATATTCTTCTATATAAATAAATTATATTTCCAATTTGGTATTTTTTTTAGTTTAGAAAAGCTATGGATATGTGATATTTTGTCCATAAGACAAAAGCAAATCTACATTGGAAAAGCACGAAAGATTTATGGATGATTTATTAGGTGATATCATAATTTAGAAAAAAGTGATTTATGGAGTGATTTTTAGAATTTAGGAAAAAAATCAGGTTTGTGGAGTGATTTATCAAATTCTTTTAGGATTTAGAAAAGCTATTGCATTTTCTTAATTCTACTTATTGTAAGTCCATGGGAAAATATGAGAACTAATGACATAATACATGTAGAATGGAACCAAGAGAGAGGAAAGAGGGGTTTCAAGCAAGCACTGAAATATACGTAAATATGTTCTTTGAAACTTATTGTGTTTGTATATGCAACATGAAAAAATAAGAATTGAATTTATTTTCTTGAAAATTTTCATATGATAAAGAGTCGAGATTATTTTCCTGGGAAAAACCTCCATGGCCTTTCGTCCATAGAGGAATAAGTGTTTTTTTCATTGAATTTCTAAAATATTTCATGTGCATTGAATTCTTAAAAGATTTTCATGGTTAAATAATCTTGTGAATTGCATGAGTTATTGGAAAATATGGTCCAAATATGTCTTCGTATCTCCAAAACTGTGATATATGTGTAAAAACTGAAAGCAATTTTTGTAAATTAGTCTGTTATCACCAAAATACTCTTTTAGATTTGAAATATTCATTTTCAACTTCTCGCAAGCTATGTTCAAAGTTGATGACTAAAACATAAAATTATTTAATATTTAAATATAGAAAAATTGGTTGCAAATATTCATTATAATATTGTAAACCATGACGCTTGTGTAAAAGTTGAGATATGTTTTTTTAATGAACCCATTCCCAACAAAAATCTCTTTTGTTTTTCAAAAATTTGTTTCCAGCTGTTTGGAAACCATGCCCAAAGTTGATGACAGAAACAGGAAAAACAGGGTGATGTCATTTGATTTCTCAATGCGATAAGAATAATTGTTATGTACATATAGAGATAAATATGGTGTTAAAGTTCTTGAAAAGAGAAAAAATTATCACATGCACAAATTGATAACTATTAAGTTTGATATTTCTTAAAAAAAAAAGTTATTCACATGCACAAAAATAGAACAATTATGTTGATATTTCTTTAAAGGAAATAAGTTATTCACATGCATAAAAAATAGAACAATTATGTTGATAATTCTCGAATAGAATTAAGTTATTTCATTTAAAAGATTATTGAGGATGTTAGCATGATGCATATACATTAAAGAGAAATATTGGACTCTTAAAGAGAATATGTGCTTATGTGCATATGAATAATATATGAATAATATCTAGTATATTGGATCTACTGTAAATGAATATGTTATTTTACATACATGGAAAACTTGAGTTGTATAGAAAAGATAAGTAACTTTTTTGAGAAAGAGGTCACATAAAAACTTTGCATAAAGTCAATTGGTTGTGTTATTTAAGAATGACTTATTATTTATGCTATTTATTAAGGGAATATTACAAATTTGTATGATGTGTTAAATGATAGGAATTATTTTTTGTATTGCATGCATAATATCTAGTGAGTGAGCTAACTTTTGGAAAAATAATAATTAGTGTTTTATATTATTTGGAATATATATATATATATATATATATATATATATATATATATATATGCAAGGAAGTATTTCTTGTGTTATAACTCTAAAAAAAGAAGAGAAGAGAAAACACATGTCCTTGTATGCATTATTTAATTAGATTCTTGTAGAGGAAAACTCGCAATCACATCCTTTATTGTGTTAAGATTCCTTTGGAATATATTTTAGGAAAACATATATGCTTGCATGCATGGAAACATATAGTTTTAGTATCAGATTTCTGGAGAAAAGGAAGGTGCAATCACATAATATTGATTGTGTTAGCCTTCTTTTGAGAATAAATATACGCATTTGCACACCTAAAGGGATTAGCTATGGTATTAGTTTTATTTTAGGGGAATATTATGTATAGATATTGGGCTAAAGCTTTTGGTAAGATGAAAATGTTTATTTGCATGAAAGAATAAATGTTGTGTGTTTGATCCCTTGGAAAAGAAATGTGTTTATTTTTCCATGCAAGATATAGTTAGTTTTATTTGGAAAGAAATATATGTTTCACATGCAAGAAGAACAAACTATCATGTTATTTTCTGTTGGAGAGGATAAGTAGTTTCATGCAAGAAATTATAACTATTATGTTAATATTATTTGAAATAGAGCTTGCATTTTTATACATAATAGCCATTGTGAATAACTCTCATGTGAAAATATGTTTTTGGAAAAGAACATGCATTCATATGCATAAATATAGAATCTATTGCGTTAATCCCTTTGGAAAAGAAAACATAATAGTAAGCACACATAAAATTTCTTGTTGGGCTATTTCTCTTGAAAGATTTTTATGCATTTTTATGCACAAAAATAATATCTAGTATGTTAGTTTTCCTTTGGAAAGAATATGAAAGTGCATGCAAGGCTATGTTAGCGTTTTATTGGAAATATGACGCTTGATAACGATTTTATTTTTACTAATGCATGTGCAATGATGTTAAAGAAGACATTTCCTAACATTTTGTTTATGTTTTATGCATGCACACAAATATATGTTGAAGTGTCACTAATAAAGATTAATTATTGGTTTATTAATATTTTATCTAATCATGATATCAAGTGTGCTGATGACGGTGACTTGTACAAATGATAATTCATGTTTAACATTGTGGCAGATAAAGATTTGTTGATCTATGTAGATTGAGGAATTATAAATATAGGATGATCCACTAATGAAAACAATAATACCACAAAAACATAGAGATTGAAGATTCATGGGTAAATGATATCATGATGATTATAATATATTATAACTAGTTATGCTTCAATTTAGATGATTTTTCTATGTAATATTTATGAAAATGCAAGGGATGGACTCCCTTATAACCATTGAGTGTGGTAACACAAGAGCATTTAATAATAAAATTAAATGATTTTTGGTTTTCACCCTACGAGGTTTCTAGGGTATATCAATGTCTAATGATGTGATTGTTCATTATGTCATATTTATGATGTTAATTTATTTCACGATGTGATGCTTATATTATTGAGTATGTGATTTACTAATTGAGTTAAAATGATGTGATGCTTATATTATGGAGTATGTGATTTACTAATTGAGTTAAAAGAATCAAAATCGATGCATAGTTATAACATGAAATTTAAGTTGATATGCTACAAAGATGACAGTTGATGGTTGTGTAACTCACTATGCTTGTACTAAATATTTCTCTAAGTATTGATGATGTTTATTCTAATGGTTATTAAAAGAATATAAAAAGTAATTTAAAAAGTTACACATTGATAAACGCTGAAAATATTTTATAACTCCATGCATTTTTCTGCGTTCATAATCACATTAAACATCTCCATAAAACTCATTGTACTGTGATTACACTCTTCCATGAAACTGCACTCTTCCATGAATCTGTCTATATACCTTGGCCAAGCTCTCAGAACTCATTTTACTTTTTCTCCACTAATCATAATTCAAGTTGTTTATCTATTTGAATATGTACTGTTTCATCACTTTTTATTACTTCACTTAAAAGAGAGTCGGTATTATGCCACATCTGTTAAGTGGCCTAGTCCATGACAAATCCAATATTAAAAAACTTACAGCTCGTGCAACATTTTTGAAAGATAAAGAAATTGTTGTGGAAATGCTAGTGCAAATGGGAACGTAAAAGGGTTGCTCAATAAGGTAGGGACACCTTTTCTCAAGATCTCAAAAGCGTTCCCTCAAACTAGCTCGCTTATGATGATCGAACATCCTCATTTGTCAAACATATAATCCAATGACCAAAAAGGAAATTTTTAAATAAACACACTTTAAATTAATTACATGAATCCTTAAAGGATTTTAAAATTAAGAGAAACATAATCAATGATCTAGGCATTTAATTTTGTGGAGAAACAGAATAGAAATTTTCTTAAACTCATATATATATATATATATATATATATATATGGAGTTTAACTATATATCAATGGAGTTCAACTTTAATGGGTGAGATAACTAATCTTTCCAATCCAATTAGAAATTTAACTTTAAATTATATTTTTAAAGTTAATTAAATAAATATATTTTAAAATTAAAAATTTCAATTAATTTTTTAATAAAATAAAAAATTACTTTAACATTTCTTAAATATTAAAATTAATTGGAAGTTTTATAAAAATTTCAAAGGTAGTAGATAAATGGCATTAAAGGACCCAACAACAAAGTGATTGCTATATGTTCTATTTTATACATAAAAATATTAATAAATATATTATTACTTATATTATGGTTAAATATACAATTTTATTTTTATATATAATTATTATGATGAAGTTTGTTGTTTTAGTTGGTAATTATGTATAACTTGGCTATATATAACTTTCGAATATTTCTTATGTAATTTAGTAATTTAGAAAAAATCACATAATTATATGTTGTTTTATTGAGCTAGAATAAATGTTTAGATAAAGTAAATTATTTACTTTGATGATTAAGTTTCAAGTTTCTCTTTGAGATTACAATTAAAGCTTTAACTCAATGTAAAATTATAAAGGTAAGGGTAAAGTGAGGAGAAAGACACAACACCACTTTGAGAGTGAGAGTGTGTGACAGAGAGTGTATAGGATTCAAATCTAGTGATTTTGTTTTCGATATATTTTATGTTAAGAATCTGGCATTCAGTTAATAATTGTTAGGAACTAAATAGTAACTATTGGGTTTAAAAATTTTCATATATTATTCAATAATAATATAATTTTTAATAATAATAATTTAATTTTAAAAAATTATAAATTGGATATTAAATATATAAAATTAAAATATGAAACTCCTTAAACTCTTTTTTTTAATAAGATATTGCATTCCTTTTAAATATGATTATATTATTAGAGGGCGCACAGTTTCAACAAAGAGAGGGCGCACGGTTTCATATGACGGACTGTTCATGTATACTTAGTTTTTGATAACTATGTCGTATATACATATCACTTGGGTAATAGTATGATGTACTCTTACAGTTATACCGTAGACGTGTTTGCTAATAATATATAGTTCACGAGAACTTTATTAATTTGTCCGTCTGATCAATTTTTTAGTGTGGTGTCTTCGCTTGCAAGATTTTTGTAACATACACCGTTAACTTCACATGGAAATGTAAAAAGATAAAATTTTTTTATACAAGTTACTCATGGGTAACTAACCTTTCTCCATTAAATATTCCTTACTCATCATTACATAGAATGTTTACCAGTTCCTAGTGTAACTTTTAGAATAAGAATAGTAAGCTCCTTATCCATCAGCAACCTCCATTACAATACATTAACATAATACTGTATGATGTAACCTTCCATTCATTTCATTACTCATATAGTCATCACATACTTGACATTATAAATATCACAACAAGAAAGGAATCAACATCATCAACTTGACACAATAATCAATCACATCATTGAACACCAATATACCCTGGAAACCCCGTAGGGTGAAAACCAACAAACGTTTAATTTTATTATTAAACGCTCGTGAGGGTGTTCAGCCCATCACTCAATGACTTATAAGGGAGACCATCTCTTATCCATCGTTTATAAATTTTACAAGGAAATATGCAAATATTTAGCTTAAAGCCATTACAATAAATATGATACCATTTACCCACTGGTCTTCATATCTTTAGATCTTCACATCTTGGTGGCATGGATGTACCTACACTGGACCATCGTACATTGGAACTTCCTGCAACTCGCATTCATCTGCATGAACATTAATCATTTACCTGCCACCAGGACAAGCATAGTTTTCCTTTGTACATGAAAAGCATAATATTCCTTTGTACATGTCACCATCATTCCCTGCTATGATGCCTTCAACATAAAATGATGTCAATATTCATAAATCAATCATTTCACTTATCTGTACTATAGTAGTTTCTCCATCTACTCATGTATATTCATGACAAGCAAGTAAAGTACCTAGACATTCTCCCTTTAATAACACATACCTCATATGTGCTGGTTATAAGTCATCACAATAACTAAGGGTTCCGTCACATAAGCACACATTCCTGCAAGAAAATGGCTACATCTCCCAAGATTTTCTTTAAAATAAACTGATACATCAGCTAAGATATTTATGCATGTGATTTACATACATTTAATAAAAATAGCTAACCCTTAAGCTATTACCTTTAGCGCATGGAATGAAAGTTAACATAACAATTGTTTCTTCCATGCATGCGAATGCTTACCAATTCCAAAAGACTCTCCCTAAAGGAGTGCTTACACAACGAAGCACATAACGTCCTTCACGAGTCTTCCCAAAGAAAATCTCAATGCTAGTATGCATGTAATCATATGTAAAAATACGCAATTAAGAATATAAATACATGTCTCATTTTCAAGTTTATACTAACAATCATATTCAATGTAGTTTTAATACTACAAACTATCTTTCTACATACAAAAATGTATATTATTTTTCAATAAAAGCTAATACATATGTTGCATGTATATGCAAGATCTTCCTCCATAAGGAATTTAACATCATATTCATGATAATATAAAATAATCACTTAGTTTATTCATCTAAAGAATAAAAATGATTAGCTCCTTTAACCATGAATTTATTAAATAACTTAACTTTACCAACACCATGGTAATTTATTCATGGATTTATTAAATAAATAATATTTGCAAACACCATGGTAATATCCCTATGGTTTTATGAAACAATTAATCTCCATTAACACCATGGAAAAACTACCCATGGTTTTATGAAATAATTAATCTCTATCAACACCATGGAAAAACTACCCATGGTTTTATGAAACTATCCATGGATTTATTAATTAATATTTACCATTACCATGGTAAACTATCCATGTATTTATTAAATAATTACTATTTACAACATGGTTAATGTATAGAATATTAATGTGGGAAACTTCTCTTTTCTTCTTCACTATACATGAAAATAATTCAAAAGTCACTCTCTTTAATCTATTCAAGAAAAGACTTGTTATCACTTCATAATTTAAATGAGTACAAAATCTCTTTTAAAATAAGAGCATTCCTCTTCTATTTTCTTGCTTATGTAAATATTTTTATTAAAGAGTTACCCTCTTTAATCTATTTTCATTATCAAGAAAGATTCCTTGGATTTGTTCTCATTTCCTAAACTAAATGAGTACAAAATTCCGTTTTAAAATAAATATCCTGCATCTTTAAAAAAAACAATATGATTTATATAATCTTACCTTATATCTTTTTAACTCACAAGGAGAAAGACTATATAGTAAAGAAAGCAAGCCAAAATCACCTATCTTCGCAGTCATATATATATACTCTTTTCTTATATCTTTTAACTCACAAAGAGAAAGACTATATAATAAAGAAAGCAAGCCAAAATCACTTATCTTGGCAATCATATATATATAATCTTTTCTTATATCTTTTGACTCACAAAGAGAAAGACTATATAATAAAGAAAACAAGCCAAAATCACTTATCTTGAATCTTATAAGAGAATAAGAGAAGACGAATAGCATTTGTGGAACGTTCCCCCAACTTCATCACGTGTTGAAAAAGTTAACGCTGGTGTCTACATAATGATTGCCAATTCAACATGTTAGGCAATGGTAGAAATCAAGGAGTGAAGCGCTGGAAGAATCCCGTCCATTGGTGTTCGATGGAATTGCTCTGCCAACTCCTCTCGAGGCTAAAAGCGGCCTATGGGCCTTAGAACAATCCAGACCTTCCACCTTTAGGAAACCATGGAAGTCCCCACAGCTTCCATCATCTTTCAAAATATGAATACTCTGCAATAAATTATAATCTAGAACCCACTAACGAATTTTTGATTCTCATACCTGAATCTTCGAGAGTTTTAATGCACAGCGGTGGTAAAACAAACAGGCGTATTGCCTTTTCCCCTTCATACCAGAAAACAATATAGCACTTATTTCATTTGACGGTCCTCCACGCTGCACAACTGAGTTGAGAGAGAAATACTCTCGTAGATAATGAATACCAAATTAGGAATCCGTTTTACCTCAACTAATTCCTTTCCAAAACGCTGGACGCATCACCTATTTATTCTCAATCGATTCAAGAATTCGGTTTTCAACCAATTCTTGATTTAAAACAGTTAAAGTAAAAAAATGAATTTACCATATTAATTTACGTGGGTGTTACAATTTTTTTGTTTTAAAAATAATATGATGGTGGAGGGTCCCATCTTGGCATCCCAAATGCTGGAGGATTATAAAAATCTTTTCCTTCAACGCTGATTTAAAAATAAATAAATTGAATTTTATAAAAAAGTTTTTAAAATTTTTTGCAGTAACAATGTTTGAATTATGTTTTTGAATGTAAAAATAGATTCAACATTATCAAAAATTTATGACGTACTTAAAATTATAAAATTTGACAGTTATAATTTGAATTTACAAAAATCTAAATTTTATCAAAATTTTGCAGTGATAATCTAAATTTACAAAAATCTAAATTTTATCAAAATTTTGCAGAAATTTCTATAATTTTATATGGTTCATTAAGATTGATTAAAGTTTTATTAGAACTCCATACAAAGGAAAAGGTGTATTTTGACTTTTAAAATATAAGTTTACTTCTGTATTCTTATCCCTATCTAACTTTGTGGGAAGGGGAAGAATTTATTTGTTGTTTTTTTTCGTTGTAACTTTGTGGGTGGGGAGAAAAACTTAATTTTTTTTTCCCTTCAATGTAAATTGGGAAAAAACAGAGTTCTAATTTTTGGGTGAAAAAGAGAATTTGAAAAAAAACCTAAGAGATGGTTTTGAATATATTTATTATATGTTTTATGTTTTGGGTTTGTTAAGTGTAATTTTGTGAGTAAGTTTTTTTTTTTTAGTAGACTAAGATATAGAAAACTTTATTTTAAGTATCAATAATTATTAAATGGATGATAGTAAGTTAAACTCTACTTAATATTTTAAAATATTCTTACTAAGTCATAGATCAAAGGTTGAGATTTACTTAAATAACTATACTTTTTTGAATTTTTTATTAAATTAATTAAATGGAAAATAAATATTATATGAGTTATGGAACTTGGATCATGTGGTATTTTCTGAGTAATAGTCATAAATGAAAGATTAAAATTCATTTTAAAGTAGTTATGCCATTTTTGTTCTTTTAAATAAATTATTTAATTGTAGCAATTTGACTCTTCCTTTGTAAAGTGTGAGCTTGTGTACAATGCCCTCTAAGTTTTAAACCCTGTATTTTAAGATGAAACATGTAATTAAACCATTAGACCCACAAAGAAACATGTATAACAAAATCTATATAAAAATTAAAAATGTCTTTAAATTTTAATAAATAAATTACTAAATTTAAATTTATAATAAATATTACATATGTTTAATAATTTAAAATTATAGTCTAATTAATTATGTGTATTAAGTGTGTTTAAAATCCTGTAATAATATATATACATGTTTAATAAATAAGAGACTGCTTGGTTATTGTCTTTGATTTGGAGCTTCCAGTTGTCAAATTGGATGAAAATAGTTTTGTACCCTTGCCATTTGTTTGTTTGTTCACTTCTCAAGATAGTTTTGTACCCTTGCCATTTCATTCATTTATTCACTTCTAATGTTGAGGAATAATGTTTGCTATTATAGGGGTAGCTTTTCTTAGGTAAGATGGTTGTTAAGGGATATATGTTCATCCTCTTATAGCCGATATGATTTTAGATCTGTTGTGTATTGATTGTCATGGTATATTTTCAATGGAAGGATCCTCTGTCAACTTCATGCTCATATTTGATGCCATATCCTCATATACGTATTTTCTGCAAGTCTTGATGTAATTTCTGAACATTTACATGTGACTGTTGCTTGTATTTCAGAACTGTCAAGGGCTATTAATCATTATTGTTAGTGAGTTTGCTAACTTCTCTTTTGCTTCTTGGTTAAGATTTAAATATTCTTATAATTCATGACTCCATGGCTCTTGGATAAGGAGAAAATACATTGAAACTTACCCCTCAATACATTGAAAATCCAAAAAAAACCATGCAGCAGACGGGCAATGAAATCAGAGGCAAACATGACACTTGCAGTTTGGCTCGAATCTGTCAAATTCCATCCTATAGAACTCCAACCGTGTTTAGCCAAATTCCTGTTTAGAATTTATGTTGATTTGTGTGCATATGCTTATACCAACTTGAATCCTAGTAACAGTTGCTACCTCCAACTTGGGATGTTGTTTTGGTTCTTGTTCCTTTCTCTTTGGTTGACTGATCTCGGTTATAAGTGAGGGCTGATATAATAATTACAGTGGTCTGATAAATACATTTGTTGTGAACTGATCTCTTTCTAACAATGACATTTCTGAAGTTTGATACGTTGTTACTAGGTTAGTTATTTGCAGCAGCTCTTGATTCCTTGCATCTGGTAATCGATCTCGACTTAAGTAGGATGACATAAATTAATTACTGTAAACCGATCTCGTTTGACAGTGGACTGATATGAGTTAGCAGTAGTATCTTTAAGGTCTTATTTGAAATCTCTGAAGTTCTCCATTGGTAGATCATTGTGCGAAACTTTGGCATTATGGACAGCTAAAAGCAGTAGATGAGTTTTGGTTTGATTCTCCTCTTGTAATCTTGTCAAGGTACGAAGGATAGCCTTTTGTCTCTTAGCTAGCTACTAACATATATCATTCTCTATTAAGCTCTTGTCGCATTTGCCTCATTTAAAATCATTGTTAATCTCTGTGCTTGCATAGGCTTGAAATTGCTCTTGTTTATAATTAACATCTCCATAAGCGGAAAATAATCATAATGAGCACAACTAACTGATTCGCTATCATTATCATCATTGTTTCACTGGGTAAAGCACTTTTTTGATTGCTGTTGATCCTGTATACAGGTGGTCTGGTATTAGAGCATAATTGTGATCTCAGCATAACTTGTAGTCGCAGGTTTCATGTTGTTTTACTCATTGCTTCAGTTTTGAGTAGTGCCTATTAAAGGAACAATTTCATTTCATTGCAATTGTTCATTTCTCTACCCATCTTTCTTTTTTCCTTTACGCTAACTCTTGTTTGGAAACCATTGTTTATATTATGACTTGATACATTAATCATTATTTGTGCAAGAATTTTAAATTCGCCTGGGCATCTAAGGCACTGGTCTCATTGATTCATCTTAAAATATTTTTTGATCTACTTAAATCTATCTTGTCATGCTCAACAATCTAGCTTGCCTGTAAGTTGCTAAGAAAAGCAGTTGTATAACAATCTAGCTTGCCTGTAACCTGTAACTTGCTAAGGTAAGTAGTTGTATCTCCTAGAACTTATTGCTTCAACAACTTTCCCTCTCCGTCTACTGTCAGGGACTAACCCCTAGCCTGCCTAGAAGAACGGAGTGGGTTAGGGTCTACCCCTTAGCCTGCTTAGAAGAACTGAGTGGGCAGGGATCAGAGTGACAGCCCCTGCCCTAACTCATTGTTGCTTTTAGGACAGCCCCTGCCTTGCCCTGACTCGTTGTTGCTTTTAGGTGTACAAATTGGGCCATAAGAGAATGTTTTTATTTGAGAGAACACAATTTATATCTATTTTTGACAATCAATATCTTAATTTCTCTGTTTAACATCAAGTTAATTACAATTGATTTCTTTCTAGCTTCTTCCTTACGGCGTTTCCTTTGCAACATTAGGTGCAATTGCTAGTTATGCCATTTTTGTTCTTTTAAATAAATTATTTAATTGTAGCAATTTGACTCTTAAGTGTATGAAGGCATACATACTCTACCCCTCTAGTTTTGAAGCTATGTATTTTTAAGATGAAACATGTGATCTTAACCATTAGACCCACACAAGCTGTATATAACAAAATCTATATAAAAATTAAAAATGTCTTTAAATTTTAAATAAATAAATTACTAAATTTAAAATTATAATAAATATTACATATGTTTAATAAATTTTAAAATTATAATTAATTAATTATGACAATAAATAAATTACTAAATTTTAAAATCATAATAAATATCACATGTTTAATAAATTTTAAAATTATAATTAATTAGTTATGACAATAAATAAATTACTAAATTTAAAATTATAATAAATATTACATGGGTGGGTGGCATAAGGATGCCCAGTCATGGCTCAACCATTAGGGAATTAAGGAGGAGATTAGTATGGGAAGCAAAGATAATATCAAGAATACTATTACTTCCAAGTTTAAGGACAAACTGTGGGAAGATGAGGAGCTAGAGGGTAAAAGGAAGCTAAGATACTATAAGGAAGTGATCAACCCCACCCTTGATAATCACTATGTGTTGTCCAAAAATAAGAAAAAAATGAACATAGCTAAGATAAGAACTAATTCCCATGAGCTTCGGAGTGAGACTAGGCGGTGGTCTATTCCCACACACATGCAGGAGACCAATGAAAGTAAATGACACATTCACATCGATATAAGTAAAACCAACCTCTTCTTAAGGGATTTAGAGAGGGATTTAGGCCCCATGAATTATAATAATAACATTGATCAAAGTTATTACCATTTCACTACTATCCTTTCCAACGGCATTAGCAAATTTTCTAATGAGATTTCGTTTAAGCAGTCTAATAGAACTTCCAATCCATGGTATGAAAATGATTGAAAAATGGCTAGGAAAGCGATCAGAGGTGCTCCTAATGAAATCATTAAGATACATAATATCAATATATACAAAAATATCATCAAGAGGAAGAAAATATCATATATTACTAAAAGACAAGATCATCTTCTCCACCTTTATAAAGTCACGCCCAAAATATTTTGGCGGAATGTCCTTGTCTATAAAACCAAAGATAACCATTCTATCCCCTTAGAAAACTGGGACAACTACCTTAAGAAGTTGTATGACTCTCTGGACACTATGGACACCACCTTAATCACTCTAATTAAGGAGGATTTATTCTCTCTTGATGACATTGAGGCTGGTATTAATAAGCCCGCTAATGTGAAAGCTAAATATAATGAAGGATACCAAGCTGAGATTCTTAAAATGAGAAGATCTATCTTCACTCCTTATGTCCATAAGCTTCTCAATTTGGCTGTAATGCATGACTTACCTCGGCTTTGGACACAACGCCTTATTGTACCTATATTTAAAAATGGGGACAAAGTGGTGGTCTAAGATTAAGACCAACGAGGGGTGGTCTAAAGACATTAATTGCAATATTGGAGTTAAGCAAGGGTGTCCCATATCCCCTAACCTTTTTGGCATATACATCGATAAGCTAGATGAGTGTCTGGAATTTGCGGAGCACAAGGGCACCGAGTTTGCTGGTGTTCTCATTACTCTTCTCCTCTATGCCGATGATATATTTCTTCTTGCAAAAATCCATGATGACCATGACAAGCAGCTCCAGATTCTTCATGACTATTGCTCCAAGATGAGTATGAAAATTAATACCGACAAGACTATAGTCATGATCATTAAATGCAAAAAGATCACCTAAGGTAGTTTCATGTATAATAACGAGTGCTTAGAGCATGTTTCTTCTTATAAGTATTTGGGAATTGACTTCCCTCATCATCTAAACTGGAACTATAGCATCGAGAAAAGGATTATTGGAGTTTGGAAAGCTTATTATGAGCTTGAAAACAATTGTAAGTCTGTCGATCTTTACATTTGGAGTAAAAAGAGGTTCCTCTTTGAGACCGTTGTCACCCCTGTTGTCTTATACGAAAGTGAAATTTGGGGTTGTAGTACATCGAGATAGTCATGGAGGAATATTGAGATGATTCAAAAGCAATTCATAACTTACAACCTTAAGATCAAGGAAAATACCCCCTATCCTATCCTCTTGATCGAATCTGGTATGTCCCCCATTGAAAGTACGACTAAGTTTAGATATCTAATGTATAAGAAGAAGCTTGACAACATGGAATAAAAAAGGCTCCCTAAACATTGCTTCTAACTATAGTCAAAACAATCACCTTCGCCTCAAGCGTGGGTGCCATAAGGATGCCCAATCCTGTCTCAACCATTGGGGAATTAAGGAGGAGCTCAATATGGGAAGCAAATATAATATCAGGAATACTATTACCTCCAGGTTTAATGACAAGTTGTGGGAGGATAAGGAGCTGGAGGGTAAAAGGAAGCTAAGATACTATAAGGAAGTGATCAACCCCACCCTTGATAATCAAAATTATCTCTATGTGTTGTCCAGCAATAAGAAAAAAATGAACATCGCTAAGATAAGAACTAATTCCCATGGGCTTCGGAGTGAGACCGGGCGGTGGTCTATTCCCAAGACCCCTTGGAACGATAGAATCTGTCAAATTTGTGATTCTAAGTAGGTGGAAGATGAAAAACACTTACTTTTTGACTACCCAACTCTTACTCACATTCGATCTCAATTCCCTACCATCTGCCACACTTACAATCTTCTTGACCTATTAAGCCAACCCACCTATGACGATTTTGGAGCACTTATTTCTCTTCACTTTGACAACAGAAACAAGATTTTGAAGAGTCAAATTTAGATTCTTTCTCTTCTCTTAAGGTTAGATAGACTGCATTAATCTTAACTAATGATAACCATCATCATCATCAATAAATTTTAAAATTATAATTAATTAATTAATTATAACAATAAATAAACTACTAAATTTTAAATTATAATTAATTAATTATTACAATAGATAAATTATTAAATTTTAAAATTACAATTAACATGACATGTTTAATAAATTTTAAAATTATGATAAATATTACATGTTTAATAAATTTTAAAATTATAATTAATTGACTACGACAATGAGATAACTCAAATCATTACATTTATTTTATATAACCGATTATCGAAATCTATATTTTATTTACAATAAAATCAAAATATGCTCAAGGTTACGAGCTTATATTTTAATTAAAAAATCAAAATAACCTTAATTTAACTGTACGTTATTAAAACGCAGTTGAATGTTAGGATGGTTAAAAATTCAAACGACTTAAAAGTTCAACTACGTGTTCAGAATTCTAAAGTTGACCATTATCCCCTTTTTTTTTCCATGTTTATATATCTTCCCAAAAAAGAAAGAGTTTAATGTCTCCATTATTTGCCTGAGTTTTGTGTAATATATTAATATTTAATTCATCAAATTTAAAAAAAGTGTACGTGTATTATTATTATTTTTTTAAATATTTCATTTATTTCTTAAAAAATAAGAATTTAGATGAATATTTTTATAAATATATATTTTTAATAATAATATGGATAATTATTAATGTTTTACTACTATTATTAGTAAAATAATTTATTAGATCTTAAGAAAGTAAGAGATTAGTTGAGATTCTTTAATATCTTATTTCTATGATTAAAAAACAAGTGAGAGAAGTGTTCTTATATTATCATAGTTTTGTTAACTTAACAAATCAAGGATACAAATAAAAGCTAAATAATCCAAGAGAAAGTGCGTTTCATCTTCAACTCTCTTAGTATCACAAAAGTGACAAACTCTTTATTCTCAAAGTGATTTGACAATTGACTAAGGCAGAGAGTTTCACTTTGAAACTCATGAGAATTAGTTCTTATCTTGTCAATGTTAATTTTCCTCTTATTACCAGACAAGACACAAAAATAATTCTAGTTATCAAGGTTTGGCTTCATCACCTCCTTATAATATTGTAACTTATTTTTTCTTCTAATTCCTTATCATTCCACAACTCATTTTTACTCTTCAAGATGATCTCTTTCTTTATTCCCAATGATCTAGCTAAAACTAGATATCCTTATACCAACTTTCCTTGAACTAAAAATATAAATTTTGACTAGAATTAAAAGTAATTTTGAAAAACCTTTTAAGTTCCATGGATTCCATGCTATATAGCTTTTTCTATACATGAAATACCTAACCATAATTATGCTTTTAATGAGAAAAAATTAAATTAAATAAAAAAATAATTATAATTAATTTGATTTTAATTTTTAATATTTTTAATAAAGTTAAGCAAAGCATTATAACGGAGAGTTTCAACCATCCAAATTACTCTAGCCACCCAAATTACCCTCCTTGAACTTTTATTTATAGTATATAAAAAATCTATTAGTAATAATTTGTTTGTTAATATTTAATAACAGTTTATTATTATTTTTTTTTTCCTAAAAATTGTTTTTGAATTTGTGTTTTTTTAATGGAAAAAATATGGTGGCGGATTGTTATAATTATTTTTTCACATTGACTTTGAGCGATTAAAAGTTTTTTTTTAAAAGATGTAAGGAAACATGGTAATGCTTCTCCAGAGATAATATGAGTAAACATGATAATGCCTTTCTAGAGAGATACTGTGAGGAAATATGGCAAAGGTAAGTTATTATATAATTTTATATTTTTGATATATTTTTAAATTTTTATTAATAAAAAAATTATATATTAAAAAGATAATTAATTAATTTTTATAATATTTATATATAAAAATTATATATAAATAGTTTTTGATATATTATTTTTAAATGATTGATATTGTTGAAATGAAAAGTATAATTTTGATATATTATTGTTAAATAATTGAGATGAGGAATAATGTAATAATAAATTGATAAATAAATAAAATAACAGTTATATATTAAAAATATTTATAAATGTGACTGTTTTAGTAAATGTAAATAAAAGGCCATATGAATGCTTAGAATAAGAACTTATTTTGGAAGATGAAACTAAAAATCACTTTTGTATATTATGTAAGTCTATTCTCATCAATGCAATAATAACACATTGGGAGGATAGCATTTCTTTTCACATTTAGTCTTTATCTTTTTAGTATCTTTCACATTTTGCTAATTATTTTTAATTTCAAATTTTGAAAATTCACTCTAAACAAATTAACATCATCTTGTCAAATAACCAACATTTTGTCAAATAATTATAATAAAAAATATTTTTATATCTGAAATAATCTCTTATTAAAATGATCCCATTTGAAAGTCAAATTTCAACTCTATATCCAAATATTACATTGACGCTAAATATTGCATTGAGCCATTTCAATTTGACATTAAAATTTTCAACCATATATCCAAATATTGCATTCTATTTAAAAAATCTGTCATTTTAGTTTACTCTAAACAAACATTTCCATATTGGACAGCTTGAGAGTAAAATTTTCAATCATATTGCAGTGCACGGTACAAAAATTCGTGGGAGGTGCTCAATAGTTGTTCTAGCCTTCACTAAAGATGCATGTGAAAACCAGGTGTAAATAAACGGTCAAAGATTCATTGGGTTGTCCAAGTGAAGACAACATTCATCACATGTGCCTCATACACACTACTATTTTTAACCCGTTTTACTATTAATGTAACCATATAATGATGTACAATAATATTGTTGGCCTGTAAATATTTCTTTTGGTTGAATTGCAATTTGTATATTAAAAAGACATTTTTGGAAACTTAGATAAAGGCTTTGAGATATTCGTATATACTTATATGAGAACATAAGATATGTATTTTTTGTTTAGTGGTTTTAGAGATATTAACAAATGATCCAAAGCATTTTTTTTTATGCTGGTTAATATTTTTTATTTTAAAATTTCTTAGGAAAGGAGTACATGTGGATTTAAATTGGGGCTGTTATAAATTTTTCTTTGTTTAGAAAAAATATCTTAGTCTAAAACTTAAAATATAATTCTATAAAGTTGAAGAAGTATGAGCCATTTTCGAAAAACTTCATGTGATCTTCTAGATTAGAGAATATAATAATGAAAAATCCTTTTGCCCCTAGCTCTATCTCTTTGGCTTCCCCTTGTGTTTAGTAGACTACATATTTTCTTATAGGGCCAAATATCTAGAAATTTGTTAATTAAAGTTTGATATCTCATGTATTTAATGTATTTCCCAATGCACCTCAAATTTTCGATCTGGTACTTCTTTTGGAAGGCTATTTCCTTGAGCTCTTTAAGTGTTTAAATGCTGTCTTGGAAACTTTGAAGACATATAGAGGCTTTGAGATATTTATATATATGCATATGGGAACATAAGATATGTATCTTTCTTGTTTAGTGGTTTTCTAGACACTAGCAAAATGATCCAAAGAATTTTTGATGCCTGCTAATATTTCTTCATCCTAGAATTCTCTTGGAAAGAAGTACATTTGTTTTTGATAGGTGCTAATATTTATTCATCCTAGAATTCTCTTGGAAAGGAGTACAGGTGGATCCAAACTAGGGTTTTCATAAAATCCTTTTTGTCTCGAAAAAATATCTCAGTCCAAAACCTAAAATACAATCCTACAAAGTTGAAGAAGTATGGGCCATTTTCAAAAAACCCTCATGTGATCTTCCACATTAGAGACTATAATAGTGAAAATCCTTTTTTTCCCTAGCCCCATCCATTTGAATTTCCCTTGTGTTGAATCTAGTAAGCTACTGAGGGCCAAATGCCCAGAAATTTGTTGATTAAAGCATGCTATATCATGTATTTAATGTACTCCCCAATTCCTTTGGAATGCACCTCAAACTTTAGATTTGTTACTTCTTTTGGAATACTTCTTGGAAATCTTTAACTGTTTAACCTTGCCTTGAAAATCATTATTGTTGATCCGAGCTTTGTTTTTTTACAAGCTCATTGGAGCAAGCCATAATTAACTAATTAAACATGACAATGATACCCTATACTAACTTGCTATAAAGAGAATTACAAGAATTGCAAAAACAACATGAATAACTAATTTACGAGTAACAAGTAAATCATTAACAAAAAAGTAAGTATTTCCAAAACCCTAAAGCTTGAATCCTTACTATCTTATACGTTTATTGATAATATATTAAAGGATAGTTAAATCTCATGAAATTAATCTATTATTTTAATTTACATTTACAAAAATGTAATTTAAAAAAAATGTTTTACGAGAAAAAAAATACATGGCATAAGATTACATGCAATACATCTATTATTAATAAATAATAAACACA
Source organism: Pinus albicaulis (assembly GCA_034641835.2). Classification (NCBI taxonomy): domain Eukaryota; kingdom Viridiplantae; phylum Streptophyta; class Pinopsida; order Pinales; family Pinaceae; genus Pinus; species Pinus albicaulis. The sequence goes on from CM076583.1 coordinate 606,792,418, forward strand.
ATTCAATTATATATAAAAAAAATTAAACATGTGTTTTCAATCTTATTAATAAAAAAAATACAATATTAATATTAAATATTTATAAACTAAAAAATAACATATAAAATGCATTCATTACTTTTTACAATTACCCATTACTTCTTTTAAACATAAAATGTTTTAATAGAATCCTATTAATAAAAAAATACAACATTAATATTAAATATTTGTAAACTAAAAAATAACATATAAAATGCATTCATTACTTTTTACAGTTACCCATTACTTTTTTAAATATAAAATGTTTTAATGTTTATTATACGTTAAGAACTATTTGTATTTACTATTCAATTAATTTATACTATAATACTAATCACAATGTTTTTAATAAAATCCCCCAGATGCGGGTGATCCAAGGTAAGGGTACGTGGAGTGGGTTTGGGTTTGGCACATGGTTAAACCACACCGCCACCCCCAATTGCGTGAGCTCAACATTAAATTCACAGGACGTCCGCCTTTACACTGCATTAATGCAGCACAAGCACCAAGGTAACGCAACATTCTTATCAACCATGTCTTGCTCTCGAAGCTTTATCCTTGCTCCGCCTCCTCTGTGTTCGACTTGCTCCACTGCTGCGGCAGAGCCGAGCACTCGAACCAGTTGTGGGAGGAGATGTGCCATTGCCTGCTGTCTCAATTTGGATCCGGGTCTCCATTTTTTGCAGAGCTCGCTTTGTAATTGGAGGTTCCACCCACCCATCGACGATTCCATTTCCCTGTATGCTCGCTCACCCTTGCACTCTACCGCTTCCTTGGTTCCTATTCACCTTGCTGCTATTCATGACCAATGCTCCACCCATAACATCATGCCGTGTCTCAGACAACGCATGCGTCGCCGAAGAGGCAACAGCTGTGGGCAAGATTCACGTCGGCCTTCCACTTCCACTTCTGTCTCCAATTCATGATCCCCTTCCTTAGATTATATCTCTGGGCACTATCCTGAGACAAGAAGCAGAAGAGGCCATGGGCGTGGGATTTCTCCTTCCTCCCCACCTCCTTGTTCTGCCCTTTACCATAACCACCTCTCATTGCCACACCGCCCATCTGTGCCTCCCCAGCACTCTGACTCGGCCCACCTTCATTGCTACCATAACAATTGAACTCATGGAGGAACCCCCTAGTTCCGCTGTTGAGTACACCGACACTGGATTGGATGTGGGCGTTACTGAATAGCAACACACTACCCAAAGTGTTGACTTGAAGCGCAAGGCTCCCAGTTGCAGTGAAGATCCTGGACCAGACCCTGGTGACTCCAAGCGAGGTAGAACCAGTTGCAATGAAGCTAAGGAGATGGAGGAGGACGACCCCTATGCATACGACTGTCATGTGGTTGAGGAGCCACCCCCGATATCTCATGACAATGAACATGGTTAGCTCATTCTGTTTCTCTCTTCCCCAGCTCATGGCTAGGCACTTTTTGTTGATTTTCATGACTACAAGCTATATGTTTTTGTGCTTTGTTATTTTGAACTTGTATAACAGCTGGTTTCCCCTACGAGGGCAACACTTATTAGTTTTGTTTGCTACTATGTTCCTGTTTCGGAGCCGGTTTCCCCTGTGTGGGCGACATCTCTCATCTTTTCTCCATTCATGTTCTGCTCGCAAGTCTGGTATTTTTTTGAACCCAGCTCTACTATGTAAAACCACCATTCCCTGAGCAAAATCTATGGTGACTCAGGATGAGATGTAAAATTTTGTATTATTAATAGATTAGTTTAAATTCAGGAAAAAAAAAGAAAAAAAAAGAAAAAAAAGAAAAAAAAAGTTTTTAATAAAATCCACTTTTTGTTTTTAAATCCTTAACTATAATTAATATTGATTTCTATTTGTGAATGTAAAATATATAATCATTATTTTTATAAACTTTAATTAATAATTATATCATCACAAATTATTATGTCACTATTTATGCAGTGATATCTATGAGTGGGTTGTGCTTATTAGTTTGTCCGTACTGTGGAAAATTTTGAGTTTTCTATAGTGAACATTAGTTTTTTTTTAAAAATTTTTCGGCGGTGTCAACCCACCGCCCCATCCCAGGCTCTAAACTTCGAGAGTGGGCATCATCCTGCAATGCATGCAAGACTAGGTTGATTTAATAGTACAAAGGAAGTACAAGAAAGAAGGATTCTGTGTACAATTAAGAATTAAGTTTAGTTGCTTTGAGCTCTGGTGGCGTTAATTTTCTTTTAAGAGTATTGGTGTACAATTTATTAACGGATTATCAATAAGTGCATTTAGCCATTTTCCGTGTTTAAAGGTATGCTTTATTTCCTTGGTGTTGTGGTGCTCATTGAGGCTAGAATGCCCGTTTGCTTGCCTGCATTATATTTGCGGCATAACTCCTCGTTGTCAGGCTTCCGTTGTTACCAAGTGAGTTATCCGTTGTTACCAAGTGAGTTATCCGTTGCATATCTTTTTTTACTTCAACAGATACGAGCAGTAAAATTTTTCTGCAGGACCTTGAAGGTGTTTGGTTATGTGCCAGATTACAAAATTATCGACTTCCTCGATGACCATCTAACATGTAAATGTATGAAAAATGGTGCATAGTTTGGACTTCTAATGGTTCAGTGTTTCACAAAATTTGCAAGTTAGACTTTAGAATTTAGACAACAACAATTGTTTGGGTAAGTGGATTGCTGGATTCTTCCAATGGAAAAAAGGTGAGTTTTTGATATCTAGCTACGTTCAAACTATGGTTTAATGCATATTTTATTTTCTTAACAGAAAATTCAGTGGTAAATGCATTGTTGAGTCAAATTTCGATGCTTTGAATGCAATGTTGTAGGAATAAACCAGTATTAACTGGCCACAACTAAGTTGGAAGTCGGCCCATATTTTCATTTGCGAAAGTCCTATGAGAAAGGTACCGACGCCGATACCATATGGCCTGATTTTAAAAAATCTTCCGAATCTAATTCCATGTTTCTCTATAGTAGTTACAACCAAATTTTCCCGGAATTTAACACTATGAAAGCTTTAAAGTTAGAAGTATAAACATCTTTTCATTTTCAGAAGGCTTGTGAGCAAGGTGTTGAATCTGATTCCATATCGTGGTTTTTTAGATAATCAGGGGGTCATAGTTCTATTTACATAAACATCTAGGTGCGTAAGAAAATAATTGTGAGCTCATTCAAGCATGAGGCATAGATAGAAGGATGTGTTAATTATTAGCTTTCTAAAAAATTTTGAGATGTTGGAAGTTGACGCATGTTTCCGTTTCCACAAGACTCGTGAGTAAGGTCTCAACCTTGAATCCATATCATGGTATTTTAAATAGTTGGGGAGTCAAGTTCTATTGACATAAATATCTAGCTGGAGAATAAAATAACATTGATCTCAGTCTGGCCCAACACATAAACACAACGTTTAAAGTTTCTAAAATTTGCAATGTCGGAAGTTGACCTCCCTTGAGCTATAAATAAATGAATAAATAAATAAATAATCATTGTTAGATCATTTAATTTGCAGTTCAAAGTTTCATCCTATGTATGCGAGTTTTCTCATGGGTTTTACGCTCACTCCAATGTCATTGGACACATTGTTGCTACTATTTTTATTTTCAAAACACTAAATTTATTTGAATAAAAATTATAGTTTAAATGACCGGAAATTACAATCTCACATAATTCCCAAATAGAAAAACAAAAACATAAAAGAATTGATGCCAAAATTCAACCTTCGACGATATTGGACAACTTTCGAGACCAATGTTACCAATATTATGAGTTTCCAATGGCGGGATTTTCTAATGTACATTCTTCGTCAATTTTATACATAAATGAACATGCCTGAGCCACCGTTGTAAGAGTAAATCTAAAAAAAATCAAATTAAGAATAAGTACATCCCTCTCCATGTCAAATTTTTGGGTTTCTTTGGAGTTAGGCGAAAGCCGTAGTCAAGGTCGGGCCCAACTTCCTCGTCGGACAGTCAGCGTGTGTGTGGAGAAGAATCATAAGGAAAAGGATGACCCCAGACCCATCTTGGCAAAGATTGACCTTAGAGCGATAACACATTTTTTATTTTTTGAAGATGTAACACACATCCAACTACCATAAAAAAATTATTTACCCCACCAAAAATCATTTAACCAATCAATACAAAACTTACATTCGATTTAATTAATCATACTTATAAGTACAATAATCATATAACTCATATTAGGAATTATGATTATGGTTTGGAATTACTAATAAGAGCAAAGCTCGAGGTTTCACACATTCTACCCTATGGTTGCTCATTTCGAGATTCTCGGTTTAAAGACTTTTGTCCTTTGTAATTAAATCATGATCTTGGTTCTTTATGGCTAGAGGTATGTGTATATTGTTACAACCTATCCTTATTAAATTCCATGCCATCTATTTGTGAATGAGATCTGTGTGCGGGCCACCTACCTTCATAGTCTCCATCCGATCATTATCAGATCAACGGTGGTCTTTTGTTGGCGGGAGATGGCTAGGTTAACTCGATTAATCGAATTCTCGCTTATAATTTTTCTTTGCTGCTACTTATTGGTTGGCTCTGTCTTAGCTTCTTGGCCTAAACACTCTGCCATGGCACTTCGTCTCAGCGAGATTGAATTTAACCCTACCATCAATCAGGATCAAAGCATGACTTACTTGGTAGCTAAGCTTCACAAGGATTCAGCCAGTTTCTTATACTCCCGACCTCGTCGCCGTCCTTTGTCTCAGGTAGGAGATAATCCGAGGTTAATGCTTCATTTTCGCATTTGCAAGTCTCAGTTTATACTATTTTTAGGAATTGTTTTTCTACATTTGCTAACGCTCTTTCCTTTGTTTCGTAGCTCAACATTTTTTTTCCAGGAGCGAGGTTACTCTAGCCACAAGTAAGGGCATTTTACCCATCTCACCTTCAAAATTTACTTAGAATGTGTGTAACAGAGTATTATTACTCACCCTAGCCACCACATTATTTTATAGTTTAACCTTTTGCTGCAGATGTTGCAGGTATGCTCCTTGTTTCCGAAAGTCTTCTCACTTCTCTAGAGGAATTATTCTCGACTAACCTTTCCTTAATTCTCTCTAGGTATTCCAAAATGAGTTTATTGGGTCTGCATTCTTATCGTCGGAGTTGGCACTTGTTGTGTAATCATGAGCTTCGAATTTTCTCTAGAATTTGTTCAGTTTAAAATATAGTTTTCATTTTAGCTCCGAAGAGCAGCATTTGTAGTTTAACCAAAATCCCTGTGTTGAAGTTTAATTTAATACGAGTTGTAAGGCTCGACTGTGTCTCCAGACGGGTTTTCCTCCGAATTCATATTCAGTTGGAACTCTGTCAAACTGTACAAGTTAAAATGAAACTGGATTTTGGTTATATTATTGCTCATTTATGGGTTATAGATTTAATTTCTATTCCATGCTCTGGAATCCGTTTGTTTATAAATTAATTAAGTGAATGTTTCTCTGCGATTAAATGTAATTTTTATGCCGCTCATTGGCTCTATAGAGAGGACTCTTTTTAAATGAGAAATTTGAGTTATTTTTTCCTCACATCTTGTTTTTACCCTTCATCAGTTCTTTATCGAATTCGACTGAGTAATTTATGGGTTTTATTTTCAAAAAGGAAAGTACAGTAGTTACATATATGTTGAAATTTTTATGTTATTCAATTTAAATAGAGTATTGAATACTTAGATTTATACGGGTCTGCGCCTCAGGCCGACCGAATAATCTAAACATTTCTTTGCATAATTTTTCCAGTTTTGTAAAAAGTAAAATTGATAAATGTTATTTATTTTCCTTTCAAATTGGAGAGACTCATTTACTATTATTTATCAGCATTATCATTACAACACTTTCGTTAATTAGCTTAGTGAATGGTAAATTTATCCAGGTGACCGGACCACCTTGCTCTTTGTCCGAGATAACCAGATTTGGGGGACGATGTGTCAAGGTTGGGCTTCCTTCTGTCACCCTTGACCAACAGTCTGCCCTATAGTATTTTAACCTTAAAGAATTTTCTTGCAAAATACATTTGTATCTACATAGCTTTAAAATTTATTCTTTTCTTGAGTAATAATTCACTGTCTTCCTATTGGTATAGTTTACTGCACAATTCTTCCACAGTTCTTTAATGAACTTCCCTTGTTTACCATAGTAAAATATTCGTAACAGTAATAACCCTAGATCTTGGTTTTATCATTACTTCTACAACACACAGTCTCTACTGATTAATGCAGTAGTAATCATTCCAACATCTTTCTTTACCATATTCTCATCTACTAAAATTAAAATGCAATATAAGCATTAAACATAGCTTTAGTATTCAAATATATCTTGTGAGGTATATATTTTAATATCAAGTATAAACATTATCATTCTATTCCAACACTTTCTATCATAGAATCAATGTTATGTCAATAATAGATAAATACCTGTTTACAACTTGGACTAAACAATATTTTTACTTTAATCACTTGAAAATGCACAAATACTTATCTGGTTATGCAATTTTCACAGCTGAGGTCCTCCCAAACTTCAAGAGAGGCGATTACGTCCTCCTCTTACCCCCGTGCTCCAGTCCTGAAAGGTACGGGTTGATAGTGGAAATTTCTGCGGTGACCTTAGGACTCCTAGTCCAGTTAGTACCAGAAATAAAAATCAGGATTATTGAATGTTTTTCCACTGGTCTCTACCAGCTCAAGAAAACTCTGCACTCTTTCCTTCATCCATGAAAAAAACCCCTACTCCTCACTGGGATCAGTTTCTTATCCCCAGAGGAGCAGATAACTGTTTCCAACTGTCCCAACCACCTTCCAGTTCTTGGAAAACATTTACTATCAAATTTTTCTTTTTTGTCGAGTCACTTTCCATAACTGATTTTATTATTCATAATTAATCACTAATGAAATCAACTTTTTCAACAAAACATTAATAGTTCCAGTATTTTCTTAGAACAAATAATTAAAATGTCTTTTAACTAGTTAACAACTAGTTATCATTAAATTCAGTTGTCACAACTTCCCCCCTAGAAGTAATAGTGCCATCCTCGTTGTTTCACTCTAACTCTGAAAAGAGCTCTGGGTAAGCCTCATGCACAAATATTTCGTCCTCCCAAGTAGCCTCATCTGGGCCGAAGTGCTTCCACTACACTTTAACTTGGGTGATGACTTGCTTCCAGAGCATAATTTCCCTCCAGTAAAATATGTGTTGCGACTCGACCAGAAACTCACCATCCTGCTCTACCTTCAAACAAAAAAGTTCCTTGTCAAATTCTCATAAAAAAAATCATATTTCAAGTTAGGATTTTTAATTATATCCTACCTGTATATTCTTCCAATGAATTGAACGTGCTTCGAATAATGTACATAATGATTCAATAGGGACACATGAAACACGATGTGTACTCGGATGTGACTGGGTAAAGCCAACCAATAGGCCACATGTACTACCCTTTCCAAAATTTGGAAGGGTCCACAGAACCTGGGAGTCAATTTCACACAAGAGGTGCACCACAAGGTACTCCTCTTGGGTTTGATCCTCACATACACATGGTATCCCACTTCGAATTCCCAATAAGACCTATTCTTATCTACATAGATATTCTGTCGATCTTGTGAAACCTTTAAATTTTGTCTTATCTTCTTTACTTCTAATTCCATTTTAGCCAACGTTTTTGGTCCCAACATTAGTTTTGTTTCAGGGCTGATCTAATTTATGGGTGTGTGATACTACCTCCCATATAAGGCCTCGAAAGGAAAGCCAACCAATAGGCCACATGTCCTACCCTTTCCAAAATTTGGAAGGGTCCACAAAACCTGGGAGTCAATTTCGCACAAGAGGTGCACCGCAAGGTACTCCTCTTGGGTTTGATCCTCACATACACATGGTATCCCACTTCGAATTCCCGATAAGACCTATTCTTATCTACATAGATATTCTGTCGATCTTGTGAAACAATTAAATTTTGTCTTATCTTCTTTACTTCTAATTCCATTTCAGCCAACGTTTTTGGTCCCAACATTAGTTTTGTTTCGGGGCTGATCCAATTTATGGGTGTGTGACACTACCTCCCATACAAGGCCTCGAAAGGAATCATCTTAAGGGACTCCTGATAACCATTATTGTAAGAAAATTCAAGAAGATGAAAATAGTCTTCCCATTTGGTTGGCTATTGCATCACATACATGCGCAGCATGTCTTCCAGAACTTGGTTTACCCGCTTTGTTTGGCCATCTGTTTGGGGATGAAAAGAAGTGCTAAAGTTTATTTGGGTCCCTAGACCTGTAAACAGAGTTTTCCAAAATGTAGAAGTGAACTTAAAATCTCTGTCTGGAATAACTATTTTTGGAATGCCGTGTAATCTGAATATTTCCCTCATAAAAATATCTGCTATCTATACAGTCTTGTAAGTAGAATGTACCGGTATAAAAAGTGAAGATTTAATCAATCTGTCAACTACCACCATGATGGAGTCATTGTGCTTATTCGACCGTGGTAAACCTGTAATGAAGTCCAGGGATATGACCTCCCACAAGTTTCCATTTAGGTACCGGTATGGGCTGCAACAATCCTGCAGGATGTCGATGCTCCACCTTCACCTGTTGACACTCCAAACATTTATTTAGATAATCAGCAATATTTTTATGCATACTAGGCTAGAAATATACTTTTCTAATAGCAGTCAAAATTTTATGGTATCTTGGGTGACCCACATAATTTCTACAATGGTATTCATCCATGATTATCTCTTTTAGGTCCACACGGTTTGGTACATATACATTACCTCTAAAGGTTAGCATCTGTTCTTGGTTAAATCCATATTGAGATGTACTTCCTTGTTTTTGGGTTTCTTCCATTTGCTTCCATAGGAATCGATATTCCAGATCTTTTTGTGCCTCTTCTTTTACTTGATCTATTAATTTACTTTCAAGCTGATTGTAGTAAAGCTCATAAACACAATGCAACTTCCTACTTAAAGTGTCAACCACCATATTTTCCTTACCTTTCATGTGCTGGATGTCCATATCAAACTCACTTAGAAAGGCATTCCATTTTTCCTGTCTGGAGTTTAAATCAACTTGCTTGAAATAACTAGTCAAGCTGTTATGACATATTTTTAGCACAAAATTTTTAGCCATCAAGTAGTGTCTCCATACCTAGAGCGCATGTACTAATGTTGTTAACTCTAGATCATAGGCCAAATATCTTTGTTCATGTTCCTTCATCTTCCTTGACTCATAAGCCACTACTTTTCCTTCTTGAGATAAAACTACCCCAACACCTTCTTTACTTGCGTCTGTACAAACTTCGAATTCTTTGTTGGGGTCCACTACCCTCAACACTGGTGTATTGGTCAAAATCTGTTTCAAAATTTCAAAGTTGTTTTGACACTCAAAAATCCACTTAAAGAATTTTCCTTTTCTCTGCAAAGAGGTAATGGGAAAATAAATTCTAGAAAATCCTTCAATAAATCTCTGTTAGTACCCAGCTAATCCCATAAAGGATCGAATATCTACCACATTCTGGGGTACTCACCATTCCATGATTTTATTGATTTTCTTTGGATCTGCAACAATCCCTTTTGCTGAAATGAAATGGCCTAAATACTGGATTTCTGTTTTAAAGAAATCACATTTGTTGAACTTAGCATACAATTGGTGTTTCCTTAGCATTTACAACACATTTCTTAAATGTTCCTTATGCTCTTCCTGGTTCTTAGAATAGATTAAAATTTCATCTATGAATATAAGTACAAAATTATCCAGGAAAGGATGGAATATACCATGCATTAACCTCATAAAGGTTGCTGGTGCATTTGTTAACCCAACGGGTAACACCGCAAATTCATAATGCCCATACTTGGTACGGAATGTAGTCTTACAAATGTCTTCATCCTTGATTCGGATCTAGTGATACCCAGATATTAAATCTATCTTTGAGAATACTATGCCCCCCTTCACCTGATCAAACAGATAATCAATCCTGGGTAAAGGATATTTATTCTTGACTGTTAACTTGTTAAGCTGTCTATAATCCATGCACATTTGCATGGTTCTGTCCTTCTTCATGAAAAACACTGGTGCTCCCCAAGGGGACACACTTGGACGAATATACCCTTTGTCCAAAAGTTCTTGTAACTTCATTTTTAATTTAGTTAATTCTGGAACACTCATTCTATAAGGATCCCTTGACACAGTAGATGCTCCCGACATTAATTCTTAATGGTGAAATCAATATCTCGCCTTGGTGGTAATCCAGGAATATTTTCTGGAAAAACATCCATAAAATATTGTACCACTGGTATATTTTCCATCATAGGTGCTTTTTCCTTGGAATTAATATATCCCACCTGAATAACATATATCTGGAATCCCTTCCTTATACATTTATTCATTTGGGATGCTGTAATTGGACGTAGCAGTAGTGGCTTCTTGATTCCATGAATCTCCTTGCATGTTCCATCTTGAATTATGTAATAGATGATCTTTTCCTTGTAGTCCACTAAGGTCCAATGTTTTTCTAGCCACTCCATGCCCAACAAAACACCATAGGATCCTAATGGCCGTATGTTCAGATCCACATTTAACCATTGTTCTGCAATTTCTAATGTGCAGTTTGGAATCTTGGCAGTTACCTTTCTTTTTGCTCTCATGGCTAGTTGTACCAGCCACGAGTTTTTGAATTTCTATTCTTTTAAATTACACATTTCCACTGTTTTGGAACTAACATAACTTAGACTTGCACCTGGGTCTACCGAAATAGAAACAGATTGAGACAATAATTTACCTTCCAACTCAATCATCGTTGGTTGATAATCTACTTGTCGATCCTCCAATGCCACGTTGATACGACGAATGTTTCATGCCACATCACCTACTGTAGAAGCCTCTTGCAAGTTTACAACTGTGTCATTTCTTGCTCGCTGTGGAAAGTTTATATAATAGTGTGCCTCACCACACCCCAAACACTATAGAGGTGGTTTGGTCACCTTCCCCTGCTCAGGTTTGCTGGATGCCTCTGTAGGTTTCTCTTCTGTTGGTCATCGAGTTCTTTTATGATTTCTACCAAATTTTTTACTAAGAAAACTTCGTGCAGAATTATTAAAATTATTGCTTTTGGCGCCTTTAAAATTTGAGCTACTTTTCTTTCCTTTCCTTGGCTGCCAACTTTTGCCAACCTCCCCTTTAGCCTTGGAATGATGATAGCACATTTGTGCCTTACGAATGGCTTCATCCATGGTTCTGGGATTTACAAATTCAATTCGATCTTTCATATGTGTTGGAAATATGCTCATAAATCTTTGCACCTTAGCCTTTTCCTCTTGAAGGTATGGAACATATCGTAACAGGGAGGTGAACTTGGTGACATACTCATCCATAGTCATCTGTCCCAGCTTCAAGTCATGAAATTCTTTAGCTTTCTCATCATATAAACGTTCTGTTAAATACTTGTCTTTAAATTATTGCTGGGACAATTCCCAAGCAACATCTTGTTCCTCAATGTTGCGAACATTATTTACGTCTTCCCACCACACAATGGCTTTCTCCCTTAACTAATATATGGTCAATCTGGCCTTCAGGTTGCTGCTATATTCATACACCTAAAAATACTTGTTCATGTTTATTAACCATGCCTTTTCCACTTCCTCAGCTTCACCATCAAATGTTGGTGGTTTTATTTTCCGAAACTCCCCTAAAGCTCTACTTTATGCTTCTTAAATTCTTGTTGATCCGACAAATTGCCAGATTCTGCTTCATTGTAGTTTTTTTTCTTGTTGCTTCACTGAGATGGGATTATTTACACTTTATTAGTGGTGTTGTCCCTTGTTTGCTGTTCATCACCTTCTTGCATGCCCCTATCAGCACTGGGGTGTTCCATTTCTTGATTTTTCTTGTCTGACATATTTTTGAGTATCTTTTCTTGCTCTTGCATCAATCGTTCATTACCCTTCGAACTTGCATCATCTCTTCCTGTAGTTTCTATAATGTATTCAACAGTATGCTGGTTTGATGCTTCTATTCCTCCAGCAATCTACTCGTTTGCTAGTGCTCATCGACACTCAGCTGAACCCACATCTTAGGGCTCACAACTGGTTGTGTTTGGGGTTACCCGGTGTCCTGGGGTGGTTGTTGTGTTGTTCCCATTCTCATGATTTTTTTTGTTATGATTCTTTTCTTTGAATCAATATACACACATCTTAATCGTTAGTTGAACCTTTGGGTCCCAGAATATGAACACTACTCTGATACCACTTGTAACACACATCTAACTGCCATAAAAAAAATATTATTTACCCCACCAGAAATAATTTAACCACTCAATAAAAAACTTAAATTCGATTTAATTAATCATACTTCTAAGTAAAATAATCATATAAATCATATTAGGAATTATGATTATGGTTTGGAATTACCAATAAGAGCAAAGCTCTAGGTTTAATACGCTCTACTCTATGGTTGCTCATTTCCAAATTCTCAGTTTAAAGACTTCTGTCCTTTGTAATTAAGTCACGATCTTGGTTCTTTATGACTAGAGTTATGCGTATATTGTTACAATCTGTTGTCATTAAATTCCACGCCCGCTGTTTGTGAATGAGATCTGTGTGCAGGCCACCGGCCCTCACGGTCTCCGTCTGATCATTATTAGATAAATGGTGGTCTTTTGTTGGTGGGAGATGGCTAGGTTAACTAGATTACTTGACTTATCACTTATCATTTTTCTCTGCCGCTACTTCTTGGTTGGCTCTGTCTTGGATTCTCGGCCTAAACACTTCGCCAAGGCACTTCTTCTCAGTGAGATTGAATTTAATCCTACCATCAGTCAAGATCGAAGCGTGACTTACTTTATAGACACGATTCACAAGGATTCAGCCAGTTGCTTATACTCCCGGCCTCGTCGCCCTCCTTTGTCTCAGGTAGGATATAATCTGAGGTTAATGCTTCATTTTCGCATTTGCAAGTCTCAGTTTATACTGTTTTTAGGAATTGTTTTACTACATTTGCTAATGCTATTAACTTTGTTTCGTAGCTCAGAATTTGGTTTCCAGGAGCGAGTATACTCTAGCCATAGGTAAGAGCATTTTACCCATCTCACCTTCAAGATTTACTTAGAATTTGTGTAACAGTTTATTATTTCTCACCCTAGCCACCACATTATTTTCTAGTTTAACCTTTTTCTTCAGATGTTGCAAGTATGCTCCTTGTTGCCGAAATTCTTGTCGCTTCTCCAGAGGTATTAGTCTCGGCTAACCTTTCCTTACCTCTCTCCAAGTATTCCAAAACTAGTTTCTGGGGTCTAAATTCTTATCGTCGGAGTTGGCACTTGTTGTGAAATCATGAGATTTGGATTTTCTCTGGAATTTGTTCAGTTTAAAAGGTAGTTTTCATTTTAGCTCCGAAGAGCAGCATTTGTAGTTTATCCAAAATCTCTGTACTGAAATTTTAATTGACTACGAGGTTTAAGGCTCGACTCTGTCTCCAGACGGGTTTTCCTCCGAATTCATATTTGGTTGGAACTCTTGTCGAAATGTATAAGTTAAAATGAAACTAGATTTTGGTTATATTATTGCTTATTTCTGGGTTATAGATTTAATTTCTATTCCATGCTTTGGAATCTATTTGTTTATGAATTAACTAAGTGAATGTTTCTCTGCGATTAACTGTAATGTTTATGCCGCTTGTTAGTTCTACATAGAGGACTCTTTTTAAATGATAAATTAGCATTAATTTTTCCTCACATCTTGTTTTTACCCTTCATCAGTTCTTTATCGAATTCGACTGAGTAATTTCTGGGTTTTATTTTAAAAAAGGAAAGTACAATAGTTACATATATGTTGAAATTCTTACGTTATTCAATTTAAATAGATTATTGAATACTTAGATTTCTATAGGGTCTGCACCTTAGGCCGACCGAATAATCTAAACATTTCTCTCCATAATTTTTCCAGTTTTGTAAAAAGTGAAACTGATAAATGCTATTTATTTTCCTTTCAAATTGCAGCTACTCATTTACTGTTATTGGCTATTTTTCTCTTCTCAGCATTATCATTACAACACTTTCGTTAATTAGCTTAGTGACTGGTAAATTTATCCAGGTGACCGGACCACCTTGCTCTTTGTCCGAGATAACTAGATCTGGGGGACAATGTGTTGACGGTTGGGTTTCCTCTTGTCACCCTTGACCAATGGTCCGCCCTATAGTATTTTAACCTTCAATAATTTTCCTGCAAAACACATTTGTATCTACATAGCTTTACAATTTATTCTTTTCTTGAGTAATAATTTATTGTCTTCCTATTGGTACAGTTTACCGCACAATTCTTCCATAGCTCTTTAAAAAACTTCCCTTGTTTACCATAGTAAAAGATTCATAACAGTAATAACCCCAAATCTTGGTTTTATCATTACTTCTACAACACACAGTCTCTATTGATTAATGTAGTGGTAATCATTCCAACATCTTTTTTTACCATATTCTCATCTACTAAACTTAAAATGAAATATAAGCATTAAAAACAGCTTCAATATTCAAATATAACTTGTGAGGTATATATTGTAATATCAAGTATAAACATTATCATTATGTTCCAACACTTTCTATCATAGAATCAATGTTCTGTCATTAATAGATAAATACCTGTTTATAACTTGGACTAAACAATATTTGTACTTTAATCACTTGAAAATTCACAGATACTTGTCTGGTTACGCAATTTTCATAGCTGAGGTCCTCCCAACCTTCAAGAGAGGCGGTTATGTCCTCCTCTTGCCCCCGTGCTCCAGTCCTGAAAGGTACGGGTTGACAATGGAACTTTCTGCTATGACCTCAGGATTCCTAGTCTAGTCAGTACCAGAAATAAAAATCAGGATTACTGAGTTATTTTCCACTGGTCTCTACCAGATCAAGAAAAATTTTCACTCTTTCCTTCATCCATGAACATAACCCCTACTCCTCACTGGGATCAATTTATTACCCCGAGAGGAGCAGGTAACTGTTTCCAATTGTCCCAACCACCTTCCAGTTCTTGGAAAACATTTACCATCAGATTTTACTTTTTTATGGAGTCACTTTCCATAACTGCTTTTATTATTCATAATTAATCACTAATAAAAATAACATTTTCAAAAAAACATTAATATTTCCAGTCTTTTCTTAAAATAAATAATTAAAATGTCTTTTAACTAGTTAACAACTAGTTATCATTAAATGCAGTTGTCACAGAAGTCTTAATTCACAGGTCGTATCCATAAATATTTTGTAAAAAAAAATTATAATCTCCCGACTACCCGACCTTTTGATCAACCTGCTAGCAAGTCGGGGTGACTACGGATTTTTTTCATAAACAATCTTATCAAAAAAATATACAACCAAATTAGTTAAAATTGTATATAAAATAATTAAACTCTTTTATTATTTTTAACTATTTTATAAATTTATATTTAAAATACACCTTTGCACTATATTTAACTTTTGGTTTATAATACATTTTATATGAAGATATTTTTTACTTTGTTTGCTAAGCAATTTTTTCTTTTTTTGGTCCTAGTAATTTTAAATTGTGCTAAGTGATTAATTTTTTTAAGTTTATTGATTTTGATTAAAATTGTGGATAATTACAAAAATGAATTAAAGTTTCAATGAGTTTTTTAATTATTTTGACTAAAATTTATAAGAGTTAAAGGGAATTAGTTTAAAGCCAAGTCAATGAGAATTTAAATTTTATTTCAGTTTTAATTTAATTTTATTCATAAATTTTGTAAATTAACTCTATATATATATATATATATATATATATATATATATATATATATAATTTCAATAATGCTATATTCTTTCAATTGTTTACATAATGCTAAATGCTTTATTATCAATATTTATTGTTTTTATATATACATAAATAGAGTATTAAATTATTATATTTAGTCGTTTTATATTTGCTTATTTTAAATTTCATGGATGTTAAAATTGCTTATTTATCTAGTATTCTTGGACATCATTAGGATGTTGTCTCATTTATATTGAATTTAACAAAAATGAAAAAAAATATAAATAAACATGACAATTACAATAATATTATAGTTAATTAGTATATAGTCTTATATATATCATTGAGCTATTAATTCTTCTTTTTCCCTTATATATTAATATTATTATTATTTAATGATGTATAGTTAGAAACATTTTTTGGTTTTTATTAGTGGTTTTTGTAAATCATGATGCATTGCTTGATATTCAATGAACAAAGGTTATCTAAAAAAAAATCCAATTGATTTAAGCAATAAAAATATAGAATTATAGATACAAATCACTAGTATAAATGATTCTATCTAGGCATTTTATGTAAATAGATCATGCACTAGTTTGCTGTCTTCATCATATTTATAATGGGACTTTAAAATATATATATTTTAGGATTAGATAAAGTGATTGCTATATTAGCTAAGAGATGATCCACTTTGCATGTGATTTTTATTTTATAGATATGAGATCCTATTGATTAAGATGTTGTAGACATCCATGCAAGTTTGAATTCGCTCTAAAGTTTAAAGTGTTAAATACTTTTATCTAGACAAGGCAATATCCAAAAATTGACAGATTCTTCAGAAATTTTAAATGAACTTTATTCTTGTCCACTAATTTATGGTTAAATACACGTTATTTATGTGCACTTGGCAAGTTAAAATTTTTAATTTTTTTTAAAATTATGGAATGATATTAATGTTTTTTATGCAGCAATTATGCACATTCTTTTTTCAGAACAAGTGAAAAGTAATAAAAGACAAATGGGAACTATAAGGAATTAAAGAACATTACAACCTTTTTTATTTGCAATTGTGGTAATTAATAGCTTTTGATGTATAAACAGTTAAATACAATTATAAGTTTTTTAGTTTTAGGTACTTAGATTTGAATTTTTGGTCAATTGACGTTTGGTATGATTTGAAGTATGATGTTTAATCTATTTACATTTGAACATCTTCGACTAACGAAATTAGTTTTTAGAACGTTTTTTCCTGGTATTATTTATTGTAGTTGATACTAAAAAGCCTTAAAGAGTGGTATTATCTGAATTGTTAAATCATTATTTGACTTAATGATATATTGGGTTTAGGTGATGTCTGCTAGTTTGGTTGGAATATGTTAAAAAACAATGTTATGCAATTGTGAATGATTTTGAGTCATGGAATGTGTAGTTGTGCAATTATAAAAATAGTTTCAACAACTTATAGAAGAGGAGGAGATCGATAATCAAAAATTGGATTATGAAAATAAAACAGAGAAGAAGAAAAACAATGAGCATTTTAAATGCAATTTCCATGGCAGATGGATTAGTTGCAGATTAAATTGGTGTTGTGCATGCAATATCTTTGTTCTAATCCAAACAAAAATGAATAATTTTCAAGGCCAAAAATGCAACAATTATTTTTGTGTGATTTAAATCATAAATTTGTTGATTGACTAGGTCTCATGTGAATTTTTTTTTTCAAAAATTTAATGCTAAAATCAACATATATTCAATGCACCTCTAAATTTCATAGTCATTTCTGCTATGTATGTATACTTGGAATATTTATTCCAAGATGAGCGGCTATAGAAGCTTAAATTTAATTGCATTCATAGTCAATTTTGGTGCAATATATTTTTCTCAAATTGACACATTTAGTAAAATACATATGCAATTTAATGTAGTTATAGTACTATGATTACATTTGAGCGATGGTTTTTATTTGCAATTTCTGTACTCATGTGTGACTAGAATGTTTTTTGTTATTTATGGGACAGTAGATAATGCTTTCAATGGCTAGCAAACATTATGATACAAAGTCACATTTCCCACCTTCATTTGCAATTTAATGGATTTAAAGTACTATGATTACAATTGGGCGATTATTTTTTATTTGTAATTTCTTTAGCCATGTGTGACTAAAATGTTATTTTCTATTATGAAATAGTAGATAATGCTTTCAATGGCTAGCAAAAAATATGATACAAAGCCACATTGGTGATCTTTTTTCATTTTTATTTGCACAAATATATTAAAATTACTCTCACACACACACACACACACACACACACACAGACATTTTCTCTAGTAGCATTAAATGCATTTTTACTTTGCATTTGTACAAAATTCCCATGTACCTTGCATAAATTGATGACTATAGTGATATAAATGCTATTTTACCTTGCATAAATTGATGGCTATATGCTATACATGCCACTATTAATAATTAAAATAATCCTAATTTTTAAATCACCATGGTTCTCATGTAGTCTCATTCTAAGTATGTCAATCTCTTAATGATTAGTGGGTGATCACGATTACATTTTAACTATGTATAAGAAATGCATGAAGACAAAGTATATAGAACTAATGTGATTAATTTTATTTTTTCATTAATCATAAAGAGATAATTTACATCGAAGAATTCTAAAATCAATGTTGTAGAAAAAAAAGCTAAAATTTTTATGACAAAAAAATTCCATAGGTAATTTTGCAAAAAACAACAATGTGTGGTGTGTTTTTTTGATCAAAGCACTTACAATGTTTCTTTGGTTCTTATTTCTACATAGAAATATCAATTATTAGTTTTTATAGTTTTCACTTTTTTCATTAACTCCATGCATTGTTTTTGTCCACCAATTATGTCTGGGTTTTGTTCCCCCATATGCACACAATATCTATGGCACTCATTCCAAATTCTATGATGTGCATATGTCGAAATAATACAATTTTCACGTGTTAAACATAGGTATGCTCAATCAATTGGAACTATATTCATTCACACCAAATATTAAAAAGAAAATAATACATTACACTAGGAACCTAAATACTTTACATTTTATTTGACAGCACAATTTATTTATAATGCAGAAGAACGTTAGTAACTTAGACATGGTGAAATTGATAGATTTGTAGTAATAAGCATTTGAATATGTTTATTATTTCAATAAAATTTTGAATATGATTATTGGTTTAAGTAGATTTATACTTTTTATTTTAAATTAATTTATTTTATTATAGAAAAATATATTGTAATCAGTTTTTGAAACCAATGTTTGGATTCTATTTTATTTATACATTTTGAAAAGAATTTACAAAAATTTCTAATTTTTTTTTACGGAATTTTTAAATTAAATATTATGTTTTGAAATTTGTTAAAACGATAATAACACTTTTATTGGTATTGTTTTAAATTGTCTAAATGTATTTAGTTTTAAATTATATTTAAATTGAAAAGAATGCAATCTTCAAGGTTCCTTATGCCCATTTCTTCTACTCCTTTGTCATAGTGTTAAGTACTCATTTTCAGAGTAGTGTCAAACACAAACGAGGAAAAAAATATAGTCGCAAAGACAATGTAGACTAGATAATTTATAAGGTCTAAAATTTTTCTAGTATGATTGTTGGTAATGGAATATTCAATGTAATCCATGCTCTTAATGCTATAAATCATTGTCACATTTGGAAAATTTGTCACATTGTCTCAATATACTTCATGGCAATGAAAAATAGTTTTGCGTTGAAAGGATAAAGAATGCAAGAAATTGATCACAAGTTATCTAGATTTAATTCACATAGATTAGATAATTTTTTCTATTTTCCTGGTGAATATTTCTTTGACTCAATTTTTTTTCTTCTTCACTTTTTCTATACTTCAACTGAGATACAACATGGAATTGTAAACCAATTTTGGCATTGATTATCTCATGGAAATGATGCTTCTTAACATTCATTGCATACAAAACCGACTCATGAATACCTTCAGGATATTCATCATGTTAATGATCTTGAAATGTACTTGGAAGGGTTGTCTACACCTTATTATATTTGTGCTCCATATACAATTAGCTTATGGGGGGATGTATTTTGTATCAAATGGTTCTCCAAATTGTTGTCATTTCCAGTCAATGTTTGGCTATTTACAAATGGCCAAGCATATCTATGGTTCAATTCGAACATTGATGCCTATTAATATAATATTTTTCTACATAACCAAAATCTTGCATGTGGACATTTTGAACCACTTTTGTTACATAGCATAGGAGATAATGTAGCTTCAATAGATAAATAAATTGGGTCATGCATTTTTCCATACCAATTATCAGTTGAGCAGTTTGACATATTATCAATTGAGAAAATATTATATGAACAAGGCTTCTCGATCTATCGGAAAAAATTCAATGATTTCCATGAATCTTTGTTCAATTCTATTTACACACTTTCACCATGTTTTGATATGTCCAATATGAGAAAAATAATTGCACAAAATGTTTACAATTGTTTCACTTGCAATGACAATAGAGCTACCAATTTCTTAAATCAACACCTGAATGCTAGAAACATTGAATAAGAGCAATGTATCAATGATTGAAAATCTTATCAATTTCATATGCATATGGACATATAGAGGGAAAAGGTTTTTCAATATAATGGATATGTGAACTACTTGATGTTAACATATATATCTGGAATATAGAAACAAAATATATTTCCTTGAGATTATATTCTTCAAAAACTTGCTCCAAAGTCTTGTACCTTATGCATGTACCAATATCTACATCACATGCACATTTCCATGCACTTCTTGAAATTCAGGATGTTGAAAATACTAATCAAAATGAAAAGACATCACAAGTGCTCCAAATAATCTCGGAAATAGGAAACTATAAGACAATCTTAGGTGTACCTTATACATGTATTGTTAGCAAAGAATCTAGGTTTACTAGATCTTGTACTCAATTAAACCATTTGTCAATTGATAATACAATATAAAAAAAATAAAAATTAGTTGAAGTATCGAAGGATTTCCCATCATCAAATAAGGACAATAATCCTTTTTCAATGGAGACACAAAATACCAAATAAGTCTTTACCTCTTTTTCCAATGGATATAGTAAGCGGTACCCTCACTTACATCAGCTGAAATGTGAAATATGAGAACAAGGTGCTGTAATAAAATAAGCACATAAGCAACATGTAAAGTAAAATAAAGAAACTAAGTCATATTTGCAATCAATACAAGACATACCTAGATATGCATATTGCATTTGTGATAGATTTTCCTTTGGAAAGGACATTCAATCTATTAACAAACAAATATTATCTACTATTTTCTATTTGATTCCCCCATCAAACATTAAATCCATTAAACTCAATGAAAAAATGTGCAAATCTTGTAATAATTCAATACTCAATGAAAAAGTGCCTACATTTGCATCACCTCTTCATATTCGATGAAACAAAAAATTGATCTCCATTACACAATTGACATATTTGGAAGAGAGATTAGTGGCACCAAGAATAGAATTTGTACAAATAAGAAAACTTGGTTACAAAAGATAAAAAATTGGATTAAAATGAACAATCATAAATGTTTCTTCCAGTTTAGATAGAATTCAAACAACATTACCTATAGATATTGATAACAATACGATAGTGTTAATTATGCTAACAATAAAATTGGAATACAAGAATGCTTATTTGTATGGAAATATTCGACCGAAAAAAGTGATGTCTGCATTACACAACTTTTTCAACACATCTGTATACAAAAGAAAATAGATAGTAATCAACTACGAATGGAAAAAACATTCTGATCAAAGTAGGAAAGATCATTAGAACGATACTCCAAAAATGAAGGAACTAGATTCACTAAATGCAGATAATGATCTGGAGCAAGAAACTGAAAAAATTGTACATGGTTATTTTGAGGTCCACCTTATCCTGAATGATTCCCCCCCTAGGCATTTTTCAAGACAAATTCTCTAAAGAATTGAACTTCCCGACATTGTTCTTTGGATCAAGTCACCCTACTAATGTTATCAATCACTTTTTGTATAAAAAAATTGCACAATGGGAACTGCTGCACATGTATGATGAATTTTTAACACATATTACAAACATATTTTTTAAAGAAATTTGTATTTTGATAAAGCAGGTTTCTAACTCAGCTTGGATTTCTATTCGTAAAGGAGAACTGAAAGTTCAAAAACAAGTTGCTAAAAACGTCAAAAATAAAAACGATCTTTAGAAATTATTAAAATCACCAATTTCATATTTATTTTTAAGAATAATTCACACATCACCTGAATATTTTGAACATTTATGAAAAGATATATTTGCAATGATACGACAACTTGACCCACCGAATTTCTTTGTCACATTCACTAGTGCCGAGCATATTTATGAACCGTTGATAAATGCACTAAATCTACAAAGCACTGAATCTGTAAAAAATCAAACAAACAAATTTGATTCTAAATGAAGTTACACATTGATCAAATGTCGACCGATCATCTGTAGTTGATATAATAGGCATAGAATCTTGTCACCATGTTCCTTGATAACAAAAAACAATGAATTATTTGGTCAAGTGAAATATTATTTTTTTATTACATAATTCCAAAGTAAAGGAACACATCATGACCATGAACCACTATGGATTCAAGATACGAAAATATATCAACAATCTCCTGATGTCGATGTCATAGGTTTCATTGATCAATATCTGACTTGTTATTCAAAAATTTTGTTAGATCAAATGATTCAATTTCAAACTTATCACCACACAAAAACTTGCAAAAAGCATGCAAATTATACTTGTAGATTTGGTTTCCCTATCACACCAATTGATGAAAATTTTATCTTACCTACTTTGTGCAGTGAAAAAAATGATATCCAAACAATGCAAAATAAACTTTCATGTCTTCTATAGGACAAATCCTATTAAAAAACATAACATTTTCCATGTTTTTAACTTAACTTGGAATTACAAAACAAGAATACATCATGATATTATGATTTTTTATTACTCGACCAATTGTACTAAAAAGAAAGCTTTGCGATGTGTGTATAAATGCATTTGCAAAAAAAAATCCCTTCTTTTTTTCAAGAAAACACATATGCTCAATTAATTTTAGATGCCTATGCTGCAGAAACATATGGTATCTCTTATATTCCAAAATTGGATCACTCCATGACAACTGCATTCAAACAAATTCGAGAAAATTGCATATCTTGCGGAGACAACAAAATTGAAACTATTTGAAAGATTGGAAACACATTACTAGATATGCAACAAATTTTAAGTCGACAAGAAGTCCACAATGATTTTTCATTGCATTTATATTCAAATTAAAGAAAAAATTCACTAACACTGCTCTAGCTGGAGAATTAAAAAAAAAAGAAAAGAAAAGAAAAAAACATATGTTCTAAAAATACCTATTTTGTTAGAACTAGGAACCCGATAACTCTAAATATATTGTTTACATTACAAAAATTTATAAATATGTTGCACGACCTGTCGCCTTTGATAAATTTTACTTGGAAGAATATGTTTCTTGTTATTTAATCATGGAAAAAACATAAAAAAAGAAAACGTCCATGTTTCATAATATTCATTTGATACAATGAACAAATGGACCCAAAAAGAAATTATAGAGAAAAATGATGCTCTACATCCCATACAGAGAGTCTGAATACAAATTAAATAAAAATGAAGAGACGTGCTAAATCATACGTTTCACATAAGTGCATTGTCAATGTCACTGAAAAATAATTTTCTCATTTAATCACACCATGGGGTGATATTGAAACTGCTTCTGCTACAATTTCATCCCAAAGTGATGAGATATTTGTGCTTCACTTTCCATTAGAAAATAAAAATATGGTTTTTTCTAATGAAAACTATGACATTCAACAAGACTTACAAGAGAAAATGCAATTCAACGACACTCTAACTAAATATACAAAAAGAAATGAATTCATTAAGCATCCCTTTGTTTTGGACACATTGGCATACCATGAAATTATGAGACAATTAAATCTAGAGCAAGAATCAATAATCAAACAAATAGTTATATGGAAAAAAAATTTCTAGTAAGCACTTCTATTTGTTCATCTCTCAAGGTGCAGGTATAGGAAAGACATTCACTGCATAAGAACTTTACCTTTAAATAATACGTCTTTATAAAAAATACTTACAAAGTGACCCCTTGAAAAACAAGGGTCTAATACTTGCATTTACTGGAAAAGCTGCATATATTTCACATGGTATCACAATCCATTCAACTTTGCATTTTCCACTTTCACCATGTCACATGGTGCCATTGGCTTCTAACATGTTTAATATATTGAGAAAGTAATATGAAGAACTTAAATTTATGTTGATAGATTATGCTTCATTAATTGGCTCTCGATTGCTATATAACATTGAAAAATGACTTCACGAAATTATGCATACTCCAACTTCCTCGTTTGGGAACCTTGACATATTGTTATGTGGTGACCTATGTCAAGCGTAACCTGTATGTGATTGTTAGATATTTGAACAACCGTATCTTAAAGGAAATAGTGCTCCTTAAAATTTTTGGAAAGAAAATGGGAAAACTTATGAACTAAAACAAGTAATTCTGGAAGACAATAATGAATTTGTATCCATATTAATCAGAATTACGACATGTTCACATATTGATGATGATATTGCATTCTTGAAAAAACATTGTTATATATCGACACTAAATGATCCAACTTTTCCATACGTCTTCTATTTAAACAAGAATGTACATGAACACAATGAAATAATGTTATCTGTCATCAACAAAAAACAATCATTTGAAATGCGTATGATAGAACAATTGAATCAACAAATATAAATCACAATAAACACATCAAAATGAAACTATCATCTTCTATTGTGCTCAAATAAAATATGCTCATTGAACTATTTAGCGAAAATTGCAATATTCAGGATGGCTTGGTCAATGGTGTTGAAGGAATTTTTAGAGCATCCATGGATTTGAAAATGGTGCAATTTGGATTGAATTTGCTGATCCGTCTGTTGGAACTATTCAATGGAAAAAATGGTGCATCTATACAAGGATGGAATAGTGTCTACCTGGACACCTATTACTAGAGTTTGTAGGAATAATGCATCACACAACAAAATTAGTTTTACAAGAGAAGAATTCCCTGTTTAACTGGCATGTGCACGAACTATACATCGATCACAAGGGTTAACAATGGAAAAATTGGATTTTTACCCAAAAGGAGTTAGGCAACATGGCCTCGTCTATACTACACTTTCTCATGTCAAAGATATTAAATCATTGTATTTTTTAAACAAATTGGAACATAACAACTTTTCCCTCAATGAGAAAGTTACTATTGAGTTAAATAGACTTTCAAAAAATTCCTCTTATGATCTTGAATATAACATATATCAAAGTAAAACAAATGGTGATTTGAAAATATGTTAATTGAACACTCGTAGTTTCTCCTTTCATTTTGAAGATATCATTGCTGACTATGATCTAATGAGTGCTGAAATTATTTGTTTCCAAGAAATAAAAACAAAATCACCTCCACAAATCCATTTTTGTCAAACAAATATCACTACATACATTTATACCATTTGCATGGAATTCTCACATACTACAGAAAAAATATTGTTTTTGACAATAATTTCACTTATACAAGAAGCCAAATTGAATCAACAATTGCAACATTCCATGTTGAAAAAAAAACATTACAGTTGCTAAAGTATACATTGCAGCAAATGCAAAAATTGAAGAAATAATTAATTTCATCAAGTTCTTTTTAGAGCACACATGCAACAAATACCCAATTTTGCCTGGTGATTTGAATTTGGAAACGTTGTAAGATAACCATCAATAAAGAAAATTACTTTAATTTATGCAAAGTAATGACTTCAATTTTCATACAAAAAAAACAACAACTGGCTATAGCTCAATGCTAGACCACTTTTGGACAAACCTTTCAACTAGCATTATTTCTTTCATGTCTTCAATGCTTATTAGATAGATCATCATACAATTTGTCTTACCATATATTTGTTGTTAGCTTGAGTCATTTTGTCAATGTTCATGTTCTACAATTTCATTCTTGACTTGTCACAATATTTGTCACATTTGCAAATGTGCATATTTGACATATGCTTTGATTTGAAAACATTGAAAAAAAAAGGAATTATTTAGAACAAGAAACAAGAAAACAACAAAAAAATGCAATTATAAAATTCTAGTAAGTCTTTGAACCATCAAGATAAATTTGTCGAGTTTTTCTTCTTTAACTGTAATTTTTTATGACATAGTTAGCACATAATTTACGTATTTTGATTTCCACTTTGTGAAATTTTTTTCTATATAATGAATAGTATTATTTTCTTTAGATTTAGTTAATATTTCATTATTTCTTGTCCAACTTCCTTTGAAAAAAAACAGAAAGGAAAAAAAATGTTTTCATCGCCATAGTGATTCCTAATAACACATTCAAGAAATGAACTTTATGTGTACTTGTCAATGAAATCTATAAAACATTTCTTTATTATGCATATTTACTACATATCCACCAAAATTAATGGCTAATATTACTATAAAAACATAATATATATATATATATATATATATATATATATATATATATATATATATATATATATATATATATATATATATATATATATATACCATCGTAGAACATACACATTTAATATGTCTTTATACAATTGTTTTAGATTTAATGACTTTCATTTTCATTTTTTGGAAGCGATTGTTCTAGTCATTTGAAACAATATCATGGAAACAACTGGCTCTAGCAAATAATCATTCAGAGAAGAAATTGTGGAAGATGAGAATACAAAATGGGTAGGTTTTTGTTCCACTAAATATTTATATAGTAAAATGAGATATTTGCATTAAATAAATGAAAGTGGTTTTTAAAGAATATTTTTCTAACTTTGCATATAAACATACCAAAAAAAATGGAACCAACATCCTCTTCAATCATTAAAATATGATCAGAAGCATCTGCAAAGAATTTTGAGGGCGATATCTTGGTTATTTATGGGCGAGCATAGGCTAAAAGTCCTAATTCTCCTGCAAAGACACGGTTGCTCCATGTTGATTTGGTTGATAGCCATGGTCAACTGATTATCAAAATGAACATGAGAAAAAATACTATAGAGTATTTCCAAAACATGTTTATTGTTGGAAACAATGTTCGAATTACAAATTTTACAATAAGAAAAAAGGGTATTTATGAACAAGGAGACACAAAATGTTGGATTATGTTACAAGACAAAAACATGGTTGAATCAATTTCATAGGTTTTCAAAAAACGTAGAATGGTTCTAGATACAACAATACATAATATTCTTGTCTCAAATGATACATATGAAGTTGGTTCAATAGGATAAATAGTGATAGGCTGTTAGCAAAATAATAAAGAACTTTAAATCAATATAAATATGGTGAAGCTGCAAATGACAATGCAAATGTAAGTATGTTGCTACAATAACTATACTTGCATTTTCAATAAAATCTAATAGTTTCTTTGAAAATGTGTTCTTGTATCTTTGTTTTCCACTGTTATCAAGGTAGAAATTATCTCAGTATTTCTTGCACAAACTGATTAACAAAAAATATGTTTCATGATTCACTGCAACTGCTATTGAATGATATTAATAGAGATTTTTTTTTCAAAATAAGGTATGAATCGGCATCAAAGATGAGCATGCTCTATTTTTTCAAAAACATTGTTAGATATTATGTGAAAGACAGTCAACAATTGTGCTTTGGATCAACAACTTTTGTTGACCCATTGAATGATGAATTTGCAAGAGTTCATCTATTATCTTTTGTCATGTCAAGAACACATATATGTTTCCTAATAGATTCTTTGTTCAAGTAACAATAGTTTTACTTTGATGTACAAAATATCGCATTTTGATGATATATATTTGAACCTAACAATTATATATATATATATATATATATAACTAGATTGAAGAGTGTTTAAAGCCAAAATAATTAAAAAAAAGAGAGCGAGGGGTGTTCAAAGCCAAATTTTTTTTATCTCATTTTTAACGAATTTTCAGTAAATGAAAACAAATTTTTCATCCAAATACAACTAAATGCATAATTTGTAAATATGACACATCATTTAACTATGAGCACAATGTTGCATGCACAATGGAAACAAATAGTTGCAAAATTGATTGTATGTTGCAAATTACGCAGCTAAAAGAACATTGCCCAGTTATTTCTGAGACAAGATTTCAACAATACATGCAAAGCATATCATCTACAATGTCCAATTTAAGAAAAAAATGTATTCGACGTCTTTTTACTTTAACAGTTAACAACATTATTGCTGAGATAAATCAACTATGATGAACAAAAAAAATTCTTCCTTTGTAAATTGAGTTCATACATCTTGACAGTTAAGATATTATTCCTATTTCGATTTTTTATTCCTGTATTTCACCAACTCATAATTAAAAAATAGTTGCAACAACATTAATGTATACTTTTTCTTTTATAGTAGGTTCCAAAATTACAAAACACAAAAAAAACATGCAGTCCAATACTTTCTAAATATTTGTTACAATATCTCAATTAAGATATACATTTTTTTTTGATAAGTAGTTCTTGTTTTCTTTTTCCTGTAACTTTTGAATCAAACATATTTTCGTGATGCAAATGAAAACAGAGAGAAATATGCACATAATGCAGTATAATAACTTACTTATGTCAAAAATTATGCCAGACTATGGTCTCATTTTTTGTTAATAAGAACATAATTTCTCAGTTCCATGGTAACCTAATGTAACTCCAAAATAATTATTATACTATGTTATATATGTCGATATTTTGCTCTCCATTGTTGAAGTATTAACTTGAATTCTCATTTGCTATAAATTCTAGAATTGTGTTATGTAAAAAAATAAAAAGGGAAGAAAAAAGTTGCATGTGTATCAATGTCTTCATTTATGTATATGCCGAATTAAATGCCTAGTGTTAAAAAAATACACTATAGGAGATTTGAGATATTTTTGTTCTAGTTTTCTTTTCCCATAGATCAAATTGTACTTAATCTCCTATTTTCATATTTGTTTTTCATGTTTTGTTCATTTGAATATTAGATTTTTTGTTCTCATTTTCTGAGCTCTAGAGTGTTGCATTGCACTTATATACAATTGCAAATTTATTGTGCAATGAATTAAGAAAACTTGTATATCATTTTTGTTTTCTAGTTTTTTTGTCTCTTCTTAAAATGCATTTTAACTCAGATTTTTTTTTGCAAATTTAGCTATAATATAAGAATATTGTGTTTTTATTGATACTATCTACTTCAAATATGATGCTCAATTATTTTTTACTTGCTTTTCCCGAGACATAGATGGAAAGAAATGTGCTTAACTATTACAACAACTTGTTCTTTCAAAATTTTTTACTGACCTAGTGCATAATTTTGTTAAAAGGACCATAATATCTATGGAACAACAACATTGTATAATACCAAATTTTTTTATTATACCATATTATATACATACATGTGTTTTTCTTTCCACTTTTACAATATTAACTTGAATTCTCATTTTCTGTAAATTATGAAACTGCATTCTCTTAAGGAAAAAAAAGAAAGAAAGAAAAGATGCTAAGTATCTCAATTTCTTAATTTATCTATATGTTCAATTAAATATCAATGTAAAAAAAACCTCTACAGGAGCATTGAGACATCCGTGTTCTCTCTCTTTTTTTTTTTTGCATATATCAAATCTTCCAGGAAGATCATTTTTCTATTTGCACAAGTGTTTTCTTCAGGTTGTGTGCTTTTTTTGATTGAATTTCTTGTACAAAGCTTTTTATTTCCTAAGCTATATAGTTTTTATTTCAGTTATATATAATTGCGAATTTATGATCTAATGAATTAACAAAACATACATCTTATATCTATTTTCTAATTTTTTTTGTTTCCTCTTATAATGCATAACAACTTGCAAAAAAATGAAAATTTAACTATAATGTAAGGAAATTGTGGCCCTTAAATTCCTAAGTACTATAAATATGGTTCCAAATAGTTTTTTGGCTCTTCGTCACAAGCCATAAATGGTAACAAGCGTGTGTGGTTTCTATAGCCACTTTATTTTCCATTTCGAGCTA
Organism: Pinus albicaulis; assembly: GCA_034641835.2. Lineage (NCBI taxonomy): Eukaryota > Viridiplantae > Streptophyta > Pinopsida > Pinales > Pinaceae > Pinus > Pinus albicaulis. The sequence continues at coordinate 606,822,391 of CM076583.1, forward strand.
TTTCGATTGTTATTTATCATAGAAAATGTTAATAGTTTTGAATGTTTGGCTCGTGATAATGAATATTTGGTGAATGGTGAGAGATATATGTACTATTTGCAATCAATGATGCATTTTTTGTAGCACAATGTCATTCGTATGAATAATAAATATATTAGTTATTTTTAACTTTGAACTTTTATGATAAAATTTTCATTGACCTATATAATCAATTTTACTTGGACATTATGATAGATTTTAATCTCTCATTAGCATAATGTTTTTTCCAACAATATTTTCTTAGGTATTTTATGTATTTATTGTTTAACATATGAAATTTAGTACTCTAGATATATTATAAAAAAGATATTGAGACATTTGTACAATGATCTATGAATTATTTTTGATCTCTCATGTCACTTTAGACTCTATGCTTTCACTGTAAAAATAGGAATCAATATCATTGATAAAAATATCACTAAACTTCTATGTTTGGACTCACCTATTTCCAAAATATTGAAAGCTCTTGAATCATTGAATCAAGTGATTTTATTTATCTATTCATTAAGCATAATAAAACTATGTCCAATGTTAATTTAGTTTCAATTAGCCCTGAATTAGAGGTAGAAATTATTATTTCCATGAATATAAGAATCAAGAAACATATGTCAGATGATAATTTTAAAAGAAAGCTACTGCATGTAACAAAAAATATGCGTACAATTTCTCTTCAGTCACATGTTATTCCTGTTCCAATATTATCAATGAATCAATGAACTAAGCTCAATGCCGATAAAAAACACGTGACACACATTTCAAATAGTGGAGTAACTGAGTGAACAGAAAAGCATAAATTTATGAATAAAGAAGTATGTGTTTTTTAGGCACTTCTTACCTATTATTTAATATTTTTGGAAAGTTTTATCAGATACACTTTGAATACAGTGATATGACATTTAATTTACTCAATATACCCGTATTATTCATCCCAATAGACATGATACAGTTAATAATGCAGTCATTCTTGAAGCTGAAACTAGTCTCCATGCATTGCAGATTTTAATATTTTAATGTTAATATGATAATTAATCTCATCATGGATAATTTTCCCTATGATTTTTTGATTTTCAATCTTAGTATTTCTTTATCATGCACTTTTTCAAATAATCCATTCTTCTGGCTTTATTATGTGTTGCGTATTATATTATTCTTCTACTTACTAGGTTAGAAATTACCGAACCTAGCCTTCATTTCTAGCTTCAAGTAACTAGAATTAAAAAAATTATTTAGACATTGAAAAATGTAGTCTTTATTGGTAAAATTAAGTAAGTAGCACACAAGAACTGAAGCTACAATTTCATATGTAAGTCATTTTTGATTCTCGTATGTACTAAAGACATTAGCATGAATTAATTGAACACATGAGGAATAGAAAGGATCCATGTTACTGCTTTGTTTCTTATTCGAAATAAAAATCCAATGCTCGTTCATTCCATGAAACGTCTTCTATAATTTTTTGATATGAAATATATAATTTGAAACTTCATCGAATAATTTGCATTACTGTTATTAGGTTTGCAAGAAGTTTTTTTTCTTTTGTGCATCAAAAAATGAATAGAAACAAAATCCTTAATTTTTTTTTTTCATTTTTGAAGACTTAAGTTGGAGGTCGGATCCAGAAACATTTTGTAAAAAAAATTATAACCTCCTACCTACTCAACCTCTTGACCACCTGGCTAGAAAGTTAGGGTGATTACGGATTTTTTTATTATCGATAATCCACCCAACCTCCCGACCTTAGCATTTCTCGACACTTAAACTACCCGACCTAATGAAAAAACTCGACTATGGTATAATGGGGGTTGTGATAGAATGAATGAATCATAAAAAAAAACGCACGATTACCTGACCTCCCAACTATACGATCAACACAATAAAAAAAATCCATTGATTTATGCGCAATGCGATTTTTTATATAGATATTCAAAATTTTTAGTTTCATGTTTAATTAAATGCGTAAAAACCACTGACCCGCCCAACTTTCTAACGAATTGACTACCCGACTACTCAACCTAAAGACAAAAGCTGAATATGATATAGTTGGAGTTGAGATAGGATAAATCAATCATAAAAGAAAAAAATGCCCGACCACACGACCTCCTAATCATATGATCATCTAAATAAAATACTATTTTTGTTGATTTGTGTGAAGTGCACCTTTTTAATACAGATTTTCAAAGTTTCCATTTTCACGTTCCATTGATTATTTGTTAAATCAATAATAATTTTTTTAAAGATTTATTGATTCCCAAAAGAAAAACAATTGACCTGTTTACAAGAAATTAATGAACACGTTCAATTATAATTTTCACATTTTTCTAAACTAAATTTTAATATTTTAAGCTATTATTTTCATGCTCTTTTGTTAACTCTTGTTCAAAGAAGAACTAAACTAAGAAAATACAGTTCTATGTAAGCATAATGTTATTTTTTTTAGAAATTCCTGAATTCAATTCCAATTTTTGAATAATCAAAACTTATCTATGATCTCTTGGTGTTTACAGCTCATAAAATTCTAAAAATGGGAAACCTACAACGACAAATTTAAGATTTTAGGGTGTTGTACTTGCATGCTCTTTTCTTAAGTCGTGTTCGAAGAAGCACTGAATTAAGGAAACACAATACCATTTTAAAAAAAATATGTGTAAGCAGAATGTTATTTCTTTTAGAAATTATTGAATTCAATTCCAAATTTTAAATTAGGCAAAAGTTATATATCCTTTGTTACTATTTACAGGTTATAAAAAGGGGAAAAAGGGAAAATCTAAAATGACAAAGCAAAAAATCGAGCAGATTAGAGAAAATAATAAGGGTATGGATGATCCACTAGTAGATCAAGTCAACTTCAATGCATTAATAATTTCAGATTCAACTTAAAAAACACAAAAAACAGGTATGATGAGCTGGGAGGAGATATTTGAATCCTTTGATCAAAGAAAATGGTTAAAAAACACAAGAGATATTCAAACACAGAACAATCACTTTGAAGCAATCAAAGCAACTGAGTTACACAATAGTAACTAGGGCAAGAAATTTTCCCTATTTTGACATGATTTCATGGATTCTCTCTCATGATGATATTAAAAATCGAACAATATCAAACCATCAAGAAATTGTCATAGCCTCTAGGGAACATGAAGTCTTATCGACCATTTATAAGCTCAGTCCCTTGGAAATCCACCTTAATGTTTAATTCCTTTATAAGTTTCAAGGTATTGTCTTGAAGAAATGTCAAGAGAATTATGACATGGTAATTGAAAACTAGTTGAGAGAAAAAGAGGAAGGTTTCAAGCTCAAAGCAAAAAAGGAGTATCCCATAGATATTTTTAAGAAGCTTTTTAGATTTATTATTAAATTACTAAGAAGATTATATGAGGAATAAGATCTTGAGAATTGCGAAATTAAATGGATCCTAATAATCTATAGCATTTGAATGAGTAGAAACGTCCAAAATGGGCTGACATCTTATGCAAAATATCACAGATTCATTAAAAATGTCATTGTCATCTCCAACCAGGTTCAAATATATTTTTTGTATGTATGCCTATTTGATAGATGTTTTTATTTCCTCGGTTCCATTCCACCTCATGAAATGGAATTACCCAACTGACTAACAACTACCGATTCAAAAGTATGCTCCTATTTATGGGATTTTAATTTTAAATACAATTTTTATGATATTTTAAATTATGCTTTGATTCCTTTGCATGAAATCCCAGAACAATACCTCCCAGAATAAGTGATAATCTGAATGAAGGCCTATAATCAATAGGCCACTAATTTGTTGAAGAATTATTTTCCTACATCAGAGTTTTTGGAAGTGAAGTTGGTCCCCATCTTCTGCCCCGATATATCTTGGAAAGACATGCTTTGAGAGAAGTGGCTAATAAAGTTGTTTTGAATGGGTAAGCCAAAAATTTGAGTAAGTTGCAAACGAAACTATGGCCTAATTTTCCAATCAAGTTTGGTGATATCATTATTCGAGACAATGGGCACAAATTCAAAAAAGCTGAAGAGATTGAGGAATTTTGGTTATTTCCTTTTCCTCATTATGACTATGGTCCTCAAGGTCTCATTGAAATTTATTATATAACAGTTAGTTATATAAAAAAAATTATTCATAAGAAACGCCATTTCGATGAGATTTTTATAAACAATGATGATTTTCAACAAGCCATCGAAAGAGGTAAATCCTTATATGGTCAAACAAGACAACAATTTCAAGTATTTAGGGAGAAATTGTTCAAAAATTTCCTAAAGGAAAAGGCTTTGCACCGCAACATTTAATTTGAACAGTTAAAGTCTACTGAATTTTTGTAGTTTAATTTTAATGAACTCACTGCATAACCTTCTATTGTTTCTCAAAAGGGAGAAGGGGTAGAAATTGAAAAAATATAAGGTTTTTTTGTCACAAGTAAAGAAGCTGAAGTCACATCAATAAAAAATATGAAAGAATATCATCAAATTACAGGAAGAGAAAAGACTCCAAAAAAATAAAAAAACAATTGAAAAGGAGATTTTTGTCACTAATTCTCGTGAGAAAACAAAATAAGAGAAACTCGAAAGTAAAGAAGTTAAAGAAATGGAAGTAGCTAAGGAGAAACAAAAACAAGTATCTACTAACACCAACACCAAGGAAAATGAGATAAAATGGACTTATATAACAAGCTGGATATTATATCTATTGTATCTCCTCAGGCATCAATAACATCGATTTCTACTAATATTCCTTAGGAATAATTATTTTTTAAACTAGTTTATGAGTTAGAGCCAATTGAAGAAACTATCTCGTCTTTGATAGATTATTATTTTAATTCTCAAACAACACTAGTTGTCAGGAAAAAAGAAAAAAAGAAAAAAAGAAAAAAAGAAAAAAGAAAAAAAGAAAAAAAAGAAAGATACTCTGGACATTGTATCTGAATTCACTTGGAAGTATTAGGGAGACATAAAAGGAAAGTCTCAAGGATATTCCCAGGGTTTAGGAGCTTTTGTTAATTATAGTTGATATCATTTGAATGAGCTTGCAAGTTCGTATTATGACAATTTACAAAAAATTATAGTTTTGGAGGAAAAAAATGAAGAAAAATGACAAAAACATTCTGCCACTTTAGTTAAAGGATTTGTTGTAGAAATAGAAAAATTGCAGAATAATTTTCATAATCAATTGAAAGAAGAAAATTCAAAGCATAAAAAAGAGATTCAGGAATTGAGAAAATTGCATGAAAATCAAACACACATATGGAAGCAAGAAGCATAAAAAAATTCTTCCATTATAGTCACAGGTTTGGAAGAGGAAATTGAATCTATTAAATATCAATTGAATGAGAATTAATAGTCAACAAAGAGTCTCAAAGTTTTCAAGGATCAAGCTTTACAAATCTGTCTAATTTTACGAAAGAATAATTAAAACTTTTATAAAAAGATGGATAGAATCTCCAGATTTTATCAAGAAATTACATATTTAAAAGAAAGAATTGATTCATTGGTAGAAGAAGACAAATAAATTAAAAACATGCTTCTCTGTATTCTTGACTCAGAAAACGAATTTCAATCTATTGAAATTCCAAAGTTTCTAGGTGTGGTGCCCAAAAATTCCATTTTATGTGATTTAATAATAGATTGAAGTAAAATTATTAATTTGTAAAGACTTATTATGGAATTTTAAATAGACAGAAAATTAAATCACAGAGGAATACCTGCAATGAGTTAGAGTTGTGGATTGTGGCTTTTCCCGTGGATGCACCTAATGTGGTTAGCAAACCAATATTTATCTCTCAGCCAATCTAGGGTCTACCAGTATGGTCCCGAGATCCAGAAGACAAATCTCTTCTGGCCCTCGTACCTAGAATTCCTATAAAAAACAAGACTTCGTCCAAGAACAATCAATTTTCCTCCAGTCTATATCTCCCTTTGTGTAAAAACATTCCTCCCCCTTCGTGGGTTAAGGGTGCAAATATATATATGTCAGGATAGTCGGTCAGCACCATCGTTTATCGCCTTCTTCTTATCATGTAATTACTTAACCATCTTTTGTAGTACACATAACCTTAATTTTAGATTGTGTACAACATAAGTTTGCTATATAGAATAGTTTATTGTTGAATTTTAATTATATTTTATTTCAACCTATTTGAAATTATAACTTATACATATGTAGGTAAAGTATGTTAAATAAAACATTGTAACTTAAAATATCTTAATTATGATAATTATGTTAAAACATGAATACTTTTATTATTTATATTAATAGTATATAGAGGTGTTAAATTTTATTAATAATTGTATGATTACAGAAATGGGGAATTACATACTTCCTCCCTTTAGAAAACATCATCCCGAAGTTATAATTTATATAATATATTAGTAATTGCTTTAGTGATTAGTGTGATTGTGTAAGTATTGCACTTCAAGATTGAATTTATGTTTGAATATTTATAGGTTTATAAATTTAATTGTTATGTTCTATGTTAGCCGAGTTCCCAAGCTATTCTAGAATCATCCTATCCTTCCTAATATCTTCCGTTCCCATCCTATCCGTCCTCTATAGGAATATGCCATGGCATCAATTTTACTGACCTAACCATTCATAGACCTTAAGGGTGTCGGCGTTGATTATATCGACTTGATTTCATAGTAGGCATCTGACAGTCATCATCACACGTCTAGGGGAGTGTGACTCTCAAATTCCTCCCATGACTTTAGGTTTTGGAGGATAAATAGTGGGAAGTACCTCCACCCCTCCTACTAGGACCAGGGTTAACACCCTATCATGGAATCTTATTGAGTATTAACTGTTATGGGAATTATGTCATCACGTGATGGGTTTGGTAATGATGTTATTTGCAATTTAAACACTTGTACATACATTATAACATATGTATCAATATATTCAAAACAAATTGTGTTCACAGAATAGTTCCCGTATAGTTCATACATATTGTTATCTATGGTATAACATACTTGGCCATATTCAACCAACATATCAATAAATTAGCTTTCATATCAAAATGTAGTCATTCTTTTATTTCTATCTCATTAATCATGCTGATATGAAAAATGAAACAAAATTATAAATATATTCATCCATATCTTAATGCATGATTTATTTTTCGTAGTAAGGTTACTCAAAAACTAAAATTCATGTTGATATTCATATTCCAAAAATGTTAACATATTTCATATTGGTATCCATGTACCAATTGAGTTAAGAAAATAACATATATCTTGTATCAGTAGAGTTAAGCAAAAATCGTATTCTTATGGGTATCCATATACTAGCAAATTATAATTTTAACTTGTGATATTTCAAAATGATAGTCTTAAGCATCCAAAATAGAGTAGTTATATAAAAAATAAGGTTTTTATTTCCTTAAAATTAGCACAAGTTGGGGTATCTTTGACATATGACTTCTGTACCTTCCCAGGTAGCTGATCCAGGACTATACTTGTCCTATTGGACCTTAACTTCATCTACCAAGCGATTCCTGAGCTATTGAACCATATGTTCTCGTATACGTAATTATTCCACCATAATGGTTCCCTCATCCGATACCTGTTGTTCCTTCCATTGAATATTATGAGATTTGTCAGCAATATAGCGTCGTAAGACACATATATGAAATACATTATGAATTTTATGCAAGTGGGTTGGCAGGGCAAGACGATATGTGACAAGTCCAAATTTTTCCAGAACTTTGAATGGTCCGATAAATCGGGGTGATAATTTTGTGCCTTCTCCAAACCATATGGTGCTTTTTTTTGGCTTGATGTAAACAAAAACCTGATCTCCTACTTCATATTTCCCATATGTCCTGTGAGAATCAACATAAATTTTTTTTCCTATCCTGTGCCTCTTTCAATCATTGACTAATTTTATTTACTTGTTCCTCTATCTCTTGGATTAATTGTGGCCCCACTATTACCTGGTATTCCAACCTGTCCCAACTCAACGGTGTTCTGCAGGGTCTTCTGTATAATGCTTCAAATGGCGGCATCCCGATTGAACTGTGACAACTATTATTGTATGCAAATTTAACTAAGGGTAAGTAATTTTCCCAGTGTGATTATTGGTCCATAACATACATTCTTAGCATATCTTCTAGTACTTGGTTTACCCTTTCTGTTATTCCATCAATCTCAGAATGATAAGCTGTAATCAAGTTTAATTGAGTTCCTAAGGCTGATTGCATACAAGTCCATAATCTTGAAGTGAATCGTTAGTCTTTAAGTCAAAAGCTTCGTAAGTATCTCTTACGAGAATAAAATGGGAACTTTTTGTTAATTTATCCACGACAACCAAAATAGCATTATTTATTTGTGGAGTAAGAGGTTTCCTGAAGATAAAATCCATAGAAATTATCTCCCATTTGGTCATAGGAATGTCGTGAGGTTGTAAGAGACCTACTGGGTGACAATGGTCAACCTTTACTTGCTGAAATTCAAGACATTTTGCATCGAATTGGACAATGTCGTGTTTCATGCCTACCTAGAAGGAAAGTTTGTTTGTATCAACATACATTTTATTTACATCGGTATGTGCACAATACAATGCCTTGTGGACTTCCTTCAGGATGGTTTTTCAGAGATCCCCACTATCTGGTATGTGCATTATTCCATGGAATCGTAAAATTCCATCATCTTCTAACTCATATCATTCAAATTTAGGTTCCTTTGAATGGTTACTATCAAGCCCTGACCTCACTTTTAAGTACCAACTATCTCTTACGAGATGTTCTAATAATCGCTTCCTTAAGTCTACCTTGATAGGTATGAGGGAAAATATCCTTGGTCTTCTACTTAGAGTGTCAACGAATACATTCTCTTTCCATTTTATGTATGAAATAATAAAGTCATACTCACTTAAGAATTCATTTCATTGTCTTTGTCTAGAATTCAAGTCTTGTTGGGTAAACACATATTGTAGACTTTGATGGTCGCTTTTGAGCATAAATTTTCTCTCCACCAAGTAGTGCATAAATTTTCTCCCCACAAAGTAGTGTCTCCATATATTTAAATCTAGCACCACTGTGGCTAGCTCTAAATTGTGCATGGCGTAAATTTCTTCATGAGGCTTTAATTTTATTGAAGCATATTATATTACGCCTCTATCCTACATTAATATTGCACCTAATAATTACTTAGATGCATCCGTACACACAATAAAATCTTTTTCCATATCAGGTACTCGCAATATTAGTGCACTGGCTAACAACCTTTTAAGTTCGGAGAATGCTCTATGACATTACTAAGTCCATTCATACTTAACACCTTACATTGGAGATGGTGATAGGCTTTTTAATTTTGGATAATCCTTATACAAACCTTCTATAGTAGCCTACTAAATCCATAAAGCTTTGCACTTCTTGTACATTCCTTGAGTATCGACTATTCCATAATTTCTTTCACATTTTCAAGATCTACATAGATCCCTTCGCCAGATATAATATGACCCAAGTAATGAATATCCTTTTGAATGAAAGAACACTTGGATAGCTTTCCATATAATTGGTGGTCCCTGAGGCAAGATAATACTATCCGTAGGAGTTCTTCATGTTCTTTATAATTCTTAGAGTATATGAGAATATCATCTAAGAAGACTTGTACAAATTGATCGAGATATTTTCGGAAAAGAATATTCATAAGGTTCATGAATACTACTGGTGCATTGGTCAACCCAAATGGTATCACAATGAATTCCTAATGCCCGAAACAAGTTCGGAATGCAGTCTTAGAAACATCACTTTCTTTAATCCTTAGCTGATGATAATCTGATCGTAGATCAATCTTTGAAAAGAAAAAATATCCTTTCATTTGGTCGAAAATTCCATCAATTCGAGGCATTGGATACCTATTATTTACTCCAGCTCGATTTAAATCTTGATAGTCTATACACAATCGCAAGGAACCATGCTTCTTCTTGACAAATATTACAGGAGCACCCAAGGTGAAATACTGGGTCAGATATGTCCTATATCCAATAGTTCCTTCAACTAAATTTGTAATTCTTTAAGTTCTGGGGCTGTCCTTCTGTAACATGTTTTAGAAATTTGTTTCGCACTAGGTTTTAATTATATTGTGAGATCCAATTCTCTTTTAGGAGGTAATCCTAGTAGTTCCTTTGGAAAAACATCCGAAAATTCAAATAACACCAGATATTGTTCTAAAGACTGTCCTTTCTCCTTGCTTACTTCTTGAACCAAATATACCTGACAACATTTTCTTAAGAAACACTTCATTTTCATTACTGAGATGAAGCGTAAGGATACTTTCCTCTTAATACCTTGGATTTGGATTGTCTCCCCTTCATCATTCATACAAAGTATTTTTCTGTAACGGTCTACCCATGCTTGATGAAATTCTAAAAAATCCATTCCTATGACATGGTTGTAAGTTCCTAGGGCTGCGACATATACTTTTAACTTAGTCAAAAAAAATCCTAGATCAACTTTGCATTCCTCAACGCTTAAATCTATGAATTGAATTTCTCCTGAAGCCATTTCTACCTGTCTGAAATTGTTTTGCTTGCAGGCTGCCAATCCACATTTTTTTAATGCATATGATGAAATAAAACTATCAGTAGCACCAGTATCAAATAGAATTTTGAGTTTTATTCCATTGATAGTACCTGAGGATTCCACTACAGTGGACTGATGTGTTGCCTGGTTATTATTGAATACTGCATGGATTTTATGATATCCTTGAGAATTTGATGACAATTCTTTTCCTACTCTCTGCATTACATTTTACGAGACTTCTGGATAACCACGTTGAAAATGCGGTCCTCCACATCCCCCAAAATTAACCTGGGATGGTCCCCTTGAGTCATATTGTGAATTTCTAAACAAGGAGCTTTGTCCTCTTGTGCTACATCCTCTCTCGTTTCTTCCTCTATTAACAATACCTCGAGATTTCCATGGACTTGTGTTTGATGATTTAGAAGCTATAGAATTAACGGTCATGGGAGTTCTTGCTCCTACTCCTCTTGGGGTAAATCTATTACCATAAGGACGCGGTCTCGAACTACTTTCCCTGAAGAAGTTCCGGGGAGTATTTCTTGGAAATACTGGCTGTGAGGGTTATGCTGGCCGGATATCCCTTTTAATCCCTAAATACTCCTCTACACACGGTGGGTATTCAACTGCCTCTGCTATTGATGAAAACTTCCACATTTTAACCATAGCCCTAATTCTAGTATAATTTAATCCATATACAAAATGTTCGGATTGACGTTCGTCAGTATCTAGATAAGGAACATATTTTAAAAGCTCCATAAAAATTATTTGATATTCTTCCACTATCTTATTACCCTAGAATGATATATGGAAGGATTTGTCTTGCTACTCTTGAAAGAAAGGTGGTAAGTATTTTGCACGAAATCTTTCCCCGAATAGTTACCAAGGAATGTTATCTGACGTATGATGTAATTAATTTTCTATATTTCCCCACCGAAACAAATCACTCTCTTTGAGTTGAGATATAGCGATATTTTTTGTAAAGGTAGAATAATATTCTCTTAGTGTGAAGCACCTTATCGTTCCTTCTAACCATGCTTCAACACGTTCTCCCGCTCACCCTCCTGAGAATTATGGGAGTTTAATATTTTGCAATTCCCTGGAAATATCTTCCTTTAGTTGTTTATAACCACAATATTTAGGCTTTTCTGAGTTTCTTTCCTCAATATGAGGTTGCTCTTCCTTGGTGTTGGTCGTTTGTGACCCTTTTAATGTTTCCAAAATGGCTTCCAATGAGTGCATTATAGTAGTTATCTCAGGCGCTGTAGTGAATGGTGCTGATGATGATCTCAGCGGTGGAGATTGTGATGGTGATTGTGATGGTGATGACGAGGGTGGTGGCGTTAGTGATAGCGATGCAACTCGATGGCGTTTTCACCTTTGATATGTCCTTACCATTGCATTTTTTCCTGAATACATAATACAATTTATGAGAATCGGGGTATAATTTAGATTTTTTTTTTTTTTTTTTGATAAACTAAGCATTGTGGATATATTGATTCCTGGCATGAATGCCTTAGTTCAGATTACAAGGTGCAGGGGCAATGCCCAGATTTTCTCTCCGGCCAGGAACAATATGGCTCTTCCACTTAAAAGCCAATGCTTTTTACAAACAAAAATATGTCCAATCTCTACAGTCTTCCCGAATTTGAAAATGCAAACAAACTGCTTCAATAATAGACAGTGAAACATGAATCCAGAAAATTAGGGGATGGGATCCCAACCTTCATCTCCATCTCTTAGGAGGACTCCTAGAGAGAGAAGAACAACTTTGTTAGCTTCAACATCAGCATCTTTGTTGTTATCTCTCTTTACATGGAAAAAATTCATACTTTGAAAGGATTTCGACAAAGATCTAATTCTGCTCATCAATCTTGCTAATCTGAGATCAGAAGGAGAGGATCTGGCCACTATGGATTGGATTATGGACTGAGAGTCGCCAAAGACAGCAGCATCTTTGATACCAAGGGATTTGAGTTGCTTAAGACCTTGGAGAAGGGCCAATGCTTCGGCTTGAATGCTGGTGTTTTAACCCACTCCCCAGTTATATCTGAGCACAATTCTGCCTTCAACGTTTCTAATAATACCACCAGCTCGGGAAATACCAGGATTTCCTTTTGCAGCTCCGTCAAAGAAAAGGACAGAGCAAGCCAGCTTTGTGCAAAACTCAGAAAAGTCAGATGCATTTGCCTGGATTTTCCAGTCTTTGAGAGGAGAGAGAGGCATGACACTGTCTATGAAATTGAGGTTGAGCATAGCAGTCCATTTAGAATCATGCTCACTCAAGTCAGCCCCGTCCAGCTGGTCTCCCAAGCAATCTTTTAGCTGGCTTTTGATTTTGACCAAGACGATCTTGACATCGTTCTTCTTGTCTCTGAAAATTCTCTGATTTCTTTCAAGCCATATTTGCCAACATATTACTTTAGGGAGAGCGATCCAGACAACCTTGATATGCTTGTTCTTTGGAGTGATTCCTAGGTACTTAGACATCCAGTGTGAGAACAGATCGGAAACGTTGGAGGGATAGGCGAAATCGTTGCTCCATGGGCCTAAGATCGCATGCTAGATCGTTGTAGAAAAATTACAGTTGATCATCATATGAATGGCAGATTCTTCATTCACTCCACACAGCAAGCATCTCGAGGGCCCCAGGTATCCTCTTTTCTGAAGCCTGTCATCAGTCAAGATCCTCTTATGACAAAGCAACCAGCAAAAGGTGTCAATTTTCGGTATCGAAGTCTGAGACCAGATCCCCTTCCAAGGCTCTGGGTCAGGAGGAACATGGGGGTGAGCAATCAGCTTTCTGTACCCCTGCGAAACAGAGTATCTTCCAGGAGTCGGACCCCAGCCACGGGTATCAGCTTTTCTGCTATCTAATGGGGCCTTGCCATTTAAACGATTTATGAAGATTTTGCACTCGTTAGACAAGTTTTCCGGCACCTCCGGCTTAGCCCAATTTTGCCAAACGTGACCCTCCCATTGGGATATGTCCCACAGGGTTTTGAAGCCGGCTCTGTTCATCCACTCTCTCAGCGTGACCAGGGAACTGTCTTCAGCCAGGGGATCGCAGCCCATAATGCGATCCTCCCAAATTCTAATTAGTTTTCCATTACCTGGGATCTAGTGCGCATGAAGACTAATTAAAGGAGCTGCTTTAGCGCAGAGTTTGTGGATCATCGAGCCAGATTTTGGAGTGGGACTGTCAAGACACTGTTTCCTCTGACCTCGGAAGTATTTTTTCCACAACACTAACTGTGCCCATCCTGGATTAGGGGCAATAACCCTCCATAGCAGCTTTGCACCTAAGGCAACATTTTGAGTACTAATACTCTTGAAATTTAGCCCTCCTTCCATTTTAGGCAGAGATATTTTATCCCAACTAATTAAAGGGATTTTCTTGTCATTTGATTTTCCTCCTTTCCAGAAGAATTTCCTGATATAATCCTCCATTTTTCTCATAATGCCAATTGGGGCCAGCATAACTGCAAATTGATAGAAAGGGAGGCTGTTTAAAACAGCTTTTATGAGCACTGTCTTTCCTGCCAAGTTGAGCTAGTTGTAACCCCAGGACTGGATCTTGGTTTTAAATTTTTCCAGCAGAGGTAGCCAGTCTCTGCTGAGAGCACAGTTTTTGAAGATGGGGAGCCCCAAATAATTGAATGATGACCAAGAAGAGGAGGCATCAAAGCCAAAGGAGCAGGAGATGGCTTGGAGAGAGTTGATTGTAGTATTCCAGCAGTAGATATGACATTTGCCTTTATTTAGTCTGCTACCTGAGACTTCGTAATAACTATCCACCACTTCTTTAAAATTGTTTGCTGAGAGCATAGTGGCAACACCCAGCAAGAGGGAATCGTTAGCAAATAACGCATGATTTATATTTTTGACACCTCTTGTAATGCACAGACCCATAATCTCTTGATCTTGCTGCTTCTTATTCAAGAGGAAGCTGAGAACAAATGCTTGGAGGACAAAGAGAAGGGGAGAAAGCGGACACCCTCGCCTCAAACCTTGAGAAACTTTGAAGAAGTCAGCTGCTCTCCCGTTGATCAAAGGAGCTATCCAAGGTTCACTGATACAAGCCTGAATCCATTTAATAAATTTAGAGCCAAAGCCAAATTTGTGTAAAACATCCATGAGGAATCTGTGTCTCACCCTATCAAAAGCATTTTCTAGGTCTAATTTGACAACCATTCCTTTCTCTTTTCGGAGCAGGCTAGAATGGATCGCCTCCTGAACAAGAATGAAGTTGTCCACAATCTGTCTTCCCTGGATAAAGCCTCCCTGATTCTCCGGAATAATGTCAGGGAGGATGGTTTTCAATCTGTTTGCAATTACTTTAGTGATAAGCTTGTATCCTATATTACAAAGGGAGATGGGCCGAAATCTGCTGAAGGTGTTAGCGCCTTTCTCCTTGGGGATGAGGGCAAGGAACGCCGAGTTGGTGCTTCCCCCAATTTTCTGGCAGTCTTGTGATTTTCGGACCATTCTGCACAAATCTTTTTCAACAACCTGCCAACAGGTCTGAAGGAATCTGGCAGTGAATCCATCAGGACCTGGGGCCTTATCCGGTTCCATTGCAAAAAGGGCTTTTTTTATTTCAGAATTAGTGACTTCTGCTTCCAAGTACTGATTTTTTCTGGGCGAGATCAGAGAGGGTACCTCATTCACAAGTTGAGGGTTATACCCCAGCCCCTCCTCTTCACTATACAAATTTTTGAAGTGAAGGACAACAGCTCTTTTTATACTTTGGATATCTCTGTGCTTGGAGGTCTCTTCCCTTATTTATGAAATGGAATTGAAACTTTTCCGAGCTTGGGCTTGTTTGTGAAAGAAGGAGGAGTTCCTATCTCCTGCCTTAAGCCAGAGACAGCGTGATTTGACTCTCCAATACTCCTCCTCGGCCAAGCTTGCCTTATGAAGCTTTTGTTGGAGGTCCGCCTCCTTGTCTAGGATGTCTTTAGTGATCTCTTCCTCTTCCGATCTCATTTGATGTGACTCGAGACTAACTTGGATCAGTTTCCTTTCCACAGCTGGGTTAGGAAGGGAAAGAACCCAAGTTTTTAATGCAGCTTTCACTCTTCTGAGTTTTTCCTCCGAAACAAAGAAGGCTGAACCTTTTATTGATTGGATCCAGCTATCTTTCACCAGTTGCATGAAAGATTGTTCCTTGACCCATTAAGGACTGAATTTAAAAGGGATAGGGCCTTGGTCCAAATGGGCCAGGAGCTCAAGTTTAATGGGTCTATGATCGGAAACGCTACATGGCAGAATATGCATTCTAGATTCTAGACCAAGGAGGAGAAAAGAGCTTTGAACAAGAAATCTATCTAACCTTGCAGCAATGTGCCCCGGTCCGATTCTTTTGTTGGACCAAGTGTACTTACCCGAGGAAGGCTTGATGTCGAGCAAATCCCAATCCTGGATCAGATCCTCCACCCATTCCCGCGCCGGATCTCTTACAATACTTCCACCTCGCTTTTCAGTTAACGACAAAGTGAGGTTGAGATCCCCTGCAATAATGATATTTGTCAGATTTTCAGAGTCAGCCAGTCTTCTAATGGATTCCCAACAACTCTTTTCTCCCCTGCGCTGACAGGAGCATACACATTAAACAGGCAGAGTATCTCATTTGAGTCGACCTGTTGCAGTTTTGAAAACAACCAATGGGTATTGAGGACCTCTTTAATCTTGGAGTATTTGTTGCCGTTCTAGATAGTGTCGAGGCCTCCTGAAGCACCTCTAGCTGAGACTGCTTGTCCTTCGCTTTTTTTCCACAGTTTCTTGCTAATATGGAGGAAGTCTTTGTCCTCCATTTTAGTCTCCTAGATGAGGAGAATATCAGGAGATTCTGCTCTGAGTAGGGATCTGACAACTTCTTCCTTTATTCTGCTCCCCATACCCCTACAATTCCAGGAGACGATCTTCATTACTTGCTTTTGGGGTGATGAGCTCCTTTAGAGCTTTGGGACTGATTTCTAGTCATCTTCGGAGTTCTTGCCAAGAGTTTCTCTAAGGTTGGTTGACTTCCTTGGAGTTTGTCTTTGTAGATTTCCTGCTCTCTTTTTTCACGAGCAGATTTTCGACCTCTCATTGATCTTCTAGCCGAGGTTTGCGAGTCTCCTATTTCACCTTCTTCTTCTAAGTCCTCCGAGA
Source organism: Pinus albicaulis (assembly GCA_034641835.2). Classification (NCBI taxonomy): domain Eukaryota; kingdom Viridiplantae; phylum Streptophyta; class Pinopsida; order Pinales; family Pinaceae; genus Pinus; species Pinus albicaulis. Next base: position 606,839,097 of record CM076583.1, read on the forward strand.
CTTGCACTTCCTCAGTCTCTGCTATGGGTATCTCTTTCGATCTGTCTACATTGCTTTCTACTTGCTTTGATCCCGAGGGGGAATCTTTGTGGAGCATTTCTTCCTTCTGCTTCTCGGAATCTTGGATGTCTTCAGTTGCTGAACTCAGCTGAGCAAACTTGTTACTTTGCTCGTTCATGAAGGGAGTTTGGATAACAAGGGTTGTCTGAGGGCCCTTGCCATTTGGGTTTCCTGTTCTTGGGGCTTTGTGGGCAGTTTTGGTCCTTTTGACCTGATTCCAGCCTTCCTCCTTGCCTTTCTCCACTTCACTGTTCAATGGGCAGCCTCTAGCAAAGTGGCCATATACATGGCATTTCCGGCATTTAAACGGGAGCTGCTCATAGTCCAGTTTTTGTACGTGAGTCCAACTGCCGACCTTGATTTTTATTGCCTCCGGAAGACCAACTTCCAGGTCAACTTCAACACAGATTCTCGCACAGTCATATTGGTCTTTGCTATTTGCTCGGTCAATAAATTTGCCCAGGGTGTTCCCGATATGCTTGAGGGACTCCCAATTCCAACAATGCACTGGCAGATTGGGCAGCCTTACCCACACAGGAATGGTTGTAGGAACGTCATCTGCTGGGTCGAAATCGGGCGTCCACTTGTTAAGTTACAGCCCCTGAGGGCCCATGAAATAGGGACCATTCTAGAAAATCAGGTCCTTATCCTCCTTGTCTGAGAACTCAAAAAGGAAATATCCCCTCCCTAGAAAATACGAAGTAACCCTGTTTTTGATCAATGGCGCCCAGTTCCTTGCGACCCAGCTCTCCGTGGACTTGGGGGAGGGCCAGAGGCCTGTGAACTGACCCACCAAAGCACGTTCAGCTAAGGAGCGGGTGACCTGAATCAGACCCTTAGGCGGTAGCAAGATTTCAGGGATATCTTCCATTCGTTTCACAAACTTAGCCACCTTGGGGGCTTTCTTTTTCGGCAGAGAGGCCAGAAGCTTGAGAAAGGCTTCTCCATCAGGCGGGGGAGGCGGAGGGGGAGTGACCTGGTCGACTCCCAGAGTCTCCATGGCAGCAACGGAGCCCAAGCTACGAACGAAGGCAACGCTCACACTGCAGGGGCTCAACAGTCGCCTACAGGACCTAGCATTGAAAAGAGACAAAAGCTTCAGCGAAGAGGAGAGGAATAATACCCTTCAAAGCCCAACAGGAAGGAGATGGAGATGCGCCGCGAGTCCAGAGTGCGTCGCGCAGGAGCACAACGAACAGAGAGGCTAGGTTCAATGCGCCGCGCCCGAGCGCCGCGACGCGGGCCAATGCGCCCGCGCCAGCCTTGAGCGCCGCGACGCCGCCCGAATGCGCCGCACAAAGGGACAGAGGCGTCTCTGGAGCTTCGAATAACCAAGCACCGATGGAGCACGCTCGGGCCCTTCCAAGCCGAGGGCCGAGATCGGCCTCGCGCGCGGTGCGCCAAGAAGTTGCAAAGGCTTGGCTAGGCCGAGGATTTTTTTCGTCCCAAATTCTAGGGGGTATAATTTAGATTTAATGAATATAATTTTCATAAATTCAAGCTCACATATGGGTATAGTTATTTTTCTATTATTACCTGTAGGCATGTCTTACTGATACTGAGGTCAAGGAGGGTGGAAATGCGACCTCGTCCTAATGCAAGATGCTCTATCCTAATTCATAATAATATTTATCAAAATGCATGGATAACTAATTTTTTAGTTATCAAAAGGGCCTAAGTTCCAAAATTTTGAAATTCAATTAATCTCTTTATTAATAATACCTATATAACTGAGAAGTAATATGAATATTATAGATAGTATAACTAGACAAGGGCATAAATAGATACATAAGGTTTAAACATGTATGCCATTTAAGCATCTTAAAGGAAGTGAATATAGGGTACAACATTTATATTATAATTTATGTTATTATATGAGATATAATATCTTGATTTATGGAATTTTGGATCAAAGTTAGTAATTTTATTAAAATAACATTTTTACAACCATGGTACAAAACTTTTGTTTCTTGATAACTTATATAAATATATTTATAGACCCTTTAATTTATACCTAGGCATATTCACTGTTATATAATAATAATAATAATAATAATAAATAATGTACTATTAACATATGCTCATAACCAATAATAATCCATGCCATAGCTCAAAGGTTCACTGCCAATAGTGACCATCAATTTCCTTGAACCCAAAGTGTTCATTTAATTCAATATGACTTTTAATTAGATATCTTTCATGTAAGAAAATTAACAATTCAAGGAAAATAATAATTTAATAATATTTAATTAATAAAAAAAAATTAATATCAATAACAATATGCCTATTTACCTTAATCAACCATTTAATCTAGAGAATCATATTAATATTTCATATTTAAAACAATTTCATCTATAAATAAAATTCCGACATAATCTATATACCTTTACCCTTACAAGGTCATAAGTTTTATAATTTATGTTTTCTAAACGAATATGAAAACACAAGAAGAAATATTTAGAAGGGACAAAATGGCTTTCAATAGTTTTGTTTGTGTTCGGTAAGCATGAAAAGTATTTGGTACTTTAAAAATTCCGATTGAAGAATGATTTGTTCAGAGTAGCCTTGATTTTAAAATTTTTGATGCGAACGATTTGATGATATTTTTGATGATTTGATGCGGAAAATATCCGAGAAACAAATTTTTTATTTTTATTGACATAATTAAAACATTTAACACGATATAGTATGGTTATGTAAAAATTTAATAATGATATTGTGGCTTCAGTAATTTTGGCGTCGGTGCTATTGTGGGTTTCTCCCTTGGTTCGGTTGCTGTTGTGAATGCCAGACTTGATGTGGTGGTTCAGACTTTTGACAACGAATAGAGATCGAAGATAAAGTATTGCAACATCCTAAAATTCCAAGAACAGTCAAGACTTCGTCCAATAACAATCAAGTTTTTAAAATCAATTTTCCTCTATCTGTAGTGTAAAAATATTCCTCCCCTCCGTGGGTTATGGGTGCAAGTATATATATGTCAAGATACCCGGTCACCGCCATATTTTACCACCACCTTTTTATCATGTAATTATTTAGAAATCTTTTGTATAGTACGTGGAACCTTAAAGTATGTTAAATAAATAATTATAACTTAAAATATCTTAATTATGATATTTATGTTAAAACATGAATACTTTTATTATTTATATTAACATTATATAGGGGTGTTAAATTTAATTAATAGTTGTATAATTACAGAAATGGGGCATTACATTAAGAGAGATAAAAGATTGATGCACACAAATGGCATGTGAGCATTTTTTTTATCAATTTGGGAAAAAAAAATATGTTTTATAGAAGAATTTGACCTATCATGTGTAAAGTCATTAAAAGAAAAAGTTTTAGGAGAATTAAAACAATCTATAAAATGTCTTGTTGCCAAAGGCTAGATAGAAATAAGAAAACATTAAAGTTTGGAGACAACAAAGTTTCCAAAAATTTCTACAATTGACTTTTGAACAAATCAAGATTATTTCCAAGTTTGAGGTCAAATATCACAAGAAGAAGAAAAATGTACAGGGATTATTAGTTTCCTGTCATTTATGTCTTTGCACTGTACGAGATATATTCAAAATGGGAAACTTATATCCAAATACATGCCCCTCACCTGCTACTGCCAACTGCCAAATCAACATTAATTAGTTTCTTTTCATTTATGTGTATGAGATATATTCAAAATGAGAAACTTATATCCAAATGCATGCACCTCGCCTGCTACTGCCAACTGCCAAATCAACATTAATTAGTTTCCATTCATTTATGTCTTTGCATTGTATGAGATATATTCAAAATGGGAAACTTATATCCAAATACATGCACCTCACCTGCTACTGCCAATTGCCAAATCAACATTAATTAGTTTCCATTCATTTATGTCTTTGCACTGTACGAGATATATTCAAAATGAGAAACTTATATCCAAATACATGCACCTCACTTGCTACTTAGTATCAATTACAAATATTTTGAAGATGAGGAAATGATGCCCTCTTTCTTGCTATTTAACTCAATTGAACAAGCAAATTTTTAGATTTGAGTATTTATTTTTAAAAAATCTATTGATTTTCATGTTTCATACCTATTTTATTATTTTTATGTATTTATAGACCTTTATGTGTTGGTGAAAAGGGCCCAGAATCAATGAAAACTACAAACTTGGATGTTTTAATCAATTTTGAAGTATCAACTTTTTTCAAACCATTTTCAGTGTTCATGTATGATGACCCATGACATTTATGTGAATACATTATTTTCATTAGTTAATAAATGTCTCTCATTTTACTCTATGAATTTTGTTGTTTGGTTCTCAATGAATATTTGATAATTCTGTTTAATATTCTTATGACAATTTTGCAATTTACATATTTTTATGTTAAAAAAAAAATCAGATTTACTTATTGCTAGTTGATTATTGCAATCTAGTATTCAAATATAGGCATTTTTTCTCTCCTCTATGATATAGAAATTGTTATTTATTTACTTTAAATTGTGCATGTATCCACAAAATACCAAAAAGTTTGTTTGAATAGTATGAAACCCCAAAAATATTTTTGAAGTTTCTATTTAAATATTCATTCAAAATTTATTTGTTCGATTTTATAAATTCAATTCTAATTAGGATTTTAAATCTCATGATATTATGCGTGGTTTTATGTTCATTTAAATATTTTAAATTTTTCTTTTTAAATTCCTTAAATCATTGGTTAAATATGCATGTGATGTGGATATTGGTACATGCATAATGCACAAGACTTTGGAGCAAGTGTTTGATGAATACAATCTCAATAAATTTTTTTTTTTAATGTATTATAGATATATATGTTAACATCAAGTAGTTCACATATCCATTTTATTGCAAAACCTTTTCCCTCTATATGTCCATTTGCATATGGAAATAATAAGTTTATAATATAAGTTTGTGAATCGTTGATACATTGCTCTTGTTCAATGTTTCTAACATTCATGTGTTGTTTTAAGCAATTGGTAGCTCTATTGTTATTGCAAATGAAATAATTATAAAAAAATTCTGCAATTGTTTTTCTCAGATTAGAAATATCAAAACATGGTGCAACTGTATAAATAGACTCAAACAAAGAGTCATCATAGTCATTGATATTTTGACCATAGATCAACAAGCCTTGTTCAAGTAAGATGTGCTTAATTGACAATATGTAAAAGTGTCTAAGTGACAACTGGAATGGACAAATGAATGAGCCAATTTCTTTATCTATTCAAGCTACAATATCTATTGTGCTATGTAATAGGAGTGACTCAAAATGTCCACCTGCAGAATTTTTGTTATGTTGCAAAATATTATATTGATAGTTTTCAATGTATGGATTGAACTCTAGAACTTGGTTTAATTATAGTTTTAGATACGCAACAAAACCTTTATTACAGGGGGTATACATCCATACCAAACGGAAAAAAATAATAACTGGAACTTTGATTGACCAAATGCTGACTTGTTGCAAGAGTATTTTTTCTGCCTGTCAATAATTCCTTATGTAAATTGGATGCAACCATAGAAATTCTTGCAGTCATAATTGTGCCTTGATCCCTGTTCACATTGGTAATGATTATAATATCACAGAATCATCTATTTCTTGTTATAATGTTTATCATTATAAATGGAACAATGCCATTACTATTATTTTCAACACTATTGTACAAGTTTCCTCAAGAAGGTACATTCCACTAGTTTTTGCTGCAGTATTATTTCTTGTGATGTATGTGTATCATTATGTACATGAAAATAGTTACTCTTATAAGTTGAAGCACAACGCCATAATATATTCCATGTTAAACCTGAGTTCCACATTGGGTGTGCCCAAAGTCCCAACATAAAATTTATTATACATAGAATTAACAGAAGGAGTTGGGGCAATACTTGCACATTTCATCAAAAAATTCTCTGTCATTTTACTATGTTCTTGCATTCATCTCTGTCAAGTTCTAGCTCTGAATACAACTAAAACTAGATAACTCATATTTTTCAAGTTCTTGTTTTGACAAAATAGGTCTTTTTAGAACATATGTTTCTTTTTTCAGTTGTACCAGTGTTAATGAAAATTGTTTTTCTAGAAGCTGAATATAAAAGAAATGACATAACAATGTGAACTGTTTGTCCACTTGAAATTTGTTGCATACTTAGAAATGTGTTTCCAAGTTTCCGAATAGTTTCAATTTTGTTGTCTCCACAAGAAATGAAATTTTCATGAATTTGTTTGAATTCTTTTTTCATTAAGCGATACATTTTTGTCATATAAGAGCTGCAATATATTGCTGCAACATAGAAATCTAAAATAGATTGAGCATATGTGTTTCCTTGCCACACTATTTTCTTGTATTCATCTTATTTATCCCATATTGATACCAAAGAAAAATGATGTATAAATGTATTGCTAGGTATCGATGTAGACACAAACTTGTTTAGCCCTATTGATACCAAAGGAAAAATATATAGAAATGTACTGCTAGGTATGGATGTAGACACAAGATGACGGGAAATGTGGTCTTTGAGAATCAGTTATTGAAATTCTAGAAAGACTTTATAGTGCTGCATAACATAGACACTCATGATATGAATAATTTACCTAAAATTCAAGAAAATAATTGTGACTGTGCACATAGTATAGTATTTTCATAGGATGATGGACAAAGCCAAGTCTAGTCTTCTTAATTTGTTTGTTATGTAATTTTTTGATATGAAACATATGATTTAAAAATTCACGGAATTATTTGCATTCATATTATCATATTTACAAGAATCTGTTTTTCTTTTGTGCATCATAAATTGAATAAAAACAAAAGTCTTAAACAATTTTTTTCTTTGTTGAAGACTTAAGTTGCAGGTCAGATCCATAAATATTTTGTAAAAAGAAATATCACCTCCCAACTAACCGACCTTCTGACCACCCAACTAACAAGTCGGGGTGATTACAATTTTTTTTCATAAATAATCTGTTGAGCTCCCGACCTCAACATTTTCCATCTGTAAAACTACCTGACCTAATGAAACCACTTGACTATGGCATAGTCGATGTCATGATAGAATAAATGAATCATAAAACAAAAAGAAAACAACTGATTGTCCGACCTCTCGACTGTACGATTAACCCAATAAAAAAAAACTTACAGATTGGAAAATAATCTTGAAATTTTCACCAAATCAATTAAAAAAAAAAAGTTTACACTCTAGGAAACAACTTCAAGGATTGGATGAAGGGGATCCTGGTTTATATCATCCTTAAAGGAAAATGTAGTCTATAGTTTCTCTGATACTTAAAATCCATTTATATCCTTGTCTTTCTCTCTCACAGAAAATGGCGAACAACAATGGTATATTGCCACGCCGAAGTACACCACGGGCCTGCCGATACAACATATAGGAGAATGGTCAGGGCATAACCATCTATTAATACACGATGTCATGTTCCTCCTGAATCACGACTTCCTGACCTAGTGGAAGTCATCTGATTCTGAAATTTGTAACTTGTGCTCCCTCCGACTACCCGACCCCCGACTTTCAATTCAGTCAATTCGACATGTCACCGAAACATCCTTCCACTGCGTATATGGCCTGACCTTCCGAGCTCTGACTAAGAGGCTTTCAACACTGCTTTTGATGTCCAATCGTACAAGAGGAGAATGCCGCTACTCCAATCAAAAGCTTTCCCACCTACGGTCTTGACTTCAATAGGATAAGCCTTATCTAATTACTTCTATAAATTCAGCATTTGGTGCCTTTTATCCATAGTAAACAACCTTTCTTATTATTCAAGAATGGCTGTGTCATGGTTATTTGGATATGCACCACGCAAGGCCTTTACTCTCCTCAAAGACTAGCTCTATTGATGCATGAACTACATAGAGCAATTTATCTTAACTATAACTTTCTCGTAGGGGTCCATTCCACTTATAGATATATATCAACACCTTGACACTCTATCGAAGTCACACTAAGATTTTCTATGGCGTTACCCCTTTTGAGCTTGTGTGATAGATACATTTAGGAATTACTATCCCTCGATGATTCTCTGCCTTCAGGTAGGGAATTCCTCACATGGCGATGTTGGTGCTACTGCAACTCTTATATGATAGAATCCTGACGCCACTTTACAATGACCTCCCACCTCACCTTCCACACACCAACTATTCCAAATTTCCCAAGAGCTCTCTCAGCAGCTTCTAGAGAGTTCTCATGGGTAGCCAAAGCATTTGGCTATTGATAGTGGCCTGTGACCCTCATTTCCAAATTCCCTGTGGTGGGAATGGATGCTCATGCAAAACAAAGGCTAACACCTATGGAAGTCACAACAAGACATAATCAACCCGAAAAAATTCTATTCATATTTCGCATATCGTTTGCCCGTCAGCACAGTACTTTGTAAACATATATCCTCTTGTACACATTGACCGCCTCTGTCAAACAAAGGTTCTCTGTTATAAATTTGTACATTAATACAAAGGGTATCAAAACAAAATTATTCTAACTAATTATGTTTTTAAATTGGAATAGATCATCAAGGTCTTTAACTTCAGTTATTGAATTATCTATGATACCATTAAGCATTTATGCAACATTGTTATGGGAATTTTCTCTACTCTGAACTTCAAATAGTCTCTAATTACTATTGTTTAATATATTAACTTATTAAATTTTTCATTCAAGCATAGGACACATGTACTCATGCATAAGCACAGGCATAATAAATATACAAATCAGGAAAATATCCATTTACAATTACATCACACACACACACACACACACACACACACACACACATATATATAAGAACACATATTTCACTTGCTATTTATCCATATCTATTACAACGACAATGCAACATAACACATTAATTGAAAATAGTAATCATACATTATTTATATTTTTTGTCTGTAGTGAAACTTGATATGGATCTATATCCATGTCCTCTTTTCCAAATGCCTCTATTTCTTTTGGATCAAGCTTCATGTCCCTCCATTACTGCTACATCCTTGTTGTTGCAATCACTCCATAAATTTTGTCCTCTTTTGATCTTTGTATTATGCCAAAAAATCATGGCATTGAATACTTTCCTCATACCATTTAATTTCAGGAACCATCCCCTTTACTTCATTGACCAATAGCCATTAATGCCTATTGTCAAGTTCAGGTATCTTCTTTCCAAAATATATTGGATCATTCCTACTAGGAATTTTCCACCCCTAGTTCTAAAATCCATGTCCTCAAACTCAGTCCCCTTTTTTTTGTTATTCCAAAATTTTTTTTTCTCAATATGGCTGATTCTATTAAAAAGAAAGAAAACATATAGTACAATCAGGCTTGCAAGCTAGCGAAGCTGAGATGCGTGGGAACTTAAGGTGATAGACTATCAACCTCGCTCCTGAATGACAACTACATGATGAGCAGAAATAAATGGGAAGCAGAAGAACTAGAGCTGGACATTGTTATCTACCTAGAGTGGGTGGATTCTGCCATACGACATTTTTTTCCTTTTTTCCTACTTACTTTGACCCAGTCGGTGGAGCTTGGCTGATCCATGACTAGCTGTAGACTATCCGATGCTGGGGGCTGAAAATCCTTATCCGAGTCTGAGGATGAAGACTCGTGGGTGCGTTTCTGAGAGATCAGAGGAGCAGAGGGATCCGCAACACTGGTTGGGGGGGCATCTATCGGAATCCCAAGGTTCTCCCCATCTGTTTCAATTTCCACCTCATCCGAGCTGGAGGAGTATGTATCATCCATGGGGGGAGGTGTAGAGGAGTTCCAGCTCTTAGATTTGGCTTTGCGATTCAAATTCTTCTTTTTTCCGAGGAACTGGGTGCATGCATTTTGTAAGTGCCTTGTTTGATGACAATGGCGACAACGGAAGGCTGTATTCTCGTAATCCAAGGTTTGGGTCCAATGGAAGTCCCCAAACTTGAGGTTGATCTGATCCGGCAATCCTTTGCTTATATCTATTTCTGCACACAATCTGCCGTAGGTGTAGATTCCTTTCTCCCTTCTTGAAGTATCTGTAACGAGATAGCGGCCTAAGGTATCTCCAATGGCTAAGAAAACAGAGACGTGCCACAGATGTGCTGGAAGGTTTGGGAGCCTGACCCAGATGGGAAGTTTGGTGATGACCGCTGTGGAGGGGTCGAAGTTTGGAAACCATGGGGTGAGGAAGAGCCCAGCCGAACCCCAGAACCAAGGGCCTCCTGTTAAGGCTTTCTGGTAATCTTCATTTAATTCAAATGCCACAATGAAAAAACCTTTCGAGCATAAATAGATCTTTCTTTTATTGGTCTAGTTGGTGTGGATCCATTGGTATAAATCCGCGATGCGAGGCCATAGACCGTTAAATCTGCATATGATTGTTGTTTCTGCAAATTTCTGGTAATGATCGACAATCACAGGATGAGAGAGCTCGATAGAAGGAACTTCCTCAAGTTTATCAACTAAGAATGGCTTGGAAGCCATAGTTGGTTGAGCTACCTTCGAAGAGGACTGTGGATAGGCTGCATCTTTATGGACTGCATCTTTGTAAGAGAATGGAAGGGCAGAGGAGGTCTGCCCAAAGGACCCTCCTCTTAGACGGAGGGTAAAAATAATAAAGGCATCCCTTTGAATACAGTAAAAGGAGACGGGGAGAGAGTCCTCTAGTTGTTTACCTTTATACAGAAATCTCTGGTAAGAGGAGGGGATCCCCAGCCGAAGTTCGAGTTTGTACAAGAGATCATGCACAAGATCTGTATCGTGCACCCATTGCAGCAACGTCTTGCCAGAGAGGAGAGTGATTTGGATCTGAAACGTTGTTGCTTCTGTTGGCAGAACACGCTGGTCCGAGAAGCAGATCTGCTTCTGACAAGCAGTAAGGTAAGATTCTGAAGACTTATCGGCTTGGATCCTAAGTCCCAAAGCATCCCTTGTCCAGCATCTGGCCACCGCTTTGGCAGTGTTGCCTAAAGCGGCTGCAAAGAATGGATCTGGTATTTTCTCTAAAATCCCGAGAGCACCATAGAGCTTCGGAATCTGCCTGCGCCATGACCCCTCTAGAATAAACTTGAAGAGATCATCTTTCGGCAACTCGGCTGCAATGCCGAAGGTAGCTGCAAGCTGCAAGAATGCCTGAATTTCCAAGGATTTGGCGGCACTGGCCGGATCTGCATCAGCATCGATCCTCGACTTCCTCTCATTGGCGAAAACCCTCACTTGCTCCTTAGAACTAGGAGACACAACGGACCTCTCGGCACCCATTGTAGGGTCTGCCAGGAGGGGAAGAAGCGATTCCAACAAAAAAGAACAGGCCTGTCTCTGGATCCCGAGCCCTGAGTCCTTCTACTCCATTTTCTTGAAACCCTTGTCATAAGAACCCTCGAGGGCCTGTAAAACCAGCCGTGCAGGATCAATGGCGCTCTCTAGTGCTGACGGCAGCTCCGCCCTGAGAGAATTAACGTCTTTTCTGTGCTCTGCGATGAATTTCCAGAGACCCTCTCTTGTCTTGAAGGAATCCATGCGCCGGCAAAGGTAGTCACAATGAATGATTTTGGTTATTCCAAAAATTTCAACATATGTAAATTCTTTTTGTACGAGTACCTTGGGTGGACCGTCATGATGATAATAAAAATTCCCGAAACTAATACCTACAACCCCTTTTCTACTATTTTTTTTTCTTTTAGTTGATATAATGTAAAAGTGGAGAACAGAAAATGTCAGTGCTCTAACCTCTTAATTATTTGTTATAAGAAATAAAATTTCTAATAAAAATAATAATTGTAAATATGAGTAAATGACAAAGCAAAGTAGTCCAATTTTTTTGCCTATTTATATTAAAAAAAGAAAGATACAAATGTCAATTTGGAAAAAGATATAAAAGTAATTTTTGCACAAAAAAATTGTTCTCCGGTCTCGGGTAAATAAATACCAATAAAAATGCATTAAGCTAGAAAAAAAGTAAGAATAATCTATAAAATTACACTTGGAAATTAAAATTCAATATTTTGAAATTAGAAATTAAAATAATAGTTTGGAATTAGTTTCAAAATACTTAGCCTTATTTTATCTTTGTTTTTAGGAATTAGTTAGGCCTAAACTTTAAATGTGTATATGAGCTTGAGCTATAACTTCATCTTCTTCTTCACACATAACATTTTAACTAAATAAACTAAAAACGATATGCACACAATTCATGTATACAAATAAGCAATGACATGCCACCAAGTGGCTCTTGTTTTTTAATGATACATAAAAAGGCTACTTTCACTTTGGTCAAATATTTCTAACTTTTTATTATATAGTTATACAAGTTGAGTTAGTTTTTTCTCGCATTAAAAAATTACTCAAAAAAAATTGAATTTTTTTTTGAAATGAAATCTTATTTACTAAAAATTTGGAACATACAATAAGGATTACATGGTCACTATTAGCCTATCATGCCAGAAACCTCACCATAGCCAAAAAAATATTTTCCTTCTAGACCAAAATGACAACTAAGAGCACACAAGTACACAATTATCTAAACTAAGACGAACATATGAGCTCACTAGCCTAAACCATAAAAAACTAAACAAAAAAAAGTAGATGACATGTCTAGATTTTCATCAAGAAAAAGGTTTTGAATCTGAGCCATCTACTTGGATGGAATCTGGTTGGCCATCTGATGGTCTCCCTGTTTCCGGTGGGATGCCTAAGTGGTGCTCAATTCACTCCACCCTCTAGTCTAGATTCCACAAGTGTTGTGCACGTGCTCCAATGAGTGAAGAGTACCACACAATATTCATGACGGTCCATAACCATCCATTCCAGTGAAAAATTAATTTTCTAGTATAGATCCACCATTTTCATGTACTGATTCAACCATCCTTGAGTGTGCTCAGTGTCCAGTTTCTAGTCTGTCCACTCCACCAACACCTTTATGTCAGAAAGGGAGGTTTTGTGAGAATATGCCTCCCCTTCCACCAGGGATATTTTTTCCTATATGTTTATCCACCTAGTGAATTTGGTCACTGTGAGCCACACCGAATTATGAAAGACATTGTAGAAATTCTCCCATTTTTCCGAGGGTTTGTGCCAAATACTCATATGCCACTCGAAAGGAAAATTCATTATTTCTTAAGTAATAGATATATTCCCAAAGAGCACTGTATTTGTGCAAAGTTGTCTTGCACCAACATTCAATGTTAGCACTACCTCACGCCCTCATCCAAATACTTAGCCATGCATCCCTAGGAAAGAATAGATAATCACCTCCACTCTTGGATTAGCCCGACACCATTTCCAAAACTAACCTTCAACCCTTCTTGTAGACTCAAGCTATCAAATTTAAGAATGCCCGTCCACACTCCTAGGATTTCGAGAACAACCAACATATTCAAAAATAAAAATTTGAGAGCGAGGCTCCAATTGTAGCAGGGGCAAGCCACTCAATAATAGAAAAAAGGACAATACCACTTACATAGGCAAAAACCCATTTTTTTGACCTTCCAAAAGCCTTTTCTATCTGAAACCACCTTGTAAAGCCAACTATGGAAGGAAAATTTGATACCATCCCCCATAAGTTGGGAAGGAAACAACACTAAAGAAAACAACCAAAACACATAAACATTGATTGCAAATGCTAAAATTTATAAACAAAGTTTGACCTAATTTGCGAGGAATGTGAGTAAGATGGAAAGAAAGTTACCATATGACTGGACAAGAACCGACCCAAACATTTAGGGCCAAGCTTCTTATCGCTAAACTTGCTAATTTAACAAAATTTTTGAATAGATACATAAGACTCACACCTTCTAAGCTTCCCTTATGCAATTGTAGCTCTCTCAAGCCTGAACAAGACTTTAAACTTGGCTTTAAACGTAGAGGAACATATGCTAAGAAATACTAAGAGCCTCCACCTTTTGATGTTCTTTGAAACATTTTCCTTCCCGTCAAGAACATTTTGTATGATACTGACTCGCCTCTGCCACCTCGCAGACTTAGGCTACATGAACCCCCCTTCAAACTTATGCAATAGTCATTGCATGTTTCCCTTACATCGATTACTTCTGGTAGCCTCCATTGCCTATATTGACCTATGAAATCACCCTGGAGTGGATTGCCACGTGTAAAGACTTGTCCACCACATTCCTCACATGATTGGATGCATTGGCCAACCAAATTACCATCTTCCACAGTCAATACAACTACTTTCCCATCGAGCTAGTTAATGAATGTTATAATGTCGATTAAAAATCTGTAGTCTAAAATACCCACAAAATAACCCAAAAATCACAGATAACGTAGAAATTCTGGTAAGACTATGAAAAATCCATGAAACAAGATACCACATCCCTTAGCACATTTACCAAATAAGATGATGGCATCCCACCCCACTCATCTACACAATCAACCTCCAAAAATGAAAAAAAAAATCTCAAATATCAAACAATTACAATATTTTTATATTTATAAAAAAAATTCAAAACCAATCTAACAAAAAATAATAATAAAACATCTTTTGTATTTAAAACAAATTAAATAAAACTCAATTATTATTATTCAATATTAACAAATAAAATGATGATAAAAAAACTACTTTCAAATAAAGGTCGTGAAGGGTAATTTGGATAGTTAGCATTCATAGTAATAATACCTCTTCGTAACTTTATTGAAATTATTACAAACAAAATATAACATAATCACTTTTATTAAATATTAAAACATTAATTTTTTATTTTTATTAAATAAAAATATTAGGGAAAATACACTCCGCTTTTTATATTAGTGAATTAATATGTATTCAATATACAATATATCCAATAAAATGGAATCAAATATTTGAGAGATGCATCTTCCTTTCTAATATTTGGGGATATGCGTAAATATGATCAAACTAGATAAGACAGTTTGTCTCAGAATTCCGAATACTACTTTTCTTATAAATTGTTGATTTTTTAACGATTCTCAACATACAATTGAGTTTTTAAATAATTTGAATTTTCAACATATAGGTATTAAATAGAGTTGCATTAAGATTATTTTGATTTTGTTAATTAAAATATAAGCTTTGAGAATTAAGATTATTTTGATTATTGGGTAAATAAAAATAAATTTTGAACATGGGTGTAAAATAAAATAAGTAGAATATATATCATAATTTTAGTCTTTTTTATTTTATTACGCTGTAAAGCGTTCTTATTTGAAAACAACCCACCTAAAGTGCCACTTGTACTATTATGTACCATTGATGTTCATGTTAGACGATTGAAACACTATGGACCATGGGATTAAATATGGTTATTAATTAGTTAAGTATGTAAACCGAACACACCCTTTATCTATTCATATTGGATTCAGAGCAGAAGAAAAAACAACCGCAAGCTAAAAACGCACCAGCAAGGGCTTCATGATTATGATGAGTTTGTCCATCTGGTAATGGAGATGTGCTCGTTCTCTCTTTCAAAGAAAATTAAGGGAAGATATGCAATGACTGTATGAAGAGGTTCTGGTTTTTTTCGGAATCCATTTGCTATTCAAATTAACCCTGTTGAGATTGAGCGATGTCGCTTTGAGCAAAGAGCAAGCAAAGAGAAAACACGACACCCACTCCAACTGAACCAAGGCTACACCCCGTATTGATGAAACTGGATCGGAGAGACAAGGGCTTAGGCCAAGAAACTGAAGAAGCCCTCTGCTGCGGATTGAGCAGAAAGTGGTGATATGAGGTTTTGTGGAAAATGGACTGGAGAAACAAGGATTTAGGCCCAGAAATTGAATAAGCCCTCTGCTGCCGATTGATCAGAGACTGGTGATATGAGGTTTTGTGGAAAATGGATGGGGGAGGGAAGGGCTTAGGCCAAGAAATTGAATAAGCCCTCTGCTGCCGATTGAGCAAAGAGTGCTGATATGAGGTTTTGTTTCCCTTTCTTAGAAATTTATTTATTTTCTTTATAAATAGTATTGCTTTGTATTCTAGGATGAAAACGAGACCGATATTTGGTTGAGTGCACCAATCAATTCTGCTTAGTTTTCCAGCAAATTTCTTTAACTGCATTACTTATCCATGGTGTCGCAACATCTCTAAACTTTGGGTATACATTCATTGAAGGAACTTGACAGCCTCTATTTCGTATCGTTGGTTTACCACTGATAGCTAGATCCCCTTCGTTGATTCTGTGCCCATGTTCATATTATTCTTTTCTTGTCAATTACAGTTTTGGGCAGAGGATTTCGGTATCGATTGCGAGGCAAAACAAACCATGCTTCTGTTGAGAAATTCAGTGATCAAGACTTCAGTAACAGCATGTTTTGTTTTCCCTCCGCATTTGATACACACAAGTCCTGCCGAGGAGAAATAAAACCTTTTATTTTCTATATATATTAGTGCAACTTAAGAAAAATCGTTCTATCTCGGTCTTCTGTGTCCTTCCCGGACTTTGGTGCAAGCAACGACCTGTGATTTATGAGTACCATGTAAGAGTAAATTTCTTGCGTAGAAATCAATGCAGGCGTGCCAATCAACTAAGCATCTAGCACTAAGAAAGTGAAGCCATTTCTCGTGAATAAAAGAGACTGGATTTTAGTAATCTTTGTAACATTCTTTTTTACAAATAAACTTTTGATTTCTGGACATTGATGTAGTAATGATATTTTGCCCAGATACTGCAGAGCTGCCGAATCAAAGTGCTATTCATTGTTCTCTGATAACGTTGTACATGTGCATCAATCTTTTTTACTGGACTTCACTGCATCCCCAAGTATAGGTATTTTTCTTGAGAACCAGAGCAGAGACATCAATATGGTAATTATTATTATTATTAATCAATTTTAAGGTGCCAGATACCAGATTGGTGGTGTATGAGATTCTTGTTTGTGGAACAAGAGACCACCTTAGCGCAGCAATTTTGAGGCCAAGTATAAGAATAAATACATACTCTAACCCTCTGGTTTTGAACCTGTGACCTCTTAAGAGAAAAGAGGAAACACATGCTCTTAACCATTAGGCCCACTCAAACTGTAATATAACTCACAACTTACAAACATTAAATTATAAAATCTATTTCAAACAACTGTCAACCTTGACCAGGGATTTTCTCATGTAAGCTGCGATATATTTATTGAACAGTTAACCAAATCCCATGGTTAGAGAGTATCTAGCATCACACTGCACAACATAAACTTAATATGAGGTGTCAAGTTACAAAAGTTATTAATGCAAAATCGAACAAAGATTGATCACTGGAATTTATTGCAGTTCTTTAGTAGACTATCCATGTTGCCTCCTAGGTCTTCGTTCAGCGGTGGGTGGTAGCTTCTCTGAAGGCCCACAAGGAAGTGTTTGACCGGTTTCTTGTTCAATGCGTCTTTTCAGTTCTCTGAGAATTTTAATCTGACTGAGCTTCTCAGGTGATAATCTGTCCTAATAAATACCTGTAAAATATTTATGCAACGACCAAAATTAAAGCAAGTCAGTTAGCCTCAACGATGAGCTGGATATAAAAAGATTGTTTCAGAATTCACCTTGAGGTTTTGGAATAGTTGTATTTGTATGAATAACTTGAGTAGGAGTGCAGATCACATCCACTGGTACATCATGTACTTGCAGTTTCTCTAGAGGAATGTCGTCAACCAACTGCTTATCATGAACTGCAACAAAAGATGGCTATTGTCAGCTTGCAAGGTGAATACTACAAGCATAAGAGAAATCTCTGTTGAATGATGTTAACACTACTAAGTTAATGAAACAGTTAGTCCACTGTTCCTGAAATTTACCCTTACAAAACAATCTATGCAAATTATGCTTTAAAACAATTAAATGAAGATTTTTGAAATATTATTAAAATGATCAAATAAAAGAAATACATTACCAATGAATTGTTGAAATGTCAAAGTTGTAACATACCTTTTAGGACATCCTGCGATTCTTCCATGGAAAAGTTTTACATATTAAATATGCGAATGTGGACACTAGAGTTAACCCTTTGGGGTAGATTCTCAGAATTCCATTCATAATATAAAAAATCCAGCTTTTCTGTGTTAACACAGATCTTTACAGATCCATCTTTTGAGATAAGTTCTCCAATGCTAATACTAAACTGATATAATCCATTAACCATTACACTTCATATTTGCAAAATGAACACTGTATGATCCTGATATCTAGACATTTCTGCAACCCGCACGCTTAAGATGTTGAATCAACATGTGTTGCTCTATTTAAATGAAGAATCATCGCTGAGCAACCCATTTGAACAACCAATAGCCTGTATTGGGATGGAATTTGAGAAAAGTTGGTTAATATTTGTGACCACTAACCATTTCTGATTCACTTCATCAATGCCACTATCAATTATATAGGTAAATAAATGAGGAAAGAGATTCTTTATGGTCGGCTAAAAAGACCACAGTATCTGCATTGTGGAAGCCCCACGAGGTAAACCATCATTGAGATTAAAATTCATGTACCAGGAAATCAAATTTGAACAATAACCATTAATTAATCATTGACTTTAGACTTGAGATTGGGAACGTGTGTCAGTTGCTTTTTTTTATTGTGACCAACAGTTCGGTATGAGTAAAATGTTTACCATGACTTCAGATTATTGCAGTTGAAACAATGTCTAACTCAAAACTAGATTTATTAAAAGTATTTATATATGAAAATTCTAAATTTTCTATCCTGACATTTGAAAGTGACATCAAGATGCCATTAGCATTAGCCTTACAAGCTCTGGGAAAAATAAAGCTAATAAACAACTAAATTTAAGTGATTGCAGATTCAGGAAATACCATAAAACTGTAATTTATTGCAGATTTTCAAAATATTTTAAAATTTATAGACAAACAAAAGCAAGATGAAACAATTAAGTTTTCTCTTCTCCATGAAATTTTAAAATATTCTCAAAAACTACAATCCACTTAAATTCAGCTCCAATGTATACTGTCAAGAATGGAGAGAACTTTCCAAGTAGTAATGACCTATTCTGGTTGTATTTATTCCCAACATCTCCAAATTTATAAATAGAAGTGAAATGAAATTATTCTCAGTAACAATCCAATTAGGTTCAACTACAGTGTGTACCTCCCATCCCAGGAATGGAGATGATTTTCCCAAAGTTGAATCAGCAGGTGTTGCTCTGTTTAAATGAAGAATCATAGCTAAGGCAGAGAAACTACAAACTACAGAAAGCCCATATTCAGCTCGTTTGAACAGCCAATAGCCTGGATTGGGATGGAATTTGAGAAAAGTTGGTTATAGATTATTGCAGTTGAAACAATGTCTAACTCAAAACTAGATTTATTAAAAGTATTTATATATGAAGATTCTAAATTTTCTATCCTGACATTTGAAAGTGACATCAAGATGCCATCTATGAAAGTGAGATCAAGATGCCATTAGCATTAGCCTTACAGGCTCTCGGAAAAATTAGAGGTAATAAAAAGTTGAATTTAAGTGATTGCAGATTCAGGAAATAATCATCCCGCTGCAAACATGAAGAACAAAAACAAGAAAGCTGATTACAACATCAATGTTATCAACATGAACAGATAGAGCTTCTATGAGAAACTATTCATATGTAAACAAAATTAAAAAATTTATCAATAACAGAGGCTAGGGTCTGCCTGGTCATCAAATGATTTAGTCAATGTGTATATGTATCCACAATCGAGACAAATGTGTGTTTCCCGGGGCTGTTAAAATCCAGGAAGTCAGGTGAACATGTTTTTCAATGGATCAGAAAAAAAGGCACCAGAAGTGATAAAAATGCACTGAATCTCACTGGAGGGAAAATAACAGACCTTCTGAGCCTTCGTAAGTTTCCTCCCAAATCGAGGAGGGGCTGGTATTTTCGGCAATCTTTTCACATCGACCTCTGCACCTCTGCAAGTACATATTCATTTGACTCCTATTCAAAATGATATGTTAAACTGATGTGTTAAACTGAAGAGACAAAACAAGGCCACTCAAAGCTCAAGTCACTGCTAATAAATGGTTATGAGTTCAATTCTCAAACTCATGGTCATGAGAAGATGCGGTAATCACAACATCAAAATTAGACCCTGTAAACAACTATGCTAAAGAACCTCTATCTTTCTGAATAGAAACTACATATCAATGGCCCAGACTCGAATTCCCTACACAGATAGAGCCATGTTGACAAACAGGGCACAATCTTGAAAGCGACCCCATTAGGCCGGAACAACTAAAATTTTCGATTACAAGATAATTAGCAAGGATATGATAGAAAGGCTATCATGCTTACTACAAAATAAACTGAATCCGATTTTGCTTGGATGGCAGTTTTCGTAAAATCCAATTTGATAAAAATGCACTTAATCACTAAAGGGGAAAATAACAGACCTTCTGAGCCTTAGTAAGTTTCCGCCCAAATCGAGGAGGGGCTGGTCTTTTTGGAAACCTTTTCACATCGACCTCTGCACCTCTGCAATCACAGATTCATTTGACTCCTATTCAAAATTATGTGTTAAACTGAAGAGACAAAACAGGAAACTCAAAGCTCAAGTCACTGCCAATAATTGGTTATGAGTTCAATTCTCAAACTAATGGTCATGAGCAGATGCAGTAATAACAACATCAAAATCAGACCTTGTAAACAACTATGCTAAAGATTCTATATTTGGTGTTTATGTAATGTGAAGATTTTTTCTTATGGATGATGTGTTTGATCATCCCACAAAGAATCTCATCTCCTGTTTTGTACTTCTGTTCAAACAATCATTCTCAGAGTTAAAAGCATGCCCTGTTTTATATATATAGGAGAGGGTAACTTCCTCAACGTATACGCTGTGAAGTTTGGGATTGGAGTGACTTGTGAGAAGGCTTCCACTGCACTGATGGAAAACAATAGAGAAATCCTTGCCATGATACTGTTGGTAGCAATTTCTCTTGTTATTCTGACTTTCTCCAACCTAAAGAAATCTCGTCTCATCCAGGCAATTAGAATCTAGAGTGTGCGAAGGGTTGGGGAAAGGAATGGGAACACACAGAAGAATGATTTTATCATTATGACATGCTCTGCCGATTAAATGGAGGGATATGTGAATGTAATCATGGCCGGTGACGATATGCCAACGTTCTTGGCCACACCAACGATGCTGGTAAAGTCTGCTGGTGGAGACATTCCAGTGATTGTTGTGTAAGTTATTACCAAAGTAATGAAGCTAGATATTTTAGAAGGCTAGGATTCCAGTGATTGTTGTCTAAGTTATTAGTAAATCGATGAAGTTGGAGTTTCTAAGACGCTAGGATGTCGTGGACTGACAAATACACAACTGGACAAATCATTTGGCTCTTTGGCTATGCAAGAAAATTAGCAGGAACTGTTAAAGCTACTATGTGAAGTGTTCTTAAAGAAAGCGAACAATAACCATTAATTAAGCATTGACTTTAGACTTGAGATTGGGCACGTGTTAGTTAATTTTTTTATTGTGACCAACAGTCCGGTATGAGTAAAATTTTTACCATGACTTCAGATTATCGCAGTGAAACAATGTCTAACACAAAACCAGATTTATTAAAAGTATTTATATATGAAAATTCTAAATTTTCTATCCTAATATTTGAAAGTGACATCAAGATGCCATCTATGAAAGTGAGATCAAGATGCCATTAGCATTAGCCTTACAGGCTCTGGGAAAAATTAGAGGTAATAAACAGCTGAATTTAAGTGATTGCAGATTCAAGAAATACCATAAAACTGTAATTTATTGCAGATTTTGAAAATATTTTAAAATTTATAGACAAACAAAAGCAAGATGAAACAATTAAGTTTGCTCTTCTCTATCAAATTTCAAAATATACAGCCCGTTTGAACAACCAATAGCCTGGATTGGGATGGAATTTGAGAAATGTTGGTTAAGATTTGTGACCACTAACCATTTCTGATTCACTTCATCAATGCCACTATCAATTATATAGGTAAATAAATGAGGAAAGAGATTCTTTATGGTCGGCTAAAATTTGTTGTCCATTGAATTTGGGAAACAAAGACCAGAGTGTCTGCATTGCAGAAGCCCCACGAGGTAAACCATAATTGAGATTCAGATTCTTGTACCGGGAAATCAAATTTGAACAATAACCATTAATTAAGCATTGACTTTAGACTTGAGATTGGGCACATGTGTCAGTTAATTTTTTTTATTGTGACCAGCAGTCCGGTATGAGTAAAAGTTTTACCATGACTGCAGATTATTGCAGTTGAAACAATGTCTAACTCAAAACTTGATTTATTAAAAGTACTTATATATGAAAATTCTAAATTTTCTATCCTGACATTTGAAAGTGACATCAAGATGCCATCTACGAAAGTGAGATCAAGATGCCATTAACATTAGCCTTACAGGCCCTGGGAAAATTTAGAGGTAATAAATCGCTGAATTTAAGTGATTGCAGATTCAGGAAATACCATAAACCTGTAATTTATTGCAGATTTTGAAAATATTTTAAAATTTATAGACAAGCAAAAGCAATATGAAACAATTAAGTTTGCTCTTCTCCATAAAATTTTAAAATATTCTCAAAAATTGCAATCCACTTAAATTCAGCTCCAATGTGTACTCTCAAGAATGGAGAGAACTTTCCCACTAGTAATGACCTAATCTGGTTGTATTTATTCCCAACATTTCCAAATTTATAAAAAGAATTGAAATCAAGAATGGAGAGAACTTTCCCAGTAGTAATGACCTAATCTGGTTGTATTTATTCCCAACATTTCCAAATTTATAAAAAGAATTGAAATCAAAGTATTCTCAATAACAATCCAATTAGGTTCAACTACAGTGTGCATCTCCCATCCCAGGAATGTGTGTACCTCCCATCCCAGGAATGGAGAGGATTCTCCCAAAGTTGAATCAAGAGGTGTTGCTCTATTTAAATGAAGAATCATAGCCAAGGCAGAGAAACGAGAAACTACAGAAAGACCATATACAGCCAGTTTGAACAGCCAATAGCATGGATTGGAATGGAATTTGAGAAAAGTGGTTACAGATTATTGCAGTTGAAACAATGTCTAACTCAAAACATAAATGAATGATTTCAAATCCTTTAGTTTCTTGGAATAAAATTTAAAAAATGTGTAAATAAACTCATTATGTAGTGTCTCCCAAAGTATAGTAACAAAATGCTAAAATAATACTTAGCCCAAACTCCTACAACTTTTGCATTCAACAATGATTATTGGTGAAAAATTTATATTGACAACATTGTAACTCTCATGAATTTATCACCAAAAGATGCCATGTTTTTTCAGATTTTAATTAAAGAAACTAGTAGGTTATGGACTATGTAGGTGGATAATTAGTGACTTAGACACATTTATACTAACTTTCTTATAGTAATTTCTTAACCTTTTGATAACGGCCTCAAACATGAGCATAACTAATCAAGCATAAAATGTCAAGAAATCACTATCATTGTATAAGTTTGAACTCCATATGGAATTTGACGATAAGGCTCATGTTTACCATCAAAGTTACAAGTAACTTCAACAAAGAAATTAGCATGGAAAATAATGGCTACCACTATGTGTGTGGACTTTGCCATGTGTTTTCTTTCTTATGTTATTGCTTTACAGCGTTTCCTTTGCAACATATGGTGCAATTGCTAGTATTTACTTGGTTTTGAATTTGGGGATTTCGTTGAGAATACAAAGTTAATTTTGTATTAAAACTTGTATTAGGATTTTTTTTTGTATTAATAATTCTTTCTATTTAAAGGAAATTATTATATTAGATTTAATTATATTATATTAGATACAGTTTCAGTGGGTTCAATGGTTAAGAGCATGCGTTTCCTCCTAAGAGGTTACAGGTTTAAAACCAAAGCAGTGCACCACAGGGATAGAGTATGTATGTCTTCGTAGACTTAGTAGTGGGTCCCTTGTCCCACAAATAAGGGGGCCGTGACCTTACAAACTGTTGGGTGTGGAGCCTGATTTTCTTCCTGATTCAGAGATCCTTGGTTTTAGCTGGATGTATACCACAGGAAAATTGTACACCCTTGCACGCAGGGGGATGCGGGGGGGAATTGTCCCCCCTGCGGGGTCCGGGGCCCAGCGGTCCCCTGGCGGGGATTTCGGGGGCAGCGCCCCCGAAGCCGAAAATAGATGTAAAATTGCCTTATAAAAGTATAGTAATTTCTAGTCAGTTTGGGCCGTTCATTAGGCGGATGATCTAACGGTAGAAGTTATGTTTAGTTTAGGGTTTTTGCCCTAGAAGGAAACCCCTTGCTTTTATGAGGGTATTGTATTGCGGCTGCGTATGGTATGCGTATTCTCTGAGTGGGAAACAGATAGGGAGACTGTGAGAGAGAATAGAGGATATTGCAGTGGATCTGTTGTAGGTTTTGTCTCTTCATTTTGCTGGATAATAGAAAGGAAGCACTGGCTGTTCGGGGTGGACGTAGCCCAAACTGGGTGAACCACGTATATCTGTGTCTCTCTAGTTTTATGTGTTTTTTGTGCTTGTATTTCCCGCATATTTGATGTGTTGCATTGCTCTGTAATATTTAATTTTCCAACAATTGGTATCGGAGCCAAAGGTATATTTGGCTGATAAACTTGCATGAAAGAAGGGTTCCTGGTTCGAGTGGGAGCAATAGCGGAAGATGCTAAGTTTAAGGTCGAGAAATTTAATGGCCAAAAAAACTTCCCGCTATGGAAGATGCAGATGGAATATTATCTGTATCAGAAAGATCTATACCTACCATTGAGCGGAAAAGCAAAGAAGTCAGCGGCCATGAAAGACGCAGAATGGAACATTCTCGATAGAAAGGCACTCGGAACAGTACGGTTATGCCTTGCGGCATCAGTCGCCTTCGATATTTCGAAGGAAACAACAACAGTGGGTTTGATTCAGACGTTAGCGAAACTATATGAAAAAACCTCGGCCTCAAACAAGGTATTTCTTATGAAACGACTATTTAATATGAAGATGTCGGAAGGTGGATCTATTGCAGACCATTTAAATGATTTTAATACGCTACTAAATGAAGCTAAGTTCTGGTAGGTAAACTTTGATGATGAAGTTAGAGCTCGTTATTTCCCCGTGTTCATTACCAGAAGTCGAATGGTTTAGTTATGGCCATTAATTATTTCTCCGGATCTAGTACTTTCTTTAAGTTTGGAGATCGTTGTTGGTGCTTATCCTTAGCTTTTCAGGAAATGGATTTAGTAAAAGCTCTGTGGAGACATCGGGTAATGCTTGGAGTGCAGCAGGCTCAGTGGGAAGAAGAATGAAAGAGAAGAGCTCCTGATATTTTCGCAAGAAATAGGGAAAAGAGATCCAAGTCCGGGACGGATAGTGTGGCTTGAAATGCGAAAGAAAGGACACACCTAAAGAAAGACTCTTAGATCCTTTAAGGGAAAAGAAGGAGGTACAACAAGAAAATAATCATGAAGCAAATGTGACAGGTGATGTGTTACAAGATGCTTTGATTCTTTCTTTTGAAAATGTTACTAATTCTTGGGTTGTAGATTCAGGGGCTTCATTCCATGCCACACCTGATAAGAAATATTTTCATGACTATGTTCAAGGATATTTTGGACATGTTCGTTTGGGTGATGACAAAGGCACTCGGAACAGTACGGTTATGCCTTGCAGCGTCAGTCGCCATCAATACTTCGAAGGAAACAACAACAGAGGGTTTGATGCAGACATTGGTGAAACTATATGAAAAACCCTCGGCCTCAAACAAGGTATTTCTTATGAAACGACTATTTAATATGAAGATGTCGGAAGGTGGATCTATTGCAGACCATTTAAATGATTTTAATACAGTTACCAGTCAGTTAAGTTCTATAGGGGTAAACTTTGATGATGAAGTTAGAGCTCTATTATTTCTGTGCTCAATGCCAGAAAACTTGAATGGTTTAGTTATGGCCATTAGTAACTCTGTCTCTGGATCTAGTACTTTAAAGTTTGATGATGTTGTTGGTGCTATCCTTAGCGAGGAAATGGGACGAAAAAGCTCCGGTGAGACATCGGGTAATGCTTTGAGTGCAGAGTCTAGGGGAAGAAGAATGGAAAGAGGAAAGAGCTCAGGATATCACAGTAAATTGAGGAAAGGTAGATCCAAGTCCAGATCGAGATAGTGTGCTGGAAATGCGGAAAGAAGGGACACCTAAAGAAAGACTGTAGATCTCAAAAGGGAAAAGAAGGAGATCCACAACAAGAAAATAATCATGAAGCAAATGTGACAGGTGATGTGTTAAAAGATGCTTTGATTCTTTATTTCGAAAATGTTACTAATTCTTGGGTTGTAGATTCAGGGGATTCATTCCATGCCACACCTGATAAGAAATATTTTCATGACTATGTTCAAGGAGATTTTGGACAAGTTTGTTTGGGTGATGACAAAGGCACTCGGAATAGTACGGTTATGCCTTGCGGCGTCAGTCGACATCAATATTTCGAAGGAAACAACAACAGAGGGTTTGATGTAGACGTTGGCGAAACTATATGAAAAACCCTCGGCCTCAAACAAGGTATTTCTTATGAAACGACTATTTATTATGAAGATGTTGGAAGGTGGATCTATTGCAAACCATTTAAATGATTTTAATACAATTACCAGTCAGTTAAGTTCTGTAGGGGTAAACTTTGATGATGAAGTTAGAGCTCTATTATTCCTTAGCGAGGAAATGCGATGGAAAAGCTCCGGTGAGACATCGAGTAATGCTTTGAGTGAAAATTCTAGGGGAAGAAGAATGGAAAGAAGAAAGAGCTCGGGATATCGCAGTAAATCAAGGAAAGGCATATCCAAGTCCAGATCAGGGATAGTGTGTTGGAAATGCGGAAAGAAATGACACCTAAAGAAAGAATGTAGATCTCGGAAGGGAAATGAAGGAGATGCACAACAAGAAAATAATCATGAAGCAAATGTGACAAGTGATGTGTTACAAGATGCTTTGATTCTTTCTTTCGAAAATGTTACTAATTCTTGGGTTGTAGATTCAGTGGCTTCATTCCATGCCACACCTGATAAGAAATATTTTCATGACTACGTTCAAGGAGATTTTGGACAAGTTCGTTTGGGTGATGACAAAGGCACTCAGAACAGTACGGTTATGCCTTGTGGCGTTAGTCGTCATCAATATTTTGAAGGAAACAAAAACAGAGGGTTTGATGCAGACGTTGGCAAAACTATATGAAAAACCCTCGGCCTCGAACAAGGTATTTCTTATGAAACGACTATTTAATATGAATATGTCGGAAGGTGGATCTATTACAGACCATTTAAATGATTTTAATACAGTTACCAGTCAGTTAAGTTCTGTAGGGGTAAACTTTGATGATGAAGTTAGAGCTCTGTTATTTCTGTGCTCATTGCCAGAAAGCTGGAATGGTTTAGTTATGGCCATTAGTAACTCTGTCTCTGGATCTAGTACTTTAAAGTTTGATGATGTTGTTGGACTTAGTCAGGTTCCCTATAGGTAAAACTACATTGCAGAATAAATGGGTTTACAGGATGAAGGAAGAATATGGAGGAAAACAAAGGTATAAAGCTAGAATTGTGGTGAAGGGCTTTGCACAGAAGAAAGGTATTGATTTTGATGAAATATTTTCTCCTGTTGTTAAGATGACTTCAATCAGAACTATCTTAAGTCTTGTAGCAGTGGAAGATTTACATCTTGAACAGTTAGATGTAAAGACAACATTTCTCCATGGAGATTTGGAGGAAGAGGTATACATGCAGCAACCAGAAGGATATAAGGTCAAAGGGAAAGAAAAATTGGTGTGCAAGTTAAAGAAGAGCTTGTATGGCTTAAAACAGGCTCCAAGGCAGTGGTATCTAAAATTTGACAAGTTTATGTCTGAACAAGGTTATACTAGATGTCACTCTGATCATTGTGTTTATCTAAAAAGGAAAAATGATGGAAGCTATATTATATTGTTATTGTATGTAGATGACATGCTTTTTGCAGGGTCTAACATGCAGGAAATGAATGTGCTCAAAAGAAAATTGGAAAATTCATTTGCAATGAAGGATTTGGGAGCTGCAAAACAAATCCTTGGTATGAGGATAACTAGAGACAGGAAAAATTGCAAATTAACACTGTCTCAGAATGAGTACATAGAAAAGGTGTTGAAAAGATTTAATATGCACAATGCAAAACCAGTTATTACACCTTTTGCTAGCCATTTCAAACTTAGTAAGGAGATGTGCCCAAAGACCCAAGAAGACATGGATTATATGTCTAAAGTTCTATATGCATCAGCAGTTGAAAGATTAATGTATGCAATGGTCTGCACAAGGCCTGATATTTCACATGCAGTGGGAGTTGTAAGCAGGGACATGAATAATCCAGGAAAAGAACATTGGATGACAGTAAAATAGATTCTCAGATATTTGATAGGTACCACAAATCAAGTATTATGCTTTGGTGGTTCAAACATTGCTCTACATGGATATGTCGATGCAAATATGGCAGGTGACAGAGATAACATGAGGAGCACTACAAGATATGTATTTACTGTAGGTGGAACATTTGTCAGTTGGGTTTCAAAAATCCAAAGTGTTGTTACACTTTCAACAATAGAAGCAGAGTATGTTGCTGCTACAGAGGCTAGTAAAGAAATGATTTGGTTACAAAGGCTTATGGGTGAATTGGGTAAGAAGCATGATATGGGCACGTTATACAGTGATAGCCAAAGTGTCATTCATCTTGCAAAGAAATCAACATTTCATTCCAGGACTAAACACATACATCTCAAGTACCATTTCATACGGTTAGTATTGGAAGATGGAGAGTTGAAGTTGGAAAAGATACACACTAGCCAGAATCCTGCAGATATGCTAACAAAAGTTGTAACCAGGGAGAACTGAAAATGTGCTCAGTTTCAATTGGTCTTCAAGGATGATGATGAAGATGAGGAACAACCAGGTCCAAAGAGGAGTCATTGTCCAGCAAATGAAGTAGCGGTGGAGTTGCTACAATCAGTCTCCAAGTGGGAGATTGTTGGGTGTGGAGCCTGATTTTCTTCCTGATTCAAAGATCCTTGGTTTTAGCTGGATGTATACCCCAGGAAAATTGTACACCCTTGTATGCAAGGGGGGTGCAGGGGGGACTTGTCCCCTCTGCGGGGTATGGGGGGGCCAACCCCCCCGGCTTGGGGGTCTGGGGGCCAGCGGTCCCCCGGCGGGGGTTTCGGGGGCAGCGCCCCCAAAGCCAAAAATAGATGTAAAATTGACTTGTAAAAGTATAGTAATTTCTAGTCAATCTGTGCCGTTCATTAGGCGGATGATATGACTGTAGAAGTTATGTTTAGTTTAGGGTTTTTTTCCCTAGAAGGCAACCCCTCACTTTTATGAAGGTATTGTATTGCGGCTGCATATGGTATGTGTATTCTTTGAGTGGGAAATAGATAGGGAGACTGTGAGAGAGAACAGAGGATATTACAACAGATCTGCTGTAGGTTTTGTCTCTTCATTTTGCTGGATAATAGAAAGGAAGGACTGGATATTCGGGGTGGACGTAGCCCAAACTGGGTGAACCATGTATATCTGTGTCTCTCTGGTTTTATGTGTTTTGTGTGCTTGTATTTTCCCCATATTTTATGTGTTGCATTACTCTGTAATATTTAATTTTCTAACAACTGGTATCAGAGCCGAAGGTATATTTGGCTGATAAACTCGCAGGAAAGAAGGGTTCCTGGTTCGAGTGGCAACAATGGCGGAAGATGCTAAGTTTAGGGTCGAGAAATTTAATGGCCAAAACTTCCCGCTGTGGAAGATGCAGATGGAAGATTATCTGTATCAGAAAGATTTGTACCTACCATTGAGCGGAAAAGCAAAGAATCCGGCATCCATGATAGACACGGAATGGAACATTCTCGATAGAGAGGCACTCAGAACAATACGGTTATGCCTTGCGACGTCAGTTGCCTTCAATATTTCAAAGGAAACAATAACAGAGGGTTTGATGCAGACGTTGGCGAAACTATATGAAAAACCCTCGGCCTCAAACAAGGTATTTCTTATGAAACGACTATTTAATATGAAGATGTCGGAAGGTGGATCTGTTGCAGACCATTTAAATGATTTTAATATAGTTACCAGTCAGTTAAGTTCTATAGGGGTAAACTTTGATGATGAAGTTAGAGCTCTATTATTTCTGTGCTCAATGCCAGAAAACTTGAATGGTTTAGTTATGGCCATTAGTAACTCTGTCTCTGGATCTAGTACTTTAAAGTTTGATGATGTTGTTGGTGCTATCCTTAGCGAGGAAATGGGACGAAAAAGCTCCGGTGAGACATCGGGTAATGCTTTGAGTGCAGAGTCTAGGGGAAGAAGAATGGAAAGAGGAAAGAGCTCAGGATATCACAGTAAATTGAGGAAAGGTAGATCCAAGTCCAGATCGAGATAGTGTGCTGGAAATGCGGAAAGAAGGGACACCTAAAGAAAGACTGTAGATCTCAAAAGGGAAAAGAAGGAGATCCACAACAAGAAAATAATCATGAAGCAAATGTGACAGGTGATGTGTTAAAAGATGCTTTGATTCTTTATTTCGAAAATGTTACTAATTCTTGGGTTGTAGATTCAGGGGATTCATTCCATGCCACACCTGATAAGAAATATTTTCATGACTATGTTCAAGGAGATTTTGGACAAGTTTGTTTGGGTGATGACAAAGGCACTCGGAATAGTACGGTTATGCCTTGCGGCGTCAGTCGACATCAATATTTCGAAGGAAACAACAACAGAGGGTTTGATGTAGACGTTGGCGAAACTATATGAAAAACCCTCGGCCTCAAACAAGGTATTTCTTATGAAACGACTATTTATTATGAAGATGTTGGAAGGTGGATCTATTGCAAACCATTTATTCAGTATTAACATGTAGCTATCACAACTTAATTTCGTAGGGGTAAAATTTGATGATGAAGTTAGAGCTCGTTATTCTTGTGCTCAATTGCCAAGCCGGAATGGTTTAGTTATGGCCACAAGAACTGCCTCCGGGATCTAGTACTTTAAAGTTTGATGATGTTGTTGGTGCTATCCTTAGCGAGGAAATGCGATGGAAAAGCTCCGGTGAGACATCGAGTAATGCTTTGAGTGAAAATTCTAGGGGAAGAAGAATGGAAAGAAGAAAGAGCTCGGGATATCGCAGTAAATCAAGGAAAGGCATATCCAAGTCCAGATCAGGGATAGTGTGTTGGAAATGCGGAAAGAAATGACACCTAAAGAAAGAATGTAGATCTCGGAAGGGAAATGAAGGAGATGCACAACAAGAAAATAATCATGAAGCAAATGTGACAAGTGATGTGTTACAAGATGCTTTGATTCTTTCTTTCGAAAATGTTACTAATTCTTGGGTTGTAGATTCAGTGGCTTCATTCCATGCCACACCTGATAAGAAATATTTTCATGACTATGTTCAGAGATTTTTGGACAAGTTCGTTTGGGGTGGGATGAAAAAGGCACTCGAATAAAGCATCGTTATGCCTCGTGGCGTCGTCGTCATCATTATTTCAAAGGAAACAAAACGCAGGGTTTGATGCGCACGTTTGGCGAAACTATATGAAAAACCCTCGGCATCAAACAAGGTATTTCTTATGAAACAACTATTTAATATGAAGATGTCGGAAGGTGGATCTGTTGCAGACCATTTAAATGAATTTAATATAGTTACTAGTCAGTTAAGTTCTATAGGGGTAAACTTTGATGATGAAGTTAGAGCTCTATTATTCTTATGCTCATTACCAAAAAGCTGGAATGGTTTGGTTATGGCCATTAGTAACTCTGTCTCCGGATCTAGTACTTTAAAGTTTGATGATGTTGTCTGACTTAAATGCTACCTATAGGTAAACTACATTGGCAGTATCAAATGGGTTTACAGGTTGAATGAAGAAGATGGAGGAAAATAGAGGTACAAAGCTAGACTTGTGGTGAAGGGGTTTGCACAGAATAAAGGTATTGATTTTGATGAAATATTTTCTCCTGTTGTTAAGATGAATTCAATCAGAACTATCTTAAGTCTTGTAGCAGCGGAAGATTTGCATCTTGAATAGTTAGATGTAAAGACAACATTTCTCCATGGAGATTTGGAGGAGGAGATATACATGTAGCAACCAGAAGGATATGAGGTAAAAGGGAAAGAAAAATTGGTGTGCAGGTTAAAGAAGAGTTTGTATGGCTTAAAATAGGCTCCAAGGCAGTGGTATCTAAAATTTGACAAGTTTATGTCTGAACAAGGTTATACTAGATGTCACTCTGATCATTGTGTTTATCTAAAAAAGAAAAATGATGGCAGCTATATTATATTGTTATTTTATGTAGATGACATGCTTGTTGCAGGATCTAACATGCAGGAAATAAATGTTCTCAAAAGAAAATTGAAAATTCATTTTGCAATGAAGGATTTGGGAGTCGCAAAACAAATCCTTGGTATGAGGATAACTAGAGACAAGAAAATCACAAATTAACACTGTCTCAGAATGAGTACATACAAAAGGTGTTGAAAAGATTTAATATGCACAATGAAAAACCAGTTAGTACACCTTTTTCTAGCCATTTAAAACTTAGTAAGGATATGTGCCCAAAGACCCAAAAAGACATGGATTATATGTCTAAAGTTCCACATGCATCAGCAGTTGGAAGCTTAATGTATGCAATGGTGTGCACAAGGCCTGATATTTCACATGCAGTGGGAGTTGTAAGCAGGTACATGAACAATCCAAGAAAAGAACATTGGATGGAAGTGAAATGGATTCTTAGATATTTGAGAGGTACCACAAATCAAGTATTATGCTTTGGTGGTTCAAACATCGTTTCACATTATGGATATGTCGATGCAAATATGGCAGGTGACGTAGAGATAATGGTGAGGAGCACTACAGGATATGTATTTACTATAGGTGGAATAGCTGTCAGTTGGGTTTCAAAAATCCAAAGTGTTTTTGCACTTTCAACAACAGAAGCAGAGTATGTTGCTGCTACAGAGGCTAGTAAAGAAATGGTTTGGTTACAAAGGCTTATGGGTGAATTGGGTAAGAAGCATGATATGGGCACATTATACAGTGATAGCCAAAGTTCCATTCATATTGTAAAGAACTCAGCATTTCATTCTAGGACTAAACACATACATCTCAAGTACCATTTCATACAATCAGTATTGGAAGATGGAGAGTTGAAGCTGGAAAAGATACACACTAGCCAGAATCCTGCAGATATGCTAACAAAATTTGTAACCAGGGAGAAACTGAAAATGTGCTCAGTTTCAATTGGTCTTCAAGGATGATGATGAAGATGAGGAATAGCCAGGTCCAAAGAGGAGTCATTTTACAGCAAATGAAGTAGCGGTGGAGTTGCTACAATCAGTCTCCAAGTGAGAGATTTTTGGGTGTGGAGCCTGATTTTCTTCCTAATTTAGAGATCATTGGTTTAGCTGGATGTATACCCCAGGAAAATTGTACACCCTTGCACGCAAGGGGGGTGCAGGGGGGACTTGTCCCCCCCGCGGGGTCTGGGGGGGCCAACCCCCCTAGCTTGGGGGTCTGGGGGCCAGCGGTCCCTCGGTTGGGGTTTCGGGGGCAGCGCCCCCGAAGCCAGAAATATATGTAAAATTGTCTTATAAAAGTATAGTAATTTCTAGTCAATCTGTGCCGTTCATTAGGCGGATGATCTGACG
Organism: Pinus albicaulis; assembly: GCA_034641835.2. NCBI lineage: Eukaryota > Viridiplantae > Streptophyta > Pinopsida > Pinales > Pinaceae > Pinus > Pinus albicaulis. Next base: position 606,872,775 of record CM076583.1, read on the forward strand.
GTAGAAGTTGTGTTTAGTTTAGGTTTTTTTGCCCTAGAAGGCAACCCCTCACTTTTATGAAGGTATTGTATTGCGGCTGCGTATGGTATGTGTATTCTCTGAGTGGGAAATAGATAGGGAGACTGTGAGAGAGAATAGAGGATATTACAACGGATCTGATGTAGGTTTTGTCTCTTCATTTTGTTGGATAATAGAAAGGAAGGACTGGCTATTCGGGGTGGACGTAGCCCAAATTTGGTTTACCACGTATATCTGTGTCTCTCTGGTTTTATGTGTTTTGTGTGCTTGTATTTTCCCCATATTTTATGTGTTGCATTGCTCTGTAATATTTAATTTTCTAACAACTGGTATCAGAGCCGAAGGTGTATTTGGCTGATAAACTCGCAGGAAATAAAGGTTCCTGGTTCGAGTGGCAGCAATGGCAGAAGATGCTAAGTTTAGGGTCGAGAAATTTAATGGCCAAAACTTCCCGTTGTGGAAGATGCAGATGGAATATTATCTGTATCAGAAAGATCTGTACCTACCATTGAGCGGAAAAGCAAAGAAGCCGGTGGCCATGATAGACGCGGAATGGAACATTCTCGATAGAAAGGCACTCGGAACAGTATGGTTATGCCTTGCGGCGTCAGTCGCCTTCAATATTTCGAAGGAAACAATAACAGAGGGTTTGATGCAGACGTTGGCGAAACTATATGAAAAATCCTCGGCCTCAAACAAGGTATTTCTTATGAAACGACTATTTAATATGAAGATGTCGGAAGGTGGATCTGTTGCAGACCATTTAAATGATTTTAATACAGTTACCAGTCAGTTAAGTTCTATAGGGTTAAACTTTGATGATGAAGTTAGAGCTCTGTTATTTCTGTGCTCATTGCCAGAAAGCTGGAATGGTTTAGTTATGCCCATTAGTAAATCTGTCTCAGGATCTAGTACTTTAAATTTTGATGATGTTGTTGGTGCTATCCTTAGCGAGGAAATGCGATGGAAAAGCTCCGGTGAGACATTGGGTAATGCTCTGAGTGCAGAGTATAGGGGAAGAAGAATGAAAAGAGGAAAGAGCTCGAGATATCGCAGTAAATCAAGGAAAGACAGATCCAAGTCCAGATCGGGGATAGTGTGCTGGAAATGCGGAAAGAAAGGACACCTAAAGAAAGACTGTAGATCTCGAAAGGGAAAAGAAGGAGATGCACAACAAGAAAATAATCATGAAGAAAATGTGACAGGTGATGTGTTACAAGATGCTTTGATTCTTTCTTTCGAAAATGTTACTAATTCTTGGGTTGTAGATTCAGGGGCTTCATTCCATGCCACACCTGATAAGAAATATTTTCATGACTATGTTCAAAGAGATTTTGGACAAGTTCATTTGGGTGATGACAAACCCTGTAAAATTGTTGGAATGGGTAAGGTTCTTGTAAAATAGCAGAATGGAAACCAATGGCTACTAAAGGAGGTAAGGCATGTTCCAGATCTAAAGAAAAATCTGATTTCAACAGGGCAGTTAGGCAGTGAAGGTTGTGTTACAGCTTTCACGGATAAAACTTGGAAGGTCACCAAAGGAGCCCTGGTAATAGCAAAAGGTGAAAAGGTTGGTACATTGTATTTATGCAATGGTATTTCTAGCTCTGTTAATACTTTAACTTCCAAAGAAGCAGATGCAACATTATGGCATCATAGGCTCGGACATATGAGTGAGAAGGGGATGAATATTCTTCACTCAAGAAATTTGTTGCCAGGTTTGAAGAATGTTGATTTGGATTTCTGTGAGAATTGCATTTATGGAAAACAAAATAGAGTCAGATTTCTCAGAGTTGGGAAAGAAAAGAAGAGTGAAAAATTGGAGCTTGTGCATACAGATGTATGGGGACCTGCTCAGGTATCATCTCTCGGTGGCTCTCGCTATTATGTTATGTTTATTCATGATGCAAATAGAAAAACTTGGATTTATTATATTCAAAATAAATCTGATGTATTTGATACTTTCAAGAAATGGAAAGCTTTGGTTGAGATTGAGACAAGAAAGAAGTTAAAGTGTCTCAGATTAGACAATGGAGGTGAATATTGCAGCAAGGAGTTTGATAGGAACTGTTCAGAGCATGGAATTCGTAGAGAGAAGACCCAAGAACACCACAAGAAAATGGCGTGTCAGAAAGAATGAATAGAACAATCATGGAGCGTGCAAGGTGCATGAGATTGCATGCAGGATTGCCTTTACAATTTTGGGCAGATGCTGTAGATACTTCTGTTTATCTAATAAACAGAGGGCCTTCAAGTTCCTTGGATGGTGGTATTCCATAGGAAGCATGGACAGGTAAAAAGTTAAACTACTCTTTTTTAAAGCCATTTGGTTGTGAGGCCTTTGTCCATATTAATAAATAAAATAGAACAAAGATTGAGGAAAAATCAAAGAAATGTACCTTTATTGGATATGGTGCTAATGATTTTCGTTATCGCTTATATGATTATGAAAATCACAAAATCATTAGGAGCAGAGACATAATATTCAATGAAAAGGTCTTGTATAAGAATCAGTTGTAGGAAAAGAAACAAGAAAAAGAAAGCAAGGAATACGCGGTTCTTGATGAGATAACTGAAAAAGTAAAGGTGCCTAAAAATGATAATAATCAACAACCACAGCTGCAGCAACCACCACAACAGAAACAGGCACCTCAAACACCTGAAAGTGGTGTTAAAAGATCTACCAGGATAAGTAGACCCCCTGAACGATACTCTCCTTCATTATATTATTTATTGCTGACTGATTCTGGTGAACCTGAATGTTATGAAGAAGCAATGCAGGTTGAAAGCAGGAAGAAGTGGGAGCTAGCCATGGAAGAAGAGATGGACTCCTTAATGCATAACTAGACTTGAGACTTAGTTAGGTTGCCTGTAGATAAAGCTACATTGCAGAATAAATGGGTTTACAGGCTGAAGGAAGAAGATGGAGGAAAACAGAGGTACAAAGCTAGACTTGTGGTGAAGGGCTTTGCATAGAAGAAAAGTATTGATTTTGATGAAATATTTTCTCCTGTTGTTAAGATGACTTCAATCAGAACTATCTTAAGTCTTGTAGCAGTGGAAGATTTACAACTTGAACAGTTAGATGTAAAAACAACATTTCTCCATGGATATTTGGAGGAAGAGATATACATGCAGCAACCAGAAGGATATGAGGTCAAAGGGAAAGAAAAATTGGTGTGCAGGTTAAAGAAGAGCTTTTATGGCTTAAAACAGGCTCCAAGGCAGTGGTATCTAAAATTTGACAAGTTTATGTTTGAACAAGGTTATACTAGATGTCACTCTGATCATTGTGTTTATCTAAAAAGGCAAAATGATGACAACTATATTATATTGTTATTGTATGTAGATGACATGCTTGTTGCAGGATCTAACATGTAGGAAATAAATGTGCTCAAAAGAAAATTGGAAAATTCATTTGCAATGAAGGATTTGGGAGTTGCAAAACAAATCCTTGGTATGAGGATAACTAGAGATAGGAAAAATCACAAATTAACACTGTCTCAGAATGAGTACATAGAAAAGGTGTTGAAAAGATTTAATATGCACAATGCAAAACCAGTTAGTACGCCTTTTTCTAGCCATTTCAAACTTAGTAAGGAGATGTGCCCAAAGACCCAAGAAGACATGGATTATATGTCTAAATTTATATATGCATCAGCAGTTGGAAGCTTAATGTATGCAATGGTCTGCACAAGGTCTGATATTGCACATGCAGTGGGAGTTGTAAGTAGGTACATGAATAATTCAGGAAAAGAACATTGGATGGCAGTAAAATGGATTCTCAGATATTTGAGAGGTGCCACAAATCAAGTATTATTCTTTGGTGGTTCAAACATTGCTCTACATGGATATGTTGATGTAGATATGGCAGGTGACAGAGATAACAGGAGGAGCACTATAGGATATGTATTTACTGTAGGTGGAACAGCTGTCAGTTGGGTTTCAAAAATCCAAAGTGTTGTTGCACTTTCAACAACAGAAGCAAGTATGTTGCTGCTACAGAGGCTAGTAAAGAAATGATCTGGTTACAAAGGCTTATGGGTGAATTGGGTAAGAAGCATGATATGGGCACTCTATACAGTGATAGCCAAAGTGCCATTCATCTTGCAAAGAACTCAACATTTCATTCCAGGACTAAACACATACATCTCAAGTACCATTTCATACGGTCAGTATTGTAAAATGGAGAGTTGAAGCTGGAAAAGATACACACTAGCCAGAATCCTGCAGATATGCTAACAAAAGTTGTAACTAGGGAGAAACTGAAAATGTGCTCAGTTTCAATTGGTATTCAAGGATGATGATGAAGATGAGGAACAACCAGGTCCAAAGAGGAGTCATTGCTAGCAAATGAAGTAGCGGTGGAGTTGCTACAATCAGTCTCCAAGTGGGAGATTGTTGGGTGTGGAGCCTGATTTTCTTCTTGATTCAGAGATCCTTGGTTTTAGCTGGATGTATACCCCAGGAAAATTGTACACCCTTGCACGAAGAGGGGGTGCAGGGGGGACTTGTCCCCCCCACGGGGTTCCGGGGGGCTGACCCCCCCGGATGAGAGGTCTAGGGGCCAGCGGTCCCCCGGCGGGGGTTTCGGGGGCAGTGCCCCCGAAGCCAAAAATAGATGTAAAATTTCCTTGTAAAAGTATAGTAATTTCTTGTCAATATGGGCCGTTCATTAGGCGGATGATCTGATGGTAGAAGTTATGTTTAGTTTAGGTTTTTTTTCCCTAGAAGGCAACCCCTCGCTTTTATGAGGGTATTGTATTGCGGCTGCGTATGGTATGTGTATTATCTGAGTGGGAAACAAATAGGGAGACTGTGAGAGAGAACAGAGGATATTACAGCGGATCTGCTATAGGTTTTGTATCTTCATTTTGCTAGATAATAGAAAGGAAGGACTAATTGTTTGGGGTGGATGTAGCCCAAATTGGCTGAACCACGTATATCTGTGTCTCTCTGGTTTTATGTGTTTTGTGTGCTTGTATTTTCTGCATATTTTATGTGTTGCATTGCTCTGTAATATTTAATTTTCTAACAACCGGTATCGGAGCCAAAGGTATATTGGCTGATAAAATCGCAGGAAAGAAGGGTTCCTAGTTCAAGTGGGAGCAATGGCGAAAGATGCTAAGTTTAGGGTCGAGAAATTTAATGGCCAAAACTTCCTGTTGTGGAAGATGCAGATGTAATATTATCTGTATCAAAAATATTTGTACCTACCATTGAGCGGAAAAGCAAAGAAGTCGGCGGCCATGACAGACGCAGAATGGAACATTCTCGATAGAAAGGCACTCGGAACAGTATGGTTATGCCTTGCGGCATCAGTCGCCTTCAATATTTCGAAGGAAACAACAACAGAGGGTTTGATGCAGACGTTGGTGAAACTATATGAAAAACCCTCGGCCTCAAACAAGTTATTTCTTATGAAACGAATATTTAATATGAAGATGTCAGAAGGTGGATCTCTTGCAGACCATTTAAATGATTTTAATACAGTTACCAGTCAGCTAAGTTCTGTAGGGGTAAAATTTGATGATGAAGTTAAAGCTCTGTTATTTCTGTGCTCATTGCCAGAAAGTTGGAATGGTTTAGTTATGGCCATTAGTAACTCTGTCTCTGGATCTAGTACTTTAAAGTTTGATGATGTTGTTGGTGCTATCCTTAGCGAGGAAATGCGACAGAAAAGCTCTGGTGAGACATCGGGTAATGCTTTGAGTGTAGAGTCTAGGGGAGGAAGAATTGAAAGAGGAAAGAGCTCGGGATATCGCTGTCAATCAAGGAACGGTAGATCCAAGTCCAGATCGGGGATAGTGTGCTGGAAATGCGGAAAGAAAGGACACCTAAAGAAAGACTGTAGATCTCGGAAGGGAAAAGAAGGAGATGCACAACAAGAAAATAATCATGAAGCAAATGTGACAGGTGATGTGTTACAAGATTCTTTGATTCTTTCTTTCGAAAATGTTACTAATTCTTGGGTTGTAGATTCAGGGGCTTCATTCCATGCCACACCTGATAAGAAATATTTTCATGACTATGTTCAAGGAGATTTTGGAC